>JARHVA010003383.1:2015000-2019303 GCA_037957365.1 Torreya grandis | reverse complement strand
TAGAAAGATTAAATATTTTGTAGCCAAATGCCCAAATAAGGGTAATGATGACAATGAAGAAGGAAAGTCTACATACAAGAAGAATTTCAAAGGTAAATTCAATAAAAGAATTCAAGAAGAATAGTTTGTATTCTAAAGATCCCTAGCTCAAATAAAGATAGTGGAGTTAGTGATTCAGAAGGAAAAATAGATTCTATTCATGGTAATACATGAAGATGCCTCTCATAAGTAAAAGTACAGATGATCAAGAAGAAGAATAAGATGAATCCAAATTCAATCTAAAAGGATAACTCATTTGTGCCTTAGAAGAGTTAAAAATCTCTTGAAAAGAAGGATCAAAGATTAAAGTTTTAGATTGAGAAAAATGACAAGGAGTCAAAGGAAATAATTGAAGATCTACAAGAACACTTTGAAGAAGCCAAGAAGAATGAAATAGATCTAAAAACATAGTTAAAAATAGTAAGTAAAGAATGTGAAAGGTATGTTATTGAAATTGCTTCTTTAAAAGTAGATCTTCAGAAAATAAATAAAGCAATCAATGATAAAGCAGCCAATGATTCAGAATATGAGAATAACACTAATATGTTGAATAAAATATTAGAAAATCAAATATCAATGTCAAATAAGATAGGTATTATATTTGAAAAAAGGAGAAAGAGGGGGGTCACTACTTTCATAGAGAAGGAAAAAGGAAAGAGCTATGCTGAAGCTATTACAAAAGAAGAAATAAAAAAGGAAGAAGTTAAGAATACATAGGACATCTCAAACAAAGAAGACTGGAGGGGATAGAGATACAAAAGGAAGTCAAGTTAGAGATACATGAATATGTCCTATTTTTATGATTACTAGTTTTATTGTAATGGATTTGGTCATAAGAAAATAGAATGTCAAAAAAAGGCTAACAATTTCAGAAATAAGGAGAAGGAAATTCATACAGAGTCAAGTAGAGGCCATAAACATTTTGCTCCTCTATCAGGATTTAATGAAGAGGCCATAATATGTTACAAGTGCAAAAACATTAGATACATATCTTAGTACTATATAAATCATCTTCGATTCAGTCAAGAAAGACCAGAGTTTCAAAGCTCCATTCATCAAGAAGAAAGTTTAGATAGGTTCATGATAAAAAAAATAACCTGAAAATTCTAAGTTGGTATAGATAGCTTTGCATGCAAGAAATTAATAAAAGTCATGGTTCATTGATAGTGGATTTTTGAGGCACATGACAAGAGACAAGAGCAAGTTCATAACCTTGAAGAAGATAAATGGTGGCATAGTGAAATTCAGAGACAATACTACTACCAAAATTACTAGAAAAGGTACACTAATTTTGGATAATGGTAGAACTAAAATTGAAAATGTTTTATATGTATAAGGTCTTAAGCATAATATCTTGAGTGTAAGTTAAATGTGTGATCAGGGTTACACACTAAATTTTTATGTAGAAGGTTTTGAAATTAGAAGAAAAGATTTAGATGTGTTGGTTGTAGATGCTTAGAGAATAGGCAATAATTTGTATATGCTATCAGACATCAAAGGTCAAAAATGTTTTTTGAGTCAGATTGAAGAAACTTGGCTATGACATAGGATAATGGGGCACATAAGTTTTGATATTATTTTCAACATCAACAAGAAGCAAGTAGTCAAAAATCTTCCAAAGATTACAAAGCCATCTGACACGCTTTGTGAACCTTGTCAACATGGGAAGCAAGCTAAAAGGTGGTTCAAAAAAAAGAGTAATTGACCACTTAGATGATAGATCTTGTTCATACTAATCCATGTGGATATATGAGAACTCAAATTACTCAAGGTGAGAAATATTTCATGTTGCTTATTGATGATTTTTTACGTATAACTTGGTTAATGTTTTTAAAGAAAAAAATAGAAGATTTTAGACATTTCAAAGCATTCGAAGTATTAGTTGAGAATGAAACTAGTTTGAAGATTAAGTGTCTAAGAGCATATCAAGGAGGAGAATTTATGTTAGATCAATTTATTAAATTTTTTGAAGACTATGGAATAAAGAGACATTATTTAGCAGCTAGAACTCCATATCAAAATGGAGTAGTTAAACAAAAAAATAGAATAGTTCAGGAGATGGTGAGGATAATGTTGAATGAATCCAAGATAGTAGATAAATATTAGAGAGAGGTAGTTACTACATTAGTGCATATTCATAATAGATCATTATTGAGAGTCAATATTGACAAGACTCCTTATGAGCTATGGAAAGACAAACTAGTAATTATTGATTATTTTTAAGTTTTTGGTAGCAAATGCTTCATAAAGAGAACCAATGAAAGAATTGATAAGTACTTACAAGATCAAGGTTTCAAGAGAGGATTTTTTTGATATTAATCTCTACATCAAAATAGAAGGTGAGAATTAATTGATTATTGTGGTATATGTTGATGACATCATTTTTAGAGGAAATATTTAAAAAATGACAATTTTTTTTTTGATAATATGCAAAAAGAATTTGAGATGTCTATGCTTGGAGACTTATCATTTTTCATAGGATTGTAAATATTTTAGTTAGATAAAGGGATTTTAATATCTCAAAGTAAATATGCCAAAATAATTTTGAATAAATTTGGTTTTGAGGATTGTGCACCAATTGGCACACCAATGTGTATAGGAAATAAGGTGAACAAGGATGAAGATTCACCTATTGCAGATCAATCTTTGTATAGATCTATTATTAGTAGTCTTTTATATTTGATAGCATCAAGGCCAAATATCATCATTGTAGTAGGTATGATTATAAGATATCAGTCATCTCCAAAAGATAGTCATATTTAGTTGGTAAAGAGAATAATCAGATATTTCAAGGGGACATTAGATTATAGATTATGGTATCCTATAGGTAGATATTTCACTTTGGTTACTTATATAGATTCAAATTGGTTAGGGTGCTTGGATGATATAAAGAGTATAATGAGAGGATCTTTATTTCTTGGTGATATCATAGTATCATGTCTAAGCAAAAATTAGAATTCAATATCATTTTCTATAGCTGAAGTATAATATATTGTAGCAGTTTTGTGTTGTACTCAAGTGCTTTAGATGAAGCAAACTTTGGAAGATATCAAGGTAAAATATGATGAACCTATTTCTATTTTTTGTGACAACACAAGTGTTATTAATATTTTAAATAATACATTAATGCATTCAAGAACAAAACATATTCTCATTAGATATCACTTCTTGAGAGAGCAAGTTGCAGATCAATAGGTTAAGATGGAATATATCAGTACTATAGAGAAAATTGTATATATTTTCACAAAGGCACTACCAAAAGACACATTTTAGTATATACGATAGAGGTTGGAAGTAATTTATTTTACTTCCTATCATTGAGGTTCAGCATCAGTTGAGGTGGACTAAGTGTTAGCTCCAGGTAGGCCCTTTACTATTGATCTCAAAGGGGGAAAATAATAGGTACAAGAATAATTACAGAAATAGGTAAAGGTTACTACCATAAGGAGGAGTTACTGTATGTTTTTCAAATGGTAGTATGTGTAGGTTTCAGGATGTGGTAGTTTTAGTTTGAAGTTACCATCAATGACAAAGGGGGAGATTGTTGGAAATATTGTCATTGATATCAAAGGTCTAGCATTATTGGTGATAAAGGCCCCATTACATCTAATAGTGTTTTTAATATTCATATCTTGGCTAATGTGTGTTAATATTTATTTAATATTGATGAATATATTTTTGGTTGCATATAAGTCAAAAGAGGGCCCATGGAGAAGTGAAAGAGTCATGGGGTAAAAGATGAAAGAGGAATGGAATGTATTTTCTCATGAAGAGTCATCTTAAGGAATTCCAAGAGTCACCATGTGAAGACAAAAGAGGTATGGCACATTTTTCCATGAAGGGACACTTTAAGGAATATGAAAAGTCACTAAGATAAAGACAAAAGATGAAAGGACACTTTTACTTATGAAGGGTCACCATATATATTTTCAAGTGCATGGTTTGTATTTATTTTTGAAGAGAGAAAAGGAGGAGATATTGTAGATTTCTATCATTTGTTGAGTAAGCAACATTGAGAGATAGTCATGTTTTATACATAAGAGGGGTTGGTGCTCCTATGGGTTAGTGCTCACAAATAGTTGTTGTGTTGGTGCTTGGTAAAGGGGTTAGTGATCTTGCAAGTTGGTGCTTGAGAACTTGTATTTTGAGTTGGTGCTCATTCATATACTTGAGATTGTTCTAGGTGGTTTTTCCCACTTTGGGTTTCCACATAAAAATTTGGTCTCTCTCTCTCTCTCTCTCTCTCTCTCTCTCTCTCTCTCTC
>JARHVA010003383.1:1620000-2010000 GCA_037957365.1 Torreya grandis | reverse complement strand
ATCACACCCTTATCATCCCTAGTCACTCATTTATTGACAATCACCATTCATCCCTACTACTCACTCGTCATCCCTCATAATCCCTAATCATTCTTTTCTCATCCCTCATCATCCATAATCACTCCATAATTGACCCTAACCATATATAATCACTTCATCAATGACCCTCACCATCCCTCATCATCTAATGTAAGTAGGCTTATTATAGGTTTACTCATCTAGGTATTCTACGGATCCTTTAGGCTTTGTAGTATTCCTTTATTATTTTATGCCATATATTTAACTCCTTATACTAATTATTGTCACTTGAAATGTCACCCATATAGGAGATGATTCAGCTCTCCTTGTTCAAGTGACACAATGGAAACACCTTAGGGCTATGGGTGACCCAAATTTGAGGCGAGTCTCTAGATTAGGGCTAGTTCCCTTGATTTACCACTTCCACACACCATAACCACACCTAAAACTATAAGGAAAAGGGTTAGGAAGCCTACACTAAACATAGATAAGGAGGTGATGCACCAAATTTATTTTCTACTCACACCACTTTCAATGCAATTAAAACCAAAGGGAAACTTTCACATACACCTCATCAAACTAAAATTTCCTCTTTTACATCAATGTTTCAAGTATGTGGTATTGAAGAGAGCTTGGACTAGGAAGACTAGATAATATGTCTTTTAGAAACCCTAATGAATATAATACTCACTATACCTACAATCCACATTAGAAACTTATTTTTGACCTATAAAAGAGAGTTTTCAAACTACACAAGGCACTATGAAGGATAACATGTCGAGATAATCTAACATACACTTGCACAAGACAAACAACCATATCATGCACTTAGTGAAGTCTTGAATGAGGTAAAAATAACATTTTAATTAGTTCAAGGCCAAAAATGAGTAGTGTTTCACCAGAATCAGGTGGAGAGATCCATCTAAAATCTAAAAAAGCTATTACATATAGAAATTATGAGAGAAGAGAGAGAAAGTGAAACTCAAGAGTCACAAGGACACTTATCAAGCAAGAAAAAAGAGTTAATATAGAAAAAAAATTAGGCATAAGATAGGTCCTATAAGGAATACAAGGAAAAATATCTCCCAATTCATCAAACTCCTCTAAATTGTGTAAATGCTCTCTTGCTTGCATATGAAACCACCCTCATGATTTACATTCATTAGATTATCTCATAGCTAAATAAGGATAGGTATGATGGTTGATATAATAATAAGGTGTTATTAAAAAGCCTCTATAGGCATTGGAGTGGTCTCTAATCATCCATATACTTATATCCATGAGTAACCATCCCTAGCAATTACAAATGACTCTTTCTCATGCACCCCTCACACTTGGCACTCAAAATGCTTCCAATTATTCAATCCAATTCATGAAAAAGGAGGAATGCCACCTGTTAAGAGTCTCCATGTCATCATATTCATCAATCAAGGCTTAAAAGGCTTCCCAATTAGAGTTATCATCTTTTTGACTAAGTGATCACTATTTGCTCACTAGACTAGCTAAGATGAAGAAGATGACAGGCATAATTAGGAGACTAGATAGCTCAATATATAAACATGGAGACCTAACAAAATTCAAAATCTCTCTCTTAAATTTTATTGCATCATTTTAAGCTTCTCCACACATAAAAAACACTCAAAATTTTAAAATAAATCCATGTTGTACACCATTTATACAAGTGTAATACAACTCAAATGCATGGAGAGGAGCCCTAAAGAGTCCTCTATAATTTATAGTTAGTTTCATGGTCACTTTACCTCTTCTAGATGACACATTTACAATATTTTTCCAATTGGGTCCTTAGAGAGGGTTTGTGAGGGTTTTAGAGTAATTTGGACTTTTAGCCATTGTTCATGAAGGTCTCACATTCAACCCCCTATTTGATTATTTTAATAGCATCTTAGGGACCAGTTATTAAAAACCAGGATTAGGTATTTGGAATGGTTTATTAATACCTAGTGGGCTACCAAAGGATTAATCATGATCACCAAGCTATCAACCTACTTCACAAACCTCATGAGAACTCAACCCTACTAATCTCCTTCTATACACACTCTTGTAGCTCTGTTAGATACCTTTAGGTGTGAAAAGAACCATTTTTCAAGCACAAAACAATCTTAGAAGAGGCTTATTGAGTTATTAAAACCCCCAAATTCAATAATATAATGTAAAACATGTGGATAGGCCTTATACAACCTTGAGAAACACATGAAATAACCAAAACTATTAGATCAAATCAAAATATTTAGAAACAAAATCATTTGGGGACCCCTCATGGATGCAAAAGCATAAGAAGCTATTTGGATTCTTAAAAATGGTTGATAAATAAGTATCCATTAAACTCTAATTTATTTCCATGGATTTGAATCTAAGACCCCTCTCAACTCCCAAGATCACTTCTCCCAACTCCATCTGTACAGACTGCACCAAGCATTTAAAGTTGGCCCTTATTGGCTTGTGAAGCTAAAAAAGAATGAGAAGAATAAAAATATGATATTTTTGAATTTTTTCCTAAACACTAAGCATAGGAAAGACTTTATGAATCTCAAGAGACACTATGCCCACATTTTCACCTAAAGATGGACTCTTCAAGTCCGTACAAATGCCATTAAGAGCCCATTTTTTTAGATATTCCCCTATTTTAATGCATGAAACTATTTATTTTATACCTATAACTATTTATTGACATCCTCTAAGCTCATACATGCTACAAACCTACTAGGTGACAATTGCTTCCTTGAAAAAATCTGTACAAGTCATTTAATGAGCTCAAAATGTGACCAAAAGACACTTTTGGCATATGAAACATGGAAAAGGGTTAATACATGACTTAAGGACACATTATAAAACTTAAATGAACCTATTATGACATTAATAAAACATATTTATCCTTTTACCATGTTTGACCATAGTTGACCAAGGTTGATTTGGGTTGACTAGACAAATACAAGGAAGTTAGGTTTACAACAAGGCTAGAATAAGGATAGGTGAGATGTTTAGACCAACATGAGACCCCTATAAAACATATGGAAACCTATAAAAAGTTCAAATATGTAGGTTTGACCCAATTTGACTAAAATTCAAATCTGGTCAACACTAACATGAGGTTCTTGTAATCTAAATTTTGTTACCCACTCAATAAACATGGTTTATTATTTTAAAGTACACCACCTTTGCATGACAAAAAAACATGATATTCTCTCAAGGATTTTATCTTTCTTCTAGGTTTTAACCTTTATTTTTATCCTCTTTACTATAATTCAGTCCCCTTTGACTACTATTGTATTCTTGAACACCTATTTTAACGTACTTTAACTTTTTTTACCTTCCTATAATCTCCATCAAAACACTAACCAATGTCCATAGAAACTTAATTATTGCAGATAACACAAAGTTTTGTCATATAAAACCTTATTAATTAGGTCTTTCACCCTTTATATAAAATATTTCACTCAATAGTGACTCTTAATGTCATGAATAATATTCTTATATTTTATTTTACACTATCTAAGCTAGTACATAAGCTTCTTTCATTCTTTATACTTAATTCTCAACAAAACGCAACAAAACATGCTTTCTAGTCCTCTCACTTAGGTCTAATATATTATTTAATGGATTATGGATCCAAATTCATATTAAAATTAATCCAAATGAATTCATGAATTATTTTTCACATTACACATCATACGTAACATATTCAATAGTCTACTACAACTTTTATTTTTAAGAGACTTTGAAAGACTACACCTTTAGCCCTATTTTAGCCTATTTGAGGTTTGTTAAAAAAAAACATAGTCATGAATATATAGTTTTTTTTTGGAATTTAAAGTTATAAAAATAGTTGTATCATTTTGAAAACATCCTTAGAAACATATTTACAAAATTTCAAAGTGATTAAGTGATGCAGTAACATTTGTCAAAATATGTAGATTTGTACATAGTAGTCTAAGTAAGTCAAATAAGTCACATGTTGAGCAATAATAAGCTAATACATGATTTTTTTTACCTTTTAAAGGTATTTTTAAGTCTTAAATATCATAAGGATGCTTTCTATAATCATGTAATAGTGAACAATTAGCTAGACTCTTATATTTTGTACTTTCCTATCAAAACCTTGTGTTTGAAAATTCAAATTGTCAAAGAAGGCTTGTAAGCCCTTATGGATATTTATAAATGGTATAGACTTATTGTAATGGTCCTAAAGGTTTATAACCATGGTTTAAATTACATTTTAATAATTTAAAGGTAAAAACAACCTCAACTCTATCTAAAAATATGACTCAACATTTGGAAAAGGTAGAAGTTAGTATATGCTATGTTAAGGAGTAAGCAGTTGAGAAGACCTTAGTCTTATTCAAATGTAAAATATATGTTTAGAGAATTATTGTTGAATATAATATTCTAACCTATTAAGGATAATATTAATAAAGTCATCCATATGTGAAAAATAAGATGAAGATATTAGAAGAGAAGAGTAAGGTCTAAAGTGAAGGTCTATAGTAAAAGGTTTTAGTAAGGTATGTATCTTGTTTTAAGATTTTGATAAATAAAAAAATGTGTTTATTTTGATGATATATATATATATATATATATATATATATATATATATATATATATATATATTTGTGTTCAAAAATTGATAATTATGTGATTTTAGATGATTATGAGGCTAATATGTATCTTCAAGCCTTTATAAACATGATTGTGTAAGAGAAAAACATAAAAATATGTGTAGACAGGTCTAAAGTAGGGGAGTTGGACATGATTTCTGATACATGGAAGCTAATGAATCATTAACAAGGTAATATATGATGATATTTCACATGTTTGATATATGATCCTAGATTTATCAATTGGAAAGAATCAATTTGATTCAATTATAGTCCTTTTAGGATATGAACAACATGATTGTGTAAGAGAACAACATAAAAATATGTGTAGAGAGGTCTAAAACATGAGGGTTGGACATGATTTTTGATACATGGAAGCTAATGAATCATTAAAAAGGTAATATATGATGATGTTTCACAGGTTTGATACATGATCCTAGATTTTTTAGTTGGAAAGAATCAATTTGATTCAATTATAGTCCTTTTAGGATATGAACAAGACATAGTCTATAAAAGTCATAGTAATTAGTATTATTTGATGTAATTTTCTAAGCATGATGAAGTATGAGTAATTGGTGAAGGTGTTGAACAATAAATGAGAACTGTTCCAAATTTAAGGAGTGTTTGAAACTATAAAATTTTATTAAATTCCTTTTAGAATGCTCTCAACTTTCCCTAAAACCCTAAATTCTAAGAAAAGATAATGATAAGAAAAAGAGCTCTAGATTGATAATAAGTAAATCAAAACATGTGAAATTTGGTCTATAGTTTATTTTAGACCTTATTTACATGGTGAAAATTTTATCATTATATAAAGTACCCCTAAATTCTTGATATAAAGGATTGTGTTTAAACACAACTATGTATAAGAGAAAAATCAAGGTGTTATCATGTGAAAAGGATTGTAACATCCATTAGGATCTTATAAATGTATTGATATTTATAAAAATATGTAATAAATGGTTAATAAGGTTTTGTTAATTGTTATTAGTCTTTAAATTTATTTAAAAAATGACTAATCTAAGTTGTGTCTTAACAATCTTATAAGTATTTGTGAAGGTAAGGATTAAGAGACTTAAAGGAGGGTCTAAACTCTTTGTTGAGTCATTAAAAGTGACAAGACTTTGTAAGGGACTAAAAAATGTCTATTTTATAATGTTAAAAGTCTAAGTAACCTATAATTAAATATATTATCCATTGATTTTAGTATATACCTAGGTTTAAAACCTAGGGAAACAAGATCATGGTTATTGTGTTAAAAGATCAAACTTTATCTTGAGTAAGGAGATCATAGTTCGTAGAGATAATTAAGAATAAAATGAATAGAGCTTATGAAATCAAATTAAGAGTATAATCTAAATGGTATTATAATACCAATCTAGTATGATAGAATAATTGTAAGGTCTAGAGTGAGAATAGATCTATAAGACAATGATTACAGACCTATAAAGGAAAAGTGTGATTATGCAGCCCTATAATGAAGAGGATTGTGAATAAGAACTTAAAAAAATAAACATAACAAGGTTTATGTGGATCAAGAGTTTACCATAAACAAGTTACAAAGATATTTATAGAGTAAAAATTACCTTAAATTCAGTCAAGAACAAGTAAACATGTGAAAAAATGTGGATATGGACCTAAGAATCATCAACCTAGGCTAATGGTATTGATCACTAGCATCATCAAAGATGAGCAAGGATTAGGAGGGATTGAGTAGATATGATGAGGGATTAGTTATGGATGATTAGGGATGGTGAGTGTTAATGAGGGAGTGATTAGGTAGAATGAGGGATGGTGAGGGCTTATGTGAGAGTGATTAAGGGTGGTGAAAGATGAGGAAGGATTTATTAGGGATTATGAGGGTGTAGACACCTAAATCTAGCCACCAATAACCTCTAATCAAGCTTTTGATCAATTTCCACCTAAAACACATAATTTGGCCTAAAAACACTAAAACATGCTAAATGATGTGAAATTGGCATATTCAAGTGCCAATTTTGGCCAGGGTATCTCTAATTAGGGCAATGCAATTTATGGTCTAGCTAACTTTGATCAGATCATTCTATGTCAAAATTTTAATTTTGCACTTGAGTGCTTTAGATTGCTATTTTCTTTCAAATCTCTTACACAAGACACATTCCTTTTTTTTTGTAACATCCTAAATGGGATAATGGACCCAATGCATTTGACATCACCTTCCAATTCCAATCTAGTCAAATTTTGGACCAATAACAAGACATTCTGGTCAATTTCTTGCTTAACAGCTAATTAACCCACATCAAGGCATAATTTAGAATTCCATGGAAAATTTTTGAATACTTATTTTTAGAAATAAATACTGAATATCTTCATAATCAAGTGACCTCATTTCTTAGGAAGACATTGCTAGGCCATAAATGCCATAAATATCAGGATTCATACCCTCCATGCCTCATCAATGCCTTACATGATACCCTCTATGCCTCTTAATTACCCATTCTTCCTATTTCATGATGAGGATAATTATAAACTTAATTCCAAAAATTGAATTAATCCTCAACCACACATCTCAATCTTTAGATGGATGGTCTAGGTTGATTCTAGACATTTTCAAAAATCTATAAATAGGAGGCCTTACCACATGAATTTTGAGACTTGAGAATGCAAAGTTATAATGCATAAATGATTCCAAAATCCATTTTAATTAGTGTTAGCATGCCAAATTAATTCCAAGCCAAGTCAATCCACAAGTCAAAGGTACCAAGGAGAGATGGAGGTAGCCAAGCTTATATTACCAAGGACTTCATGAACACAAGGTGAGCAAGCCACCACTACAAAGGCATTTGGAGCATCCAAAGAAAGTGAAGAAATTCTTGTGTTTTATTCCTTACTTTTTATTTGATTTTGTCATTTGTTTTTATTAACTACACTCTCCCTAGTGTTTAGGCCTAGAGATGTTGTGCTAGTTAGTGTGTTTCTTTCATTTAATTTTCATTTTAGAACTAACATGATACTAACCATCTTCTCTTGAGTAAAATTCCTAGATCACATAAGGTCATGGAAGATGGGACTAAATGCATCCCACACATGAAGAAGATCATTCTACAACTTTAAAATCTTAATTTGGATCATTAAAACTCCTACAATTTGATTTTCTAACTTTAATTTGCCATTTTTTTTGCCATAGGTTTACATAGTAAATGACATTGACTAGTAAGACCGACATCAGTGTTAGGAACCCCTTATCCAACGGAAGCACAATTGATTACTTTCTTATAATAAATTAAACACGGAATTATACCAAAATGATTAAGTAACTAGAAACATGAGACAACAAAGAATTTAAGAGACAATACACACTCTTGTATTAAATACTACTAGAAGAAAATACAATAAGGAAGATGCCACTTCTTCCTCCATCTCAAAGGCTTGCCACACCTCAAGACCTTCTTCCCTCTCTCTCTTTCTCAACACAACCAACTCAACAGCCTAAGTTGTTATTCCCTCCTTAAATGCTTCAGCTGATCTCCTTGACCTTACACCTGTAGATCTCCTTGACCTTGCTTCCTTGCTTCAATTCTTTACTTGCTTGCTTGATTTACAATACATGCCTCATGGGTCTTTAAATAGAATCCCATGCATACAAAAATAGAACTCTAATTACAATAATTAGACATGCAACTCGTGACTATAATTATCCCTTAAACATGTAAACACTTGCTTCACTTAACTGAATGTTCGTCAACAGTAGTTCGGGAACCACCACAGGCAACCAACGTTGGTCCCTTTCTGTCTAGCGCTGACCAACGTCAGCCGACTTCTTGCCAATGCCAGTTGCCTTTTGCACTAGTCATGACTGATGTCAGTCATGCTGCTGACACTAGTACTTCTAGATCTTCAGCAACCTCCCTTCTTCATGTCTACAATAGTTGAAGCTTTTAGCTCCACACCCTAACAATCTCCCACTTGGAGATAAATAGTTGCAACTGTACCTATACTTGTACACCATCTACTTTGTTCCCTTGGCTTTGTATCCCTCTTCAAAGTCACTCTTGAAGACCAACCACCACAAAACCTATGATGCTATACCTGTCACTTATGCCAAAAGAATTTTGCTGCTCCCAAATTCTTCATGACATACCTCTAAAATAACTTTACCCTTAGCTCAGAAAACTCCCTGTATATGAAACCCTGCAACAAGCAACACAATACAGTAACAGGATAATGTAGCTAATATTATCCAACCTGGTAAAGAAAAATACAATGGTCAAACCTCCATTGTCCTGCAGCTTACTCAAGACCATATACCATAGCCTTCTATCTCACGTGTCCATCCACTCTCTTCTCTAACTTGGGAATCCATCCCTCATCCAGTGCTTTCTTCCAGCTAACAACTCTACCAACAAATACCTATTTGGTTCTTCTCTAAGGACTCACACTCCTCATCCATGCTAAGCTCCCACTATTTTTGGATTCTACCTGCATTGCTTCTTCACATCTTCCTAGTTCTTGACCATCAGTAAGCAATATAAAGAAGGTGAACAATGAATATGAGGTTCACTTACCCTTTTTGACCTCCATATGGGCGTTTGAGACTCCTTGATAGCTTGTTGTCCACCCAACATCCGTTCCAGTGACTGATCTCAGCCATCTCCCAGTCTACTCTCGATCGATGTTAGTTCCCTGCACTGACCCTGACTGCCGACGTCGTTTCCCTAGCCGATGTTGGTGTCCCCTCTGCCGATGTCGGTCCTTGCCTGATCGACATCACTGACTCTACCGACCTTGCTGGTCTGCACATGACCGATGTTGGTATCTACCTGACCGATGTTGATTCCAAGTGACTGACATCGGTGTCTGTGTGTTCCTGTAAGTGATGAAATCTTCATTCGCAAGCTCATCTTGGATCAAACCTCTGTCCATACTACCCTGCTCAGAATCATTCAGCCCCTGTGACTGTTCTCTGTCCTTCATCTCCTCCATAAACACCAAGGCTTCCCTATTCTTGTCAAAAGCATTAAATTTCCTTTTCCTACAATGAACTCTACCTATGATTTCTAAATCTAAACACATACCTTTTGAATCAAGAACGTCCATTCCCTTCTTATTCATGTGACCAAGCCTATTAAGCCACATCTTCGAATCTACAACTGAAGTAGATAAACTAGAAGTAGAATCAGTAATACAAGTAGATAGATAAAGAGTACCTACTTTCTTACCTCTTTCTCAAACAAGTGCTCCCTTGGTAACCTTCCAAGAATCCACTGTGAGGGTTATTGTTCATTCCTCATCACCCAACCTTCCTACAGAAACCAAACTCTGCTTCAGAATTGGGACATGCATGACCTCCTTCAACACCCATGTGTTTTCCATCTATAATCTCAGCTACACTTTTCCTTTGCCAACTATTTGACAAGGCGTACCATCCCCTAAATAAAGCACTCAAAAGTCTCCCTATTCATACTCATGGAACAAATCTCTGTTTGGGGATGCATGAAAAGAAGAACCAGAATCTAAAACCCAAGATCCTACCTGACTATCCAAAGAAAGTATGAGAGCATCTTGTACCATAATATTTGCATCCTTTGCTTCTTCATTACCTTCATGTTGATTCTCTTTATCCCTCAACCAACACTCTTTCTTTGTGTGGCCTCTCTTTCCACAAAACCAGTAGGTGACACCTCTAGATTCAGATCTCCTTCCCACCTTTGACCTTGATTTCCCTTGCTCAACATTCTCTCTTTGCCTTCCCCTGCTTTCTAAACTTAGAGCATTCCTTGATGATTCACCTGTGCTTCTCCTGCATATTTCTTCATTCAAGATCACACTCACAACATCATCAAATTTTAAGATTTTAGAAGCAAATGCAGAATTACTTACTGCCATAACCAAACTATCCCAACTTTCAGGTAAAGAGCATAAAATCAAGAGAGCCTTTACTTCATCATCAAAAACAATATTGACTAAAGCTAACTAGTTTACCAAACCATGGAAATCACTAAGATGAGTATGTACCGATCCACCTTCCTGCATTTGCAAAGTAAATAACTGCTTCATAAGAAATACCTTATTAGAAGCTGAGGGATTTTCGTATAAATTTGCCAAAGATTTTATCAACTCTTTCATTGTCTTGCACTATGATAAGTTGGAAATCACAGACGATGCAAGGCTCAACCTTATGCAACTGAGAGCCTTCTGATCAAGAACACTCCATTCTTCATCCTTCATATATGTGGGCTTGCATGCAACCCCACCCAATGGTAAGTACAAATCCTTCTGATACAGATAATCCTCTATTTGCATCCTCCAATGTTGATAATTCTTACCGTTAAACTTCTCTATTCGTAGCTTACTTTCTTCTACCATTGCTGAACTCCCACTCAAATAGAAAACCCTATGAATGACCTATAATCAAACAATAACCTGCTCCCTGCAAACCGTAGCTCTGATACCAACTGTTAGGAACCCCTTATCCAATGGAAGCATAATTGATTACTTTCTTATAAGCCATTAAACACGGAATTATACCAGAATGATTAAGTAACTAGAAACATGAGACAACAAAGAATTTGAGAGACAATACACACTCTTGTATTAAATACTACTAGAAGAAAATAAAATAAGGAAGATGCCACTTCTTCCTCCACCTCAAAGGCTTGCCACACCTCAAGACCTTCTTCCCTCTCTCTCTTGCTCAACACAACCAACTCAACAACCTGAGTTGTTATCCCCTCTTTGAATGCTTTAGCTGATCTCCTTGACCTTACACCTGTAGATCTCCTTGACCTTGTTTCAATGCTTTACTTGCTTTCTTGATTTACAATACATGCCTCATGGGTCTTTAAATAGAATCCCATGCATACAAAAATAGAACTCTAATTACAATAATTAGACACACAGCTCATGAGTATAATTAGCCCTTAAACATGCAAACACTTGCTTCACTTAACTGACTATTCGTCAACAGCAATTCTAGAACTGCCATAGGTGATCGACATTGGTCCCTGTCTGTCTAGTGCTGACCGACATTGGCCGACTTCCTGCCGACGCTGGTTGCCTTTTACATTGGTCATGACTGACGTCAGTCATGCTACTGATGCTGGTACTTCTGGATCTTCAGTAACCTCCCTTCTTCATGTCTGCAATAGTTGAAGCTTTTAGCTCCACACCCTAACAATCAGTTTGATAGCTTAACTAATGTCAGCTAGCAAAATTGACATCAGTTGTATACTTGTCATTAGTCACATTGGTATAACTGATGTTGGTTAGAAAATGCAACTATCATCGATTATATAAACTGACATCGGTCACTATGTTTTTCTTAAAACATAGACCCAAGAGCTCTTTTTCAAAAGTTCATTATTTCAAACCAAAAAGAGATTCGAGGCTAAAGGACATTCTAAAATTTTTGTTTTAGGACCAAGCTTTACATTTTTTTAAAACATTTTTTTAGGTCACCTTTTCCATGCTTAAAAATCAATTAGGAACCTTGTTTTTGTGTTTAACAAAAGAATTTAGATGTTTATGGTGAATGTTTTCAAATTTTGAAACTAAGACCAAGGGGTCAAATGAACACCACCTCATTTTCCATTTGGGATTAAAAATGAACTCACCTTTTCAAAAAAATTTGTATTTACTTAGTTGTTTAGATTAAATTTTTATTTTTTGGAAAAAAGAGGGATGTTGCATGTATGCTCTTTTATTTGTCCCCTTTAGGGAAACATTGGAATCAAAAGTGCCATTCCTATTGAAAGTAGCCTAGTCCAAGGCTTAGAAATAATGTCATCTAAATCACTCCCCAAAAACTCATCAAAGTTTGGGTGACCTTGAAAATGACCCTAAAGTCTTTCTATTAGCCTTTTATTTTCATGCAAACTTGGCTTGCGAGGGGGACATCATTACCTCCCATGAGTTCTTTAGGAAAGCTTTAACCTAGGGTTTCATCTCTTTGAATCAACTTTACTTACTCCTTTGGATTTTTACATATGATGTAGCTATATTTTTACATTTCACTACATTGAGCAAACAATAGGATGTAGTGGTTATAAAAAGGACTAGATCTTTTTACAACTAGACTATGCCGTGGTCACCCAATTTATGTGCCTATATTTTATATTTTCTTATGTGAAAGTCATTATGTAATTGATTCCCCTAGAAATGTTTGAAATCTTTTTAGTTTTAGTTAGCCCCATTTTTCCATACCCTTGCTAGGATTGGACGATTATACTTAGTGTATTTTGGTCATTTATCTTACTTGGTGTTTTTGAAACTAAAACTTATTTGTTTGTTCATAATATATGCCAAAACCAATTTGTTTATACATCTCTCTTTTGTCTAAAGAGGTGTTATGCTATCTATTTTAGACCACACTTGTGCCTTGAAAATTTTTAAACTTGTTTGTGTGTGTGCCATTCGAGTTGAGGAGGGTAGAGTTATGTTGTCCAAATCATGTCAAAACATTTTTGAGCATTTTGAGTCTTTTTCAAACATAAAATTGACCACATAATTTGAAGATGCTTATGTCGTTAGGCTACTTAATTTGTTTCAAGACTAGTTTACCTTGCGCTAAAAACCATTTGTTTCAAACCATGTCATTTATACCATTTGGACCTTTGTCTTGTGCCATCATGTTGTCTTATCTTGTCTAGCTTTTTTGGTCAAATCCTAGTTTTCAATTAACCTTGTCGAGTTTGAATTCAAACATTGATTTTTTTTTAGGCCTCAATTCATGGGTCTGATACACAAATCTTTCTCTTTTGGGTTACATAACTTTTGTTAATTGATTACCCAAATTTGAAAATTATTGATTGTTTATTTGTTTAAAGCCTATCCTCATCATTATTTGTGCCTTTATTTAGGAGAACACAACCTTTCTCAGATATCCATTTTGTCTTATGCCTTATGCCAACTGATCATGTTTATGTTTAATTCTATGTGTCGAGTTTATGTCAAAGTTGTTTTCGAAATTGTTAGATTAAATCAAATCACATTATCCTTTGTTTCAAGTCTAGCTTTTGACGTAGTTTGGCCAAAAGTCCTAGCATATGCCTCTTTTTTTGATCCTAGCTTTTGACTCCATGTTTGGACAAAAGACCCAGTAACTCAACTTTTCCCTTTCCTAGTTTAGACCTTATTTGGAACACTTTGACATGCCAATTTTTATTTAGATGCTTAACCTTTTGTGCATATGACATTTGACATTAGACATTTGATGTTAGAATATTTTATGCCAAGTCTTAGCACAAATCATTTTAGAGATACAAATCCACTTTTAGACCATATTGGAGATACAACTCCACCCCTTCGACCAAGTTAGACCAAGTTTAAACCTTTTATCCTTTGGATAATTTTTTAGAGTTTGTAGAACTCTAAGATTTTTTATTTCGGATCTTTCATCATTTATGTAGATATGTCTCACTACACATATGGTGGAATCACTTACAATCTAACTTATGATAGAATGGCTACACAAAATGACTTTTATGGCTTTAGTCAAGACCCCAATGATGCTAATATGGTTTGTGAGACAAATTTCTATCTCCCTCATATTAATAATTCATGGGAACAAATTCACAAAACAACTTAAAATCCAACTCAAGACTTTAATTGGTATGAAGAGGATTGTGAGGAGGACTTTGAAGACCCAACTATAGATAATGTTGTTTGGGATATGAATCCATACCCTCTTTTCAATAATTAGTATTCAAAACATAGTCAATAACCAACTTATGAGCCAACTCACAACTGATATGATATGGTTTATGAGGAATACTTGGATGCTTTGGCTTATGTGAGTAATTAAGCTCCACCACATCATACCATTTCTATTATAGGACCATAATGTCACACCATTCCCATACCAAGACCTCATCCTTTGGTTTGGGAGAGAAACCAAGCTCTACAATGCCCAACCATTTCTATACCAGGACCTCATCCTTTGGTTTGTGTGATCAATCAAGCTCAATAATGCCCCTTCATCATTCTAGGACCTAATCCTTTGGCTTTTGCAAGAAATCATGCTCCACACCACCCTATCATTACCATCTCAGGACACTATCCTTTAGCTCATGTGAGAAATCATGCTCCTTAAGGCCCTACCATTATCCAACCACAAGTCATTCCTCATCTAGTACCAATCCCATCCAAATATCAACCCATCCAATCATTCAAAGACCAAGTTGTGTCCAAAAATGGTATTTTCCAACTCATTAGAAACCAAGGACAAGAGAACCAACTAATCCAAGATGTTTCTATTGAATCAATCATTTGTGATAAGTAAACCTATGATAAATTGCCTATTGATCTTATACTAGTTGTTGAGGAGTCTCACTCTAATGAACCAGTCTTTACCGAGTCACTTTTTAATGATTATAACCACCTTTGGGAAAATTATTACCTTGATCATGTGCCTATTTTTCAAGAGCCTCCTATTGACAAGCCAATCTCTAAGGAATTGTCTCTTGACCTATTTCCCATCCCAAAGGAGTCTCACATTAACAAACTAATTTTTATGGAGCCCATTATGCCATCACAGGCTATTACTTATCTAATACCAAATATTTAACAAGACATAATTTTAATAGAGTACCTATCAGATGAAGAATTAAAGTTAGATTTAGGTTTTATTAGTGAACCAACATCATATTTAGGATCAAAATTTGAATCAACACCAGTCTCAGCATTAGATTTAGAGTCCCTAGAGTTAGAATCAGATTTAAAAGAAGAATATGTTCATGACTATTACAACATTGGTTATGCATGCCTCATAGATCAATTTGAATATATTTTTGATCCTTATATGGTTTTTGAGGATGATTACTTTAGCTTTGACACAAGTTATCCTAGTATCTTCTAAGAGAATTATGTAGCCTCTCCCATTCCATTACCATTCCACAAGCAATTACCATCAATAAAAATAGACATATCATACACATTCCATCTCCCATAAGTGTTGATTAGGACCAATAAAATCACACTTTATTAAATTGCATCCATGGTGACATAGCAGTTGAAGAAGAGCAAGGAGGCCAAGAACATATTCATATAGTAGAAGAACACTCTCCTAGTGAAACCTTTTCAAAGGTGCTAGGGGACAATCAAATTCATAACTCAACATCTTCTAGTAAAACTTTTTTTAAAGTGCTAGAAGACAATCAAATTCAAAATTCAACATTCCTTAGTGAAACCTTCTCAAAGACACTATAGGACAATCATGACAATTTCATTGGTTAAAACCTCTTTGAGGCACCAATAGCTGAGCACAAAATTTCTTCACTACTTGATGAAGATCAAATCAAAATAGCTTCCAATCTATTGTTGAATCAGATGGTACCTACTCTCAATATCAAACAAATTTGGTGGCCCTATTAAGAGAATAAGTCTTCGACCCTGCCATAACCAAAATTATGTCAAATTTGGAATCAACAACATTACATGTGATTGAAAGTAATGATCTTCATTTATTTCCCCACTATTATAGATTCCATTATCATCAACCCTTCCATTTCACAAAAAAACCTATCATCCAACTTTTATCCTTGTTTATCATCCATAGTTTCACTTTCCTTTGTAGAGGCTACAAAGATACCTTGTCTCGACGTTTGCAGGAATCAAAATTAATGACCAAGGAAGAACACAAAAACATTCTCAACATCTAAATCTACAAGCCATTTTTGATAGAGTATCTATGTAGATAAGATGTGTGCTAGCAATTAACATGATCATGTATTTTATGTGTATCATTTTTTGATTAGGATGTGCGTCTCCCCATCAATAAGAACAATAGAATTAAAAACCACACACAGGCCAAAAACATGTATCATACCATTTCATTTCCATGCCATTTCCATTGTTACATATCCATTTCCTATTACTGTAGATTATTTCCATTCACCCCATTACTTGGGGGTAACCCTCTTACCATTTTATCCAATCTATCAAAAAACCATCATTATCCTTAGCAAGACCATGTCATCCTATCATTCCATTTCCTATCTAGACCAAAGCCTATTTTACTCATCCTACCCAATCCTATTTTTATCTTGGTTAATTTGGTTCTTCCCACACCTTTTGTGGGGGGATTTTGATGAAGTTTCAGTAATCAATCAAATCCATGTTTATAATGATAGTCTATGAAAGTAGTGTGACAATTGATCTAGCAAGACATTTTCTATCCTGTATCAAGTTTATTTATGTGAGCTTAATTATAATTGCCTATGGGAAAATTAGTGTTTCACCAATATTTATAATAATTATAACCACTATGGTCAAATTAGTATCATTTAACTATGCCATTGTATCTTAGTTATAACCACCTATGGGCAAACTAGGGGAAATACTTGTGTATCATGCATTGCCACATCACCTTACCATTACTATTTTCATTTTACTGGCCATTTTCTAGATTTGAGACCTTATTGGGACATAGTTGGTTTCTCCCCACCTTTTATGTGGATGGAATTACTATGACTTGAGGTCATTTCAAGACTATGTGGGTCATGCTCAATTCATGTTCAGGTGACTTCAGTCCCCCTTTCCATATACTCTCACCATTTTGTGAGCAACCTAAGCTAAATTCTCTTATTGTTTTTCAAGTAGGTATCTTGTCATTCTCTAATGAGTTAAGATACCTTAAAATGCAAAAAATATTAATAACATTTCAAAAATCCAAAAAAATTTGTCCGTTCTAAGCCTAGCTAGTTATCCTCAATCTACCTTACTAGGGCATTGTCATTATTAGGATAATTTATTTTTGTTTTGTTTTCAAGATTTCTATTTGTTTATTTATTTTGAGTTATTTGTTTTTTCACTTTTATATATTTTTATTTATTTATTTGCTTACCTGTTTATTTAATTTTAACACTATTGCCTCGACTCAGTCTATATCTATTTATTAGGTGATTTCTTGAGCAAATTATTCTTGAGTCCATCCATATTCATATGTCAACTGTAGATTAAAAATTTACTCTAAGTTTCATTCTATTTTTTAGTCACGCATTGAAATTTTTTGTCTTTGCATACTTTGGTCTAAGATGGCAGAGTTTTGAAAATAAAGCGCGGGCTCTATTTTCCTTTTTGATTCATTTTCTCTAAGTGTTGAAATTAAGCGGATACTTCCAAGTGTCTTCATCTAAGGCACTTTCCATAGTTTTAGTAAAGTATTAGAGATTGCCACATACCTCATAGCAACTCAATGGAATGCACCAAGTGTCAGCATTTGTGGTTTCATATCGGCACCCATGTTTCATCTCTTTTTAGCAAAAGGTTTAACAAGCTAAGTATCAAGATCAAGCAAAAAGCACCAAGTGGCAGTCACAAAGGGTCTAAATGTTGCTTTTCTAAAAGCAATGGAATGTGCCACATATCCCAGTAGAAGAAAGTGGAAGCCACCAAGTGTCACGATCTGAATTATCTTCATTTTGCTTCACTGATATAGCAAAGACTATGGTGGGTCCCAAGTTTTGTTTCTTAAGTAAGCAGAAGCCGCCAAGTGTCACTGTCTATGTAAATGTGAAATGAGACCAAATTGTTTCTATGGTATAAATAGAGTAAAGTGGATACTACCACGTGTCATCTTCCATAGGTTTTTAAACGGGTAGCTAGAAGTAGTGAAGATCACCACGTAACCCTAGGTAAGAGAAGCAGAGATTGCCATGTGTCCTTTAATGAAGAAATGGAGATTGACACCTATCCCTGTGTCCCTTTTAAAATAAATGTTGTGGGTCTTATTTTATTTTAAGCTATTGAAGTTTTAGAGGAAGTGGATAGCAACAAGTGTCGAAGGTGGAGCATTCATGAGCAAAGACACAAAAGAGTATAAGTTATGCAGAAAGTGTCATGTGTCTTTAATAGGTGCTGCAGAACATGCCAAGTGTCATTTTCCAGTGTCTCTTAAGTAATAGGAAGATTTTCAAAGAATTGGCTAAGTGTTATCTAGAATTTAAGAGAAGGGATCATCCTATAATTTGTTTTAGCCAATGAAATATCAGAAGATGAAGCATTTCAAAATTTATAAAATATCTTCTGTTAGACACTACCAGTTTGGTTAGATTTTAGTTGGGCCATTAGATTGGGAACAAGTAGACAATATAGAGTGAATCCAAAGCTATAAATAAGGGTGTAGAGATCATCACAAAAGAAGGGAAAATCCATTATCAAAGAGAATTTTAGGAGAGAATTATTGTAAAGAGTCTAGACTTTCTAGAGCTGTGACTAAGTAATATCATTTGCTTTTTTATCATTTTTTTGAGTTGAAAGGTTTACATAACTGTACATGTTTCTACACCTCTTATGTGACTAGAAAATTCAAATAATAAGATTAAACCCTATGCCTTTGTTGATATTTTATTTTTCATTTGCAAAAGTAGTCTAGATTGTAGACTTTCTAGAGTTTTGATTAGGAATGTCATTTGCTTTTGTCTCATTTTATTGAGTTGAAAAGTTTATATAACTGTACATGTTTTTACACCTTTTATATGACTGGAAGATTCAAATAAGAATATTGAACCCTATGCTTTTGTTGACATTTTCTGTATTATATCAAAAGTAGTCTATGATGTGAGCCTCTATTTCTATTGTTTCCATCTTTTACATTGATCATGCACTTTTTTGCTCTTAAATGTAAATGAATCCTACATATAGTCTCACTGTGCTCAAGATTAAGGTCGAATTACATTCAGGCACATCGCCATAGATTAGATTTCCTTTCTTATAGTTGTGCTTCTGATTTAAATTCCTATCCCTTTTCCCAGTGTCTACTTAATATAAAAAAGAACTAGCTTCTCAAAAACCTAGAGGTTGTTTCAAGATGCAAGCCCCATATCTTGAAACTTCCCACTGTTTTTGATTAGAATCAAGAGAAATTTTAAATCATCAATAGATTTTGGCACACCTGGTGGGATGAATCTTTCAAGGAGTTGAAGAACTTTTGGTGTGTTCTTCGGCCAACTAGCCTTTAGAGGTTTTTATTTTATCAACATCAATGGTGACTCTGAGTTGAATCAGTCAGTTAAGAAGTCCTAGTATCATCAAGAAATCACCATTTGGTATGTATAATTTTGATACTTAGAGCTATGGGTCTTATGCCCCTTCATATATTTTTAATCAAGATTAGGGTTCTCATGGAATCGCATCAAGCAACAAGGATGCATATGGTTATAAGTTTTGCCCTTCACAGGTTTGATATGACCAGCCTCAACCCTGTCATGAGCTATATCAGTCTTATGCCCAGTCTCCCCAATATGTTACATCCCATGCTCAACCTAATCTCATTTCCAACTTCAAAAAAACATTACTGGGATATAAAAACTATGTATTAGAGCTTAACAATAGAAGGGGATGTGGCCAAGAAATTCCTAATCATGTCATCCATCAAGTGAGAAATGCAGTAGATCTAATTAAAAGTGAATGGGATCCCATTGAAAGAGCAAATTGGCAAAGGCTTACATATGATATCTTGGATGTGTGTGGCTTGATTGCATTTTTAGAAGAGAATATGAGTATTCATGAGAGACAACTTTACCAAGTCTATCAACCTGCATATTCACTGCCACAAGTTTCATATTAGATATATGCAGCCCTTGCTCTTGAGCCAAGTCAAACCTATCAAGGTCCTTTTCTCAATAATGTCAAGTCTATGTTGGCAGTAAGGGAAGTGGAATCCAAACCCTCACTTCCCCCTCATGTCCCTCCCACCCTTCCTCAAGAAGCTTCTTTTTTTCATCGCAGCCTTCATGCACTCCCCACTTCTATGATGATTCTTATGAACTCCAAGAAAGACTCTTTCAAGAAAATCTAGCTAAGCAATTTGAGAAATTAGAGGCAAAGATGAGATTGCTTAGAGAAAGAGAGAGAGATTTTAGACTTAGAGAGGAGCCTATGCCAAAAAATACCTCCTCTACCAATCCTCAGATCTCTCAACATGATGTCCAAATTTTGAGTTAGAAGAGGGAAAATCATGAACCAACTAGGGATCTTGAAGAGGATAAAATTCATACCTCTTCCCAAGGGAAAAGTTTTGGTCACAAAGTCATGAGTTGGAAACAAATAATGGAATCATGGAGCAGAAAGGAGGAGAAAAGTTTTGCTCAAAGCCTTGAAGAGGTTGAGGCTGCTCTCACTCATGACGATGATCAAGCAGAAGATCTTACATTTGAATGCACCCCATTTACGTCCCTCCAAGAGAGCTATCAAGCTAAATCTGATATAGATGAATTGATGGACAAATGGAAAGAAGAGGATCATTCAATTCTAGCTCAAGAA
Source organism: Torreya grandis (assembly GCA_037957365.1). NCBI lineage: Eukaryota > Viridiplantae > Streptophyta > Pinopsida > Cupressales > Taxaceae > Torreya > Torreya grandis. Next base: position 1,989,130 of record JARHVA010003383.1, on the reverse strand, counting down.
TTATCTCCTCTTCTTCATATGTATAACCATCAGTCTTCTTCTTTACCCCTTTTCAAAGAGGAATATATTTTTGAGGAAGAAAATAAGTATGTAGAGGAGTATGCTTAGTTCATGGCTAGTCAAGAAGATTTCATGAGTGCAAATGAAGAATAAATCACTATAGGTACACCCTTTGATGAACCAGAGGATAAGTCACAAGCTTTTGCTTTTATCTCTGATGAAAAAGAAATAATTTTTTATCATATTTTGAATGACTTGTTTGAAGTCATTGGGGTAGGTTACACTATTCTTCAAGAAGGTTGTGAGATAGCTTTAGGTGGAAAAGACAACATTGAGACTCAGATAAGTATGCAGAGGGGATGCAAGCTTTCAAAATTATTCTTCTAAGAGGTTGAAGTCATCAAGGAGGATGATCATGCAATGAAACCCGAGAATGAAACTGATCATGTTTTGAATGACTTGTTTGAAGTCATTGGGGTAGGTTACACTATTCTTCAAGAAGGTTGTGAGTTGGCTTTAAGTGGAAAAGACAACATTGAGACTCAAATAAGTATGCAGAGGGGATGCAAGCTTTCAGACTTATCCTTTAAAGAGGTTGAAGTCATCAAGGAGGATGATCATGAAATGGAACCTGAGCATGAGGTAGGAGATAAGCCAAAAGATGATGTATATCAAAAGACATAGAATGGATAACCAACAGCCATTGATTTCTTGATGAGACATGACAGTATGAAGAACCAGCATTTGACAAGCTTTCAAGAACAATAAGAGTATGTATATGTTGGGGACATGTTTGACTCTGATTCACCTAGATGCAGGCCAATCAAGGTGGCAAGCAGGATGAGCAAGTCACCAGAGCTCCATCCCATTCAGCCATTTGTCTGGTACCACAAGTCTTCTTGCCATAAAGGAAACTTCAAAAAAATTCTTTTGATCTAGGAGGGAGGCAAATATACCTAGTTAGATGTATGTAATAGTTTCCCCTTTCCGTATTACTTTTGTTTTCCCATTTTTTCTTTCCTTATCTCTCTTTTAAAAAGTGTTCTTTGAGCACATGGTCATGGCTCAGAATCTTTTCAAAAATTTCAAGACTCTTGACACATTAAGTCTCTCTCAAATCCCCATAATTCCTCATATGTGTCTGATTCATCAGTGCTAGAAGTGGAAGCTATTTTGATCCAGCCTAAATTCTAATTGAAGGTTTCAATTCATATTTTGTAGAGTTTTCACACAAGGACATCATTAAACTTGATTTAGCTTTCCAAGAGTTGAAAAATAAGTAGGGGCTATTTGATGTTGAATGGTCTATTTATCAGACAGCCTTACTGAAGTTGTGATTGTTGCCACATTTTATATGTAGGAATTTATGGTTTCTTTTTTAGCAGGCTCAAAAGTCCTCAGGGTTGCTAGTAACTGTAGAGTAAAAATTTACTCCATGTTTCATTCTCTTTTTCAGTCGTTCATTGTAAATTTTTGTCTTCGTATACTTTGGTTTGAGATGGTAGAGTTTTGAAAATAGAGCATGGGTTCTATTTTCCTTTTTGATTCATGTTCTCTAAGTGTTGAAATTAAGCATATACTTTTAAGTGTCATCATCTGAGGCACTTTCCATAATTTTAGTAAAGTAGTGAAGATTGCCACGTACCTCATACCAACTCAGCAAAATGCACCAAGTGTCAGCATCTATGGTTTCATATCAGCACCCATGTTTCATCTCTTTTTAGTGAAAGGTTTAACAAGCTAAGTATCAGGATCAAGTGGAAAGCACCAAGTGGTAGTCAATGAAGGTCTAAATGTTGCTTTTCTAAAAGCAATGGAATGTGACACATATCCCAATATAAAAAAGTGAAAGCCACCAAGTGTCACGATCCAAATTATCCTCATTTTGCTTCATTGATATAGTAAAGACTATGGTGGGTCCCAAGTTTTATTTCTTAAGTAAGCAAAAGTTGCCAGGTGTCATTGTCCATGTAAATGTGAAATGAGACAAAATTGTTTCTATGTTATAAATAGAGTAAAGTAGAGACTACCACGTGTCATCTTCTACAGGTTTCTAAAAGGGTAGCTACAAGCAACAGAGATCACCATGTAACCTCAGGTAAGAGAAGCAGAGATTGCCATGTGTCCTTTAATGAAGAAATAGAGATTGACACCTATCCCTGTGTCCCTTTTAAAATAAATGTTGTGGGTCTTATTTTCTTTTAAGCTGTTGAAGTTTTAGAGGAAGTGAATAGTGACAAGTGTCAAAGGTGGAGCACTCATGAGAAAAGACACAAAAGAGTATAATTTATGCAGAAAGTGCCACGTGTCTTCAATAGGTGTTGTAAAACACACCAAGTGTCATTTTCTAGTGTCTCCTAAGTAATAGGAAGATTTTCAAAGAATTGGCTAAGTGTTATCTAGTGTTTAAGAGAAGGGAGCATCCTATAATCTATTTTAGCCAATGAACTATCAAAAGACAAAGCATTTTAGAATTTATAAAATATCTTCTATTAGACACTGCTAGTTCGGTTAGATTTCAGTTGGACCGTTAGATTGGGAACAAGCAAAAAATCTAGAGTGAATCCAAGGCTATAAATAAGGGTACAAAGATCATCACAAAAGAAGGGAAAATCCATTATCAGAGAGAATTTTGGGAGAGAATTATTGTAAAGAGTCTAGACTTTTTAGAGCTGTGACTAAGTAATATCATTTGTTTTTGTCTCATTTTCTTGAGTTGAAAGGTTTATATAACTGTACATGTTTTTTCACCTCTTATGTGACTAGAAAATTCAAATAAGAAGATTGAACCCTATTCCTTTGTTGATATTTTCTATGTCATTTGCAAAAGTAGTCTAGGCTGTAGACTTTCTAGAGTTGTGATTGGGAATGTCATTTGATTTTGTCTCATTTTCTTGAGTTGAAAAGTTTATATAAATGTACGTGTTTTTGCACCTTTTATAAGACTGGAAGATTCAAATAAGAAGATTAAACCCTATGCCTTTGTTGATATTTTCTGTATTACAACAAAAGTAGTCTATGATGTGAGCCTCTGTTTCTATTATTTCCATCTTTTACATTAATCATGCACTTGTTTGCTCTTAAATGTAAATGAATCCTACATATAGTCTCACTGTGCTTAGGATTAAGGTTGTATTACATTTAGGCACATCACCATAGATTAGATTTCCTTTCTTGCAGTTGTGTTTTTGATTTAAATTCCTATCCCTTTTCCCAGTGTCTACTTAATATAAAGAAGAACCAGCTTCTCAAAAATTTGGAGGTTGTTTCAAGATGCAAGTCCCGTATCTTGAAACTTCCCATTGTTGTTGATTAGAATCAAACACAATTTTAAATCATCAACATCAACATTATCATCATGGTTTTTATCATGGGTGAATTATTTTTTAGCATTTATCAGATATTAAGAGTCAGTCCTTATAGATTTTTTGGCCAAGTCTTCATGGTGTTTTATCATGATGCCTACCATCACATGCTATAGCAAAAATTATCTTAAATAAGGTATAAAATCAATGGATCCACATAAGTTTCTCCTTGGCACCTTGGTAAATCCTCCCATCCCACCCTTGATCAAATCAACCCATTAACCATTCTAGTTATATCATTGTTAATAATCAACCCATTAACCATTCTAGTTACATCATTGTTAATCAGGATGAGCATCTCCTCATTGGTAGGTATAATTGAATCATTCACACTGACCATTCTTATTTTCATTACTTTACACCTATTTATATTCAATCTATATTCTAAGTTATATCCTTAAGTTATGCTTTCTAATCAGCCCTAACTAGGACACAATCATCTTTAGCCAATCTAGGTCCTCTTAATGATTATAACTGCCTATGGGTAAATCATTATTTTGACTTTTAATGTTAATTATAACCACATTTAGGCAAATTAGTATCCTTTTTATATCAATGCATGCAAGTATTTTCTCATTTGGATTAATCTCAACCATAGGTTAATTACACATTTATTCTTGTTTCTTTTCAAGGGACCATCCATTAACAAATGTAATGACCACTCCCTTGAGGGGGCATCACCATAGGCTTCCCAAAACCATATGGATCTTTGTTCTTCAGTCATCATCTTATTTTTGACATATAGGACATTTTTCAGTATTTGAGAAGACATTTCTTTGCCTATGGTTTGCAACATCTTCCCAAATAGGGGAAAATTGTAAACACCTAAATATGGCCACCAATAACCTCCAGTCAAGATTTTGGCCAGTTTCCACTTAAAATACACAATTTGGCCTAAAACACTAAAACACACTAAATGATGTGAAATTGACATATTCAAGTGACAATTTTCGCTAGGGTTTCACTAAATAAGGGAATGCAATTCGTGGGCCAACCTACTTTGGTTAGATCATTCTGAGTTAAAATGCCAATTTTGCACCTAGGTGCTCTATATTGCTCTTTCCTAACAAATATCTTACACAATACACATGCCTTTGTTATTTATTTTTGGTGATATCCTAAATGGGAATATGGATCCAACACATTTTACATTGCCTTCCAATTCTAATCCAATCAAATTTTAGACTAATAACAAGGCATTCTAATCAATTTGAGTAATTTATGCACAAAGTTCTTAAACATGCTTAAGATATAATTAACCCAAATCATGGCATAATTAATAATTCCATGGAATCTTGTTAAATAATTTATTTTGGAAATTAATATTGAGTATTTGCATCATCAGGTGACTTCATTTTTTGAGAAGACATCTCTAAGCCATAAATGTCATAAATATCAAGATTTATACCCTCCATGCCTATTAATTAACCCTTCTTACAATTACATAATGAGGATAATTAAAAACTTAGTTCCAAAATTTAATTAATCCTCAACCACACATCTCAATCTCAGGATGGATGGTTCAAGTTGATTCTAGACATCCTTAAAAATCTATAAATAGAGAGGCCATGAATATCATTTCTAATCTATTTTTGTACAAATTTATTATGATCAAATATCTTCAAAAGACTTGAGAATGCAAATTTATAATGCACAAATGATTCAAAAAGCCATTGTAATTAGTGTTACCATGCCAAATTGATTCTAAGCCAAGCCAAGCCATAAGCCAAAGGTGCCAAGGAGAGATGGAGGTAGCCAAGATTCCATTTCTAAGGACTTCATGAGCACAACTTGATAAATCCACCACTTAAAATGCATTTGGAGAATGCAAGGAATTGAAATAATTCTTGTGTTGTATTCCTTACTTTTTAGTTGTGTTTGTCATTTGTTCTTGTTAACTAAGCTCTTCCTAGTGTCTAGGCCTAGAGATTTTATGCTAGTTAGTTTTTTTATTTTATTTTGTTTTCATTTTGGAACTAACATAATACTAACCATCCTCTTTTGATTCAAATCCCTAGATAATATAAGGTTGATGAAGTAGTGATTAAAGATGATTAGGGATAGTGAGAGTTAAGGAGGGAGTGATTAAGGATGACTAGGGAGTGACTACAAATGATGAGGAATGGTGAGGGTCAATAAGGGATTAATTATGGATGAGTAAGGATGAGGAGGGATGATTAGGGATGATGAGGGATAGGGAGATTCAATGAGGGAGTGATTAGGGATGATGAAGGAGTGAGTAAATATGATGAAGGATGGTGAGGGTCAATAAGGGAGTGATTAGGGATGAGGAGGGATGAAGTGGGAAAGATTAGTAATGATAAGAGATAGTCAGGTTCAATGAGTGATTACTTAGGGATGATTTGGGAGTGATTATATATGATGAGGGATAGTTAGGGTCAATGAGGGAGTGATTAGGGACAATGAAGAATGAGGAAAGAGTGATTAAGGGTGATGAGGGATGAGTAAGAAGTGATTAAGTAAGTGAAATAAACACAAATTTCTCATTTAATGTGTTCATGTCATAAATTTGACCTATTCTACCTCAATCACACCACTTTAGATCAAGTTCAAAATGAGTGGTTTTCAAACTTTAATTTTGACAAACCTAGGAATCCTAAAAATGCTAGGAAGTAATTATAAAGGTGTAAAAACCTAAAAAATGACTATATGTTTACTAAAAATTGAAATCAATTTCAAAATTTATGCCTTTAAATCCTTAGGTTAAATATTTAGACCCTAAAAATGCCTAATTACTGACTAGATTATATTTTGAAAAAACTTTTTTCTAGATCATAAGGTGTGTAGTTGTGAGACCAACTCTATTATATATAGAGTGAACCTAATTTATTACATTTACTAAAATAAATTTAAAGTATAAGGAATATGAATATAACCATTTACAAATTTAACCATCATATATTAACATTTATTTTATTAAACTATCTGCTACAAGGCCATCTTCAACTACCAAATGTCTTTTTCACCTTTTTTATGCAATGTAATAGGAACACATATGCATTATAATGTGTAGGTTTTCCTATGGAATTGCATAAAAAAGACACAAAGAATAATTTTATGGTTACAATATCATAGAAATTTATAGTTGATAAAGTGCATAAACCATTAGGTTGAATGGTTTTTGAGCCTAAATTCAATTAATGTGTATGCATTACGACCATAACATGTACACATTATGACCATAATGCATACAAATTTAAGTTTGGTGGTTTCTTATCCTAAATTCAAATAATGTGTAGGTGTTATAGTCATAATGCATACATGATATAATAAATCTACACAAAATTTTACCCCAACTCCAAACACATATCGTAAGATAAGTCCATTGTGGTGCCCCCATTTGAGATGAGAGATGGAACCTAAAAGTCATTTATCTCAAAAAGGAAATGTAAAATATTGTGAAATATGTAATCAATTAGTATTTATATAGTTGAATTTGTATTTTCATCATACTATAAGTTAAAATATTCTATTACATTTTTGAAATTATGTTAGATAAATAATCATTGAAGCACATAAGTAGTATGTGTGTGATATAGATTATGACACCATAGTATATGTAATAAGTAGAAATAGTTAATAATATAAATCATGGAATCATAGTAACAAGAAAAAATCATAAATAATGTCCTATAATGTCACACAATTTGTATAAAAGAGAACATGGAAGGCACTAATGTCATATACAAAGGACAAGTAAATGTCACATAGACATAGGGCCAAGGGCTCACATTCAAGTGACAAGATGGTTTACCTCAATCAAGAATATGTAAATTTTGTAAAATAAAGACATGTTCTAGATAAAATGAGCAAGAAACTTGTAACTTATCATGTAGTAATATTTGAAAAGAAGCATAGTGCAAAATGAAGGCAGTCTACATTTATCATATGGATCAATTTCATTATTAGTAAATAGCATATTAATTTAAAATTTTGAAAATTATGAGTGATTTATCATGCCATTTTTATGATATAATCATGATAATGAAGGTTTTATCTAGATATAACATGTTAAATTGTCCATTGTGAAAAAAAAGATGCTCCCAAATTAACAAGTTGTTGGATAATGAGAGAATTTTGACAAATAACCATTCTAAATATGTCATATATCACACTCATATACCTCATAAGAAATCATTGTGTATGTATTTATATTAATTAAATATGCATCTACCAACATGAAATAAATAACATATGTAGATAAGTGAGATAACAACATTTTAAAAATGCTTTCTGGGTCTTGATTTTGGATTTTTTTTAGAATTTATCAATATTTTAAATGTTTTTAATTTTTTCCATATTCATTTTTTTGTATTTTTCAATATATTTGAATTATTATTGTTAAAGGATAATAAGCAAGGATTTTTAAAATATTTTTTTCAACAATTGACGTCTCTCTACTACTTTGTAACTATTTCACTATAGTTATTTCCTTGGATCTTTCTCTATTAATTACTTGTTGACTATTTGTAGTTTTGGATGGAAGAGGATTTTCCTGATTCCATTTGGTTACTCCATTTTGTTTTGCTATATAGGTTTTGGGTCCTATTTTTAAAACCATATTTGATCTTTTGTAAATGTTTTGGGTCATATGTTAAAAAATTTCTTTATTTGGTTCATATCTTTGGTTTCAAAAGTATTATTTACCCATATCTAATTAAAAAAACTAGAATAATTTGGAGGGATTCAAACAATCCTATACAAGGTGAAATAACATAATGTAAGTAAGAGGGAAGTCAAGAAATATGCTCTCAATGAATCTGAAAATGGAGTATAGTAATATAGCATAAATTATAAGCATGACTATGTGTGCTTATGTAAAATTGAGATAGATTGGCCATGTAATTTCAAACGAAATCCTTAGCATGTATAGATGCGTAATAATGAGTAAGTGGATTTGACATAAATATATAAGTATTGAAATTGATGTAATATATTTGTTTTGGATTGTTGAACTTTGTTTGTAAAGCAAAAATAAAAGTGCCCAAAATGGATATAAAGCCAAGATAGAATAATGATTAGATAAGGGATAGATCAATTATCAAGGAAGTAAAAGAAAGGGGATATGTACTAAGGAGAATATGCAACTATAAATAAAATATCTCATCAAGGGTATGCCTATGTATAGGCCTTGTATCATGTTTATTTTAATCCTTAATTAAATTGTCATATTAATATTTTGCATAATTAGTATCATTAAGATCATACCATTTTTTTTTAAGAATTATGATCATAGCCATTAATATAACCATTAACATAGGAGAAAAATATCTTCTTAGGTTTTGCTTGAAATTATGAGATTCCATTTTGATTATATTTTATATTTGTGTTATAAATTCATTGCACCATATATTAGAGTTATTTTTTGAATGTGTGCATTATATTTAAGATATTGCATCTTATTTTGAACTAGATAATGGTTATGTATGATTGGTTGAACATTAGGAAGATAAGTAATTTGTGCTTTGAATTTATATTGTAACTCTATGTATGGAGTATATGCAATTATTGATTCCTTACCAAAGATATGTGTATCATCATATTTTGTAAGAATATTTTTCTTTGGACATGCCTTTATGCAAAAATTTGTTAAAACCCCTATTTTATTTCTTATTTTGAATTTGTTCTTGAACATTTTCTTTTGGTAATTTTTTTTCAATATTAATTATTCATCTTGTTATTTTTGTAATCTTGATTGCTCTAATTTTTCTTATTTAGTTGTCCTTTTATGTCCATATTTTTTATGTGTTTTTTTTTGCATTTTTTAGGAGATGAAATATAATTGGGTTGTTTAATTTATTTTTTTATTATAGAATCACCACTATCAATGGTGTTTTATATTTTGTTCTTTAAATCCAAAGAATTATTTGTATGATGCTTCAAAATTATATGTTATGCACAATAATATTTTGGTATTTTCAAAGGAGGCATATAAGGTAATATAATCAACTTGTTTTGAATAATTTCTCTTAGAATCTCACTTGGACTCTTATTAGCCTTTTTATACTCTTTAAAACATTTATTGTAGATTTATGTTACTTAGATGTAAATACATGATTAGAAATAACATATTCTAGATTAGTTGTATATTTTATAATATTTTCAAGAGATTTGATTAGGTCATCAATCCATATTCTTCACTACTTCTACATACTAATATCTATAGTAGTCGTAAGCTTAGATTATATAGATTACCAGTCTCAAGCACATTCAAGGCACTCAAGGCCACTATCATACTAACATCACAAAAATTTGAACTAGCACTTAGGTAGGAAAAAATACATTGGCATTCATCCCTCATCATATTATTAGTATTTAGGAAAGTCTCTTCACATTGAGTTATTGACGATGTCTAGCCTACCCTACTAACAAACACACTTTTTAGCTCATATCAACCAGATTACCTAGTTCGAAGAAGGAAAAGGGTTTGAACAATAAATAAATCATTAAAATGAAAATAAATAGTTTTAGTACTTGTACATGTGGGAATAGACCCCATAGATCTAGACATAGGTGCACCTAGAAGCTTAGGATAGTCCTACGTAGAGAATGCCAGTATTAGGTCACTACCACCACTTTTCCAATTATGGTGATATTATATACTTATGGAACTACTATACAAGAGGGGTTATAACATTAGGATCCAATTTACAACTCTTAGACAAATTTCCATCTCAATTTATAGCACTCAAATAATCCATATATGTTATTTTCTAGCTAAGGCATTACTTGCACTATTTATTGTTATTTTTAGAAAAGACAAAACTAGTTGATTTTGTAACAAATCAATGGTTTTATTTATTTCATATTATTTATATAATTTAATTTACTTAGATATTTAATAAACATATGATTTACATACACTAATTCTTAAAAGGTTAAAACATTTAGTGACCACGACTTACTTTGAACACTACTCAAAACCTAACACTATATACTCTTAGGTTTTATATCCTTTTTTTATCTATGCCCATTTATCAATTAAAAAAAATTAGATTTGTTTTGATAAAAAAATTTAAATATTTATTATATTAAAATTCTTTAAATGTTCAAAATATACATTGACTTATTTTCCTACTTCCCAAACTACAATGGTAGAATTCAACAACCAATTTTATGAGACTGATAAGAAATAATTACAAGATTTTATGTCCAAACATTTAGACATTCAAGATTACCTCATCATTATTATTCAAGGATAGATTTAAAAATAAAATAATGGTCAATCTTCAACTCCCCCATCTAATAATATTGTTACACCTATAGTGGGGCGAACTTAGTTAACACAACTAATCATTTTAATTCAATAACCTTTAGTGATACCTACACCTCTTGTGGCTATTTATTCCACTCTATATGTGTAATCCATTATGAATAAGGTCCATAATATGGTGTTACATATTGATAAAGGAGCCACTAGGCCATCACATGCATTGGATTCTAATGTTCTTTTACATACACCTTTGGCACATCACATAGTGAGAACTCCCTTGCCAAGTGGATTTGTGTCACCTAAGCTTACATTATATGATGGTAAGGGTGACCCATAGAACCATATCTAAGATTTTCATGTAGTATGTTTATAATACATGTCCAATTATTAGCTTCTCACAAAGTTCTTTCCAAGTAATTGAAAGGATTATGCCTTATAGTGGTTTTATGACTTATCAAGTCAACCTATCACAACATTTAATCCTTTGGCAGACATGTTTTTAGTAAAATTAAATTGGAAACAAAATGACTAGGGGGCATGGATCAGTATTTTAAAACTTTATTTCACATGTACTTTAACATTCCTCTAACCATCAAAGCTATATAAAAATATAATAATGCATAAAGATCCATTCACATAAGAATAACATAAGAAACACACATATGAGTGTGAAACCCTCAAAAGGAAGAAAACCCACTAATATATACACATTTACTAAAGTACTATAAGACAAACACCAAATTTAGTTAATCACCCACTTCACATGGAACACCAACCCCAACTAGCTAAACACCAACTTAGCTAGGCTTTTGTAAGTACCAACTTGTAAGGAGGGACAACCCCCTAGATGACTCAACACCAACTCAAACACCTGATTTATTTGATAAAATAAAAAAAACTATGTTTCTCAACCAAATATTTATTACCACCTCTTCATCTCTTCACACTCTTATCCCTCTCAAACTACCTTTTAGGTCTCTTCACTTAACTAACCCTCTTCTTGACTTGATTAGGTCATCTAACCTTGATTTTAATCTATTCTACCCTATTATATATCCATTATAGTTTTTATGAACCATTATTATGGTATATAATACTTAATTTATCTATTAAAAGTGTTATATCCTTCACTTTAACTCACTCATTCTCTAACAAGACAATTAGGCATATTAGGCCTTGTTCTTATACTAGGCTCTTGTTCATACACCTCTTGGATATCCATACACACTTAAAAACTTATATTTTAAATAAAATATTTCTTAGGGCATGACAAAAACATGAATCAAACATTATAATAGGTTGGTCATAGCATATAGGACCAAAACCTCTTTTAGACCTTAAGGAGACCTAATTCAATTAGGCCTTCATTAGCACATGTTACCCTTTGATCTTCTTGGTGAAATTTAAAAAGTCATACATAATAATAAAACTTCATATTACACTTAAATATATACCTAATAATATCATATTATTTCCATGATAGTTTTAGATCCAACCACCACTTGAAGCATGCCATTAGTAATGTTCACAATTAGGCTTGTGCATACCAAGAAAGTTTATCTTGAACTACTAAAGATTAAAAAACCAATTAGATAAAAAAAATGGAAATAAAACATATAAAAATAACCTTAAATTCATAAAAAAATAACCAAGTGTATTATACTTCATTAAATATGGCAAAAGGACTCAAAAACACTCCTATAACTTGCTCACTTACAACTGTCAGTTTTCCTTAAAGACTAGTCATGGTGATTTTGACCTTCAACAATTGTAATTCCAATTTAAAATATTATTTATTAATATGTATGATCATATGTGTTTACCATTATTACATATAAAAATAAAATTATCAAATGGCAATATTGGTCTTGTAGATCAATCTTATGACCTCACTATACACAAATGTCACTGAGCTAAACAAGTCAACTTGTGAGCAACTTTTTGCTATGTAAAATGATCTCTAAAACTTATATCCAACATTAAAATGAATTATAAGTCTTTAAAAATTTATTCATGCACTTGTATTCATCCTTATTCCATGATAACACATCCCTAATCATCTTCTCACTTATGTCTGGGTTTCTCACTATTTGCACTATTGGGCTTGTTAGCAATAGGTTGTCTTGGATGACCAGTTTAACACAATTAAGGGATATAACATAGATAAAAACTAATATTTACATAAAATAAAATTCAAACCCTTCTCCATCTAATTATTTTCATATTTTGGCTCGGTCAACTGTTACTACTATATCAAATCTATGAGAAATTAACACTTTCCTGTAGGGTCTACTCACACACCTAACAATCCAATCACACCTAGATGTGACTATAAGAGTTGAATACAACATATAATCACTTAAATATCCATAAAAATCCATTATGATCACTTTATAACTACTTATTTCATATTGAGTCACTATTAGGGTTGTTTGAAGGTTTAAACTATATTCCATTATTAACAATCATTCATAAGGCTTAGCCCCTCATTACAAAACCCAATAACTATAAATTTTATCTAGGAGCCTTACACATCTACCATGAGTATATTAGGTTCCCATGTATAGGTTAAACATTTGAATGAATACTTGAAAGTCCTTAGATTGAGAACCCTTCATTTTGTGCACATGAGAGACCTCAAAACCACTTTTCATGCAATATATTATAAACCATGAACTCAAAACTTGTTAAAATGATTAAAATAACATATCATACCTATTTAAATTATCATATGAGCTCAAACATATTGAAATATGATCATGACCCTTCACTAGGCCACTCTCTCTCTTAGTTCTCTAGTCCTTTACCTACAAATCACATTAAGCCTTGAAACTAACCTTCATTAATTTTTCCATGTTATCTCCACCTTACTCAAAAACTAAAAAAAACTCTCTCATGATAATAAAAAACTACTCACATCCTTCATAGGTATTGACAATAGATCATGATGCCTCATTAGGCTAAGTAGGGTCTAGAAGTGGTCTAGTTACATACTAGGTATGTAAGTCCTAACCATGTAGGCTCACCCTAAGACTCAAATGAGTGATCCAATTAATCATATACATGATAAATAAAATTTATACAACCACTCATTCCTATGTGCACTTATCTCACAAATCCACCATGCTTAAACCTTCTCACTAGGACTTTGCATGTCATAACTAGTGCCATGACTAGGCTTCTCAATCACTTGAAACTTGATAAATAACCTTGAAACACTCTTTTTTATTCTACACCTTGATCACATGACTTAAATTATCCTCAAAAAATGTCATACCTCTGCACATAACTCTTCATGATCATCATTCAAATGCTCATAATATGACTATTTTTTATGACTAGGATTTTCAAGACACCTTATACTCAAGGACTAGTACTCAAACATGCTTACTTCAATGATTATATCAAATAAGAACATTAGTAAATTACATCATGAATAAATTTCTTAATAAGATTTGACATCAATGACAATATTAATTACAAACCTCAACAACAAGATTAATGCTCAACAACTTCTCCATAAACATCAGTGACAAGTCTCATATGTTCAAGTTGCACAATTGAAACAAAAGTCAAATGAAGTTATTGTATAATACATCTTATAATATAATAATATATTAGCTAAATTAACTATCCCCATGGCAGATAAGGAGCTTCAATACATCTTCAAATAGAGTCTTCTACTAGTATTACATGAATCTATCTTGTTTAAGAAGTTTACAATAATCATAAATGTGTGTCACACAATAAAATAAAGAGAAGTCAAGCTTATATCAATGGGAAAACTAAATATATAATTGGATAAAAATCAACTAATAAGAGTTAAATTAAACCTCCATACAAGGTAAGGGTTACTAAAAACAAGATTAATCAAAAGGCCATAGTTAATGCAACTTTAGAGCCATATCCTCACTTGGTTTTATCAGCTCATCCATGTAGAGTCTTTACCAACCTTCCAAAATTTCCAGCATGGGTTTTATAGAAACTCTTGGAATACAATTTCATATCTCTCTCTCCCATAAAAGAGGTTGATAGGACATGAACTCTTCCAAATAACTATGATTCTAATGCATTTTTTTAGTATCGCAAGGAACCAAGCCATACAACAAGCATATGCATTAGCCTAAAACATAAGATAAAAGGTTTGATTGAGGCTAACATTATTGATGTGGACACACCCATAGAGGCACCAAAATTATATCAAGTAAAATATAAGGAATTAAATTTATTCTCATATCTATTTCCAAATCACACAACACATGATACAGGGAATAGTTTAGGTGTTCATTACACGTATTAGAAACATATACCACCAAATTCATATCACACTATTATAGAAGAGGCATACCCATTACACAATATCATTAGTATGTTCCACACTACAACTTCAACTAGACCACTAATCACCTTCTTAGAGTAGGATATTATTGATGATGATAAAGTTTTATATGTATTATTTGTATGAGCCTATATAGATCATAATCCTATCCAAAGTGTTAAGGTTGATAATGGGTCAAGCATTAGCATGTGCACTACCTCACTTTTATATAATTTAGGGTATTTAAAGTAGGATATATCCCCTACAAACATAGTTGTTAGTAGTTTCAGTGGTCATGTTTAGATATCCATTGGGGAGAGTGTGTTTCCATTATAAGCTGGACCAACACATGTGGCCACTCAATTCTTAGTAGTACCTTGTGCAGGCATGCTCAATATGATATTGGGTAGGTTATGGATATATTATCTATGATCCATCCCATCCAAATTGCACATATAACTAAAATACTTACATGTAAATTAGGTGGTCATAGTTGAGGGTATTTCATATGAGTATCCTCTACCTATTTCATAGGTAGTTGCATCATAGTTAACAATTCCATTAAAATTACCATATATAACATAGTTATTAGTTATAGATTAGAGAATAGTTCCTATTGATACACCATAAAGTTTGGTCGAGCCACCAGTGCAGGTGAGGTATACTTATATAGTATTGACATGTACACATAATCTCCCCAAAAATACCATTATTAGAGAGACCTCTATGATAGATATATATTGTATATTATAGAGGGCCTACCTCTACTCACTTTCTATTGAGATCAGTATTATTGATTTCTTAGGGTTCCTAGGATAGGGCATCTATGCCACCTACAACCTCTTCTACCAAATTGGTCCCTCCCTAGAACCCATACAATTCATAGGACACCACAATCAGTGTCATAGATTCCTAGCATGACCACACAAGTAGATACAAATATAGATCACTCAATACAACAAATTTGGGGACCATAATTTCCCTTTCACATAGCACACATGATCATAGTTCCCTTATTTGACATAAGCCATAGTGATAGTGAGTTTTCCATGATACTCATCAGTTAGTATTGTTCCTCTCTTATTGTACATACCTTCCTTCTATATTTATCCTTTTACATAGTTCATTTTCATATTGCTTGTACATATCTTATATATAGAAAATCTAAAAACAAGATAATATGTGAAAACATAAAAACATTCAAATATTACTCATAAAACACAAAATTATACATTGTATATAGTGTTATGTTTACATTTCTTAATATGTGAAAACACAAAAACATTCAAATATTACTCATAAAACACAAAATTATACATTGCATACAGTGTTATGTTTACATTTCTTATATTTTCCATATACTACATATGATAGCTATCTTAGTATAATTGGTTTTATCATACATATATTTCTACAAGACTCAAGGCCTTTACACCAACCCAAACTTGATATTATCTACCCACTAGGGGCATATACACAAATACATAGGTCTTCACTTGACACATTCACCCCCTTGGAGGCATCCTATACATAGTTTCAATTAATAGGTTCTATCTTTCTATACTCTACATCCCAACTTTAGCATTGTTATATCTTGATATTGATCATGCTACTCTTACTTTTTTTTTCTTCTGGTTATTACTACTTTAGACTCAACATATGTACATCTTAGATCTTACATAGATTTGTATTCCTTATTTATGCATACTTTCATTTCTATCTTACATAGTTTAGACTTGATTATATTTCTTTGATTCTTCTATTCAAGGAATTTTAATATGCCATTATTCTTTGGCTCTACTCCACTTTTATTCATAGTATGTATGCTTTGGACATTTTCCATGTCTTTTTGTGTGCCTTCCTGATTATGTATGCATATATTTTCTCATGTCCTTATATGTGGATCTAAGTCAACTTTCTTATTACTTATGTATGTGGACATTTGAACATGTCTTTACATGTCTTTTTTTCTTAGATTTAGTGACATGTACCCATGTCCCTTGTATTGTGTCCCCTTGGCCTAATTTGTGTGACTCATGTGTTTTGTATATTTTATTATATGTGTCATGGCCATGAAATTTATTTTTACTTGTTACACACATGAGTTTTCGATGCCATGAAGGACCTCATGCATCTACCCTTCTTACTTGGGTGCCAAAATGGACATCATGCCCCATTCCCCTAGGTAGGTACCCATTTTTACTCAGATTTATTATTACATATATTGATTACATCTATCTTGACACCCTTGTAAATACTATACATGACATATATTTTACATTACATAATTATGCTCATATTATCTTATAGTCTAATGTTATGTACGCACACTATATTAGATTATTGCATTGATATCATATATGATACAACTAACACACATTTTGTAGAGCTCTTTAACAGTTCTTGCATAGGTTCAATAACTCCCATTAAAATAGGGGGAATTTATAGGGGTTTATCATAGAGATCAGGCTCCTATATTTCACTCACATTATATTTTTAAGCATATAGGCTCATTTACAAAAAATCAAAAACATGTAAACACAATAGAAAAATAGTGACCTAAAAAGTAGTATAGTTGCACAAAAATTAGACACACTAGCACCCAAATTGGAACATTAACACCACATTTTCAAAAATGGCACCACTATCCAAGAGATGGCACAACTGTCCAATAGCCTTAGTTTTAAAAAAACCTAGATTGGCTAGAAATGTATAGTAGGTACAATACAAGTTTGCATAGATTTATCAGTTATACTCAAATTCATACTAGTTTAGCTCATATTCGTATTAGTTTTCTCAAATTAGGGTCATATGTGACATGACCATTCCCATATTTGGTTCAGATACTATTTTCATAATTTTTGAAAATAAATAAAAATAGCTAGAAATTCAATTTTTACTAACAACTAATTTTTTTAAGCTAAGCTTGAAAGTGTCAAAATTTTGAGAAATTTAAAAATTTTAATTAATTAATTAAAATTTAATGTCTAAATTTATTTTTACCCCAAACTATTTTAAAATGCATTTGAGCCTCCCGTGCAAAAAGTCGTTAACATTTCCCACAATTTACAAAATCCATTTAACTTTTTATAAGTTGTGCAAATGCATGTTACATTTCTAAAAGTTGTGTAATTTTTTTTTTTTTTTTTTTTGCTTAATGCAAATTGAAACATCAATTTTATGTTTCATGTAATTTTTAAATTTATTTTGAGTCCCCATACAAATTATAAATCTGATTTGAGTTTCCATACACATTCTAACATCGATTTAAGTTTTCATGCAAATTGTAAAATTGATTTGAAATTTCATGTAAGTTGTGAATTTATTTTGATTTTCCCCTTTCCATGAAATTTCAAATTCTATTATTTCAATCCATGAAAATTAAAATCACACTTCCCCAAAGAATGAAAATACGAATTACACTTCCCCAAGCTGTGTAAATGCAAACCTCTACATTGCAATTACCTTTTTCAATGCTACAAATTGTTGTTAAAAATTTAGCTTTCCTTTTCCAAAATGCATGAAATCTCATTTAATTTTTTTGATAATAATGCAAATATGGCTATTTTATCATTTCATGTTAAATTAATTTTGTATTACCTTCTAAAAAAATCATTTCAACCTACATGCTTGACTCTAGTAATTTTTAGCAAATTAAAAATTGAATTTCCATTTGTGGTTTTTTTAGCCACCATCCATTGGAATAAATATACTAAATATCATATAAGGGAAGAAATTGAATGGACAATAAGTTATTTTAGTTTATTCTACATCCATTCAAAGGCCATGCAAAATCACTTAGGAAAAAAGAAAGAAAGGAGATTTTAGAATTTCAACAACCATATAGCCGTACAAATCCACATAAGCTTTCAAAATAATAATCAAAGAGTATAATATTATTAATTGTTTTAATAAAAATATGTGGTATGATGTAAAATAAGAATTGAGAGCCTAAAAAGCTAAAAAAATAGATTCTTGTTTCATTCCCAACCATAAGTCGTACACCCTGCTCAAGGAAGAAGGTAGAAATTGCAATTTTATCAAAAATTTTGACGTCATTTTCCTATTTCCTCTCAAACACTAGCCATTCAATCTATTGGAGGGTAAATTTGGAAATTTAAAATTTTATTTTCAATTTCTATAGTGAAAATCTGATCCATATGGCCACCATATGGCTAGCTATATGTCGAGTGAATAAGCAAGTTTTCATAAAAAGATAAACTTTTTTTTTTTCATGATTTCAATTTCTCACATGCCCACCATACACCAAAGGGAGATGAATAAATAAATAATGAGCATAAATTTTATTATTAAATTCTTCATTTGCTAAATTTGAATGGTATGACTTAGATAGTGGAAGAAGATATTAGAAAAGGGTGACATATTTTTTGGCTTCATATAAGAAAAAATTTAAATTATACAAACTTGATAAAATGGGTATAAAATTGAAAATAACATATTTTGATCTTTTTTTTGGTTTACGAATATAAAATTACATGGCTATGTGGCTCCCTAAAAAGAGAAAGTGAAATTTCAAAAAACTACATCTTAGAAGAAGCTAAGGGTTGATAAAAAATTTAAATAAAATTATGGAGTTTGATTTTTAGAAATAAAAATCATGGTTTAAATTGTTTTTAGTCTAAAATTGAAAAAACATATTTCTTTTAGCGAGCTAAGAGATTCAAATTTTAGTTAAAATTAATTGGTGATTGATTTTTAATATTTTAGCCAAATCAGGAATAAGGGAAAATATTTTAAAATTGGAAACACAATTTTCAAAATTTATTTTCAATTCATTTTTGTTTGCTAAGGAAGTTTTCCAAATAACAACACAAAGAGATTGAATAGGAATAGTTTCAAGTGGGTAAATTGGTCAGGGAAAAGTTGAATTTCATACAAGTAGAATTCAAAAATGTTGGAATATTTTGCATGGATAACTTGTGAGTACGAACTCCCATTACAATTAAATAACTTATTTTGGCTTTAAGTTATTTACTTTTGCCATTTTTCTCAAATAAAAATCTTTTCCACAATTGTCTCCAAATTGTTAGTTCTCTTTAAAAAGTTGATGTCTTCTTCCCCTACTCTAGAAAAGACATTTTCAAGTACAGATAAAGAAACTGTTAGATTATCTTTTACTCATGCTTGATATGTTTATTTTATGTGGACTTTAGTCCCACATTGGCTAGTTTAACTTGCATTCTATTTTGCCTTGCCTATATAAGCAAGTTCTCTCATTTTAATATTCATACTTTTATATTCATATCATTTGAGTATAATAATTATTTTGTCAATTGGTTTCCTCTTGCTTATACTAAAGCATCAATGGCTGTGATAATGAACCATTAGAGAGATTTTGGCTGAAATTTTTTGATAAATATTTCATATAATCAGAGCCATCTCCAATAGCCATTACTCAATCTACTTTATTGGATTTGTTTGTACTTATAATGTGACTATGGATCTCTATTTTTTCAATATTTTTGCAAGCTTATTGGTAATACAAACATCTTGATTGTATCTATTATTTTTAGCTTGAAATGTGTAAGAGAAAGGACCAAAGGTAATATGGTAGGCATCTTTACTTAGATCTTGTCTTTGGCATCCTTTTCTAAAGTTTGGCATCATTCTCTAAGATCTTCTAGGTGTTAGTTTATTATATCAGCTCTTATATCAACTTTTATATTCTCCAAAGATTGACATCATATATTTAGCATTGAGATATATTGTTTTAGCATCATATTTATACATTGGATACCTACATTATTAGATTTGTGTTTGTTTTCTTGAGGTAGCTTAAAATACTTGGAAGGATTAAGCTACATAGGAGTCAGATTTTTTTTGTAGGTGGCATCTTTTTTTCTACTACATGGCCTTTACCAACATTAAAATATGCATAGTGTCATTGGATTTTGGTGTTGGAGTTTTGGTGCTTAGCATTTGATCTGACCTAGGTATCACCATCTTCTCTACTACATTAAAGGATATGCACTTGTCATTGGATCTTACCAGCATTAGATTTATAAGAGATCAAATCACTATTTTTGGTGTTGCCTTTAACCCTCAGATTTGCCTACAATTATGGCACTTGGCATCAGTATCTTATATCTATGTAACATCTAAAGGAGGAATTGAAATTAACATTGAAATACTCATTGGTTTCTCTATTTTTAGTTATTTATATCAAATCTGCATTAGAAAGAGACTATTTTTTGTTGTGTGTGGAAATTTGCATTATAAGAAGGTTATTGTATTACTACATAGTTCTTTCTTTATCTACCAAAAGGATCAAACAAAACTTGTGCTCCATTATTCATTTTAAGATCCCTATTATGTTGTTAGATCTACATAAGATCTATTCTTTATTGTGTTGTATTTCTTGTTTATATATGGAGCAATATCAAAGAATATTCTCCATTTTCTCCTTTTTACACAATTGAAAATTAATTTATTTGCCTTAGTAAGACATATTTTTTGATTAAAGAGGAAGTCAAACTCACTTACACATATACTGAGGTAACTAGAAAGCCTATTTTTCACTTTGGTTGAATTTTTAATTCCATGGAAAAAAATTGGTTCCAACTAGTGGTTGCACACCTATCTTTGTCTCTAATTTGGTCTCAAAAACTAGTTTACAATGTTTTTAAATTGTTTTAACCCAATTCTATGGGAAATTGAAATGCTTATAACTTTTAAAATAACTTAGATTTAAGTTCCATTTTTTTTAAAGTTTATATTTTTTATTATCTATCCATTAGTGTCATTAAATTATAAAATTGAACTATTTTATAAAGTGTCACATTTTGGGGGGGTCTCTTTGCATTGGATGTGCTACAATGCACTTACAGTTTATGGTGAAATTTTTTAGTGGTGATGCATTTTGTTATTTTTTTAGCATTTTTTAAGGGATTATTTATTATTTTGCATAGACCTTACCTCTTTCATTTGTCAAATATCAATGGGTGAGGTTTGGTCTGGTAGGAGGTCAGACCCCCTCACATGCAAACATAAACTTATTTCTTGTTTATTCTCGATTGCATTGTCATCATTTATTTCACTCATGGATGTATTTTTGACTGAGTCTAATGTCTTATTATTGAGTGTATTATCACTACTAAGGATTTCATGTGCTGTGGGGCTTACATTATACTTCTTGCATGCATTATCTCAAATGTATTTTTAGCTGAGTCCAATGTCATTTTTCATGTGATTTTCACATTATTATCTTTGGATGTTGATTCTTTTCTGGTGTGTTTGCATACATTATGGCTATTTTCAAAAAAAATCATACTCTTCTATCAACCCATGATATGCATTAGTACTTTGACACACTGGTAGTTATGTTATGTCTCCTTGAGGCCCCTTTTTTAGCACCTCACCTTTTTCTATAGAGACACCTCTTCACTCCCTTATTTTTGGAGCAACTCTCTTGATGAATTATTTGACAAGTTGATAGTCTCCTTATTTGGAGCTATTCTAGTCAAGTCTAGTGTGTTCCTTGTCTCCATCTAGTGTTTTTTATGTATATGTCATATTGTTCTCACACTAATATATAAATTACCATGGGGGGTTTGTTGATTCAACCTTGTTTACCTTTATGCATTTGTGTGCTCTATTTTGGGCACCTTTTCATTTCATCATTTTCTTGTGTTTTCCATCACCACCATAGGCCATTATTTTTGAGATATTTATCTATATTTTTGATGATTTTATTTTTAAAGTTGACATTTTCCTCATTCTAGAAATATTTTGTTGTATAAATTTTCATTGTGTTTGGTGTTTGAGTAGTGGATTCAAAACACTCACGTAGATCTTTGTTTCTCCACTCCATCCATTTAGTACTATGGGGGTGTGTATGTACATTATGATTCTTGGTATTGAGCGTTATTTACATATGCTATATTTTTTTGTACTTTTATCACCACTAACAATCTTCTTGATTGAAGTTATTCTTGTGAAGCCTAGTTTTAGTTGTTTTGTGATTGAGTAGTGGATTTGGACCACTTGTGTAGATTGAGTTTCTTTTGTGACTTGTGAGTACAATCTCCTTCAACATCATCATTGGGGGTTCTTTATTTCTCTTTATTATTCTTTTTTATCTTTTGGAGGGGAGGTTTTCCTACATGTTTTCTCTCTTTTTCTCCACTTTATGAGAGTTATATGTATTTTGAAATTCGTATTGTTTTCTATATTTATCATTTATACATGGGTAACTTATTCATGCACTTTATTTTCCAAAACCCATATGAAGATTATTGCTTGACTCCATAGACTTCTTGGTGATTCTTATAGTGACACCAATATGATATCCCCAACAATCTTTGTGTTCAATTCTCACCATCATGTTGGAGGGTGTTCAAGTGATGCTTCCTTCGGTTCATCATTCTACCTATTACTTTAGAGAATAATGTATATGTTCAGTGATCCTCGTATTCAATACCATTTCTACTACAACTTAGCAGTTACAATAACTCAAAATCCATGTACTCTGGTATGATGGATCAACATCCAAGGGATACATGACTTCATATTTTATCCTTTATTGTTATCCCCTAGCTTCATTTGAATAGGGGTGTTAGAGTATCTTTTACTCATGCTTGCTAGGTTTATCTTATGTAGACTTTAGTCCCACATTAGCTAGTTTAGCTTGCATTTTATTTTTCCTTGCCTATATAATAAAGTGTTCTTATTGTAATATTCATGCTTTTGTATTCATAAAATTAAAGTATAATAACTATTTTTTCTATTGGTTTTCTCTTGTTTATGTTGAAGCATCAATGGTTGTGGTAATGAAACATTGGAGAGATCTTGGCTGAAGAGTTTTAATAAATCTTTAAAAACTATGAAGTATCAATTTTAGGTCATGAAATATCTTTTACCACTAGAGTCTAATGTTATAAATATCATTGACACTAATCTAGGTCACATTGACTTAGATGAATTTTGGGGAAAAAATGAATACAATGCATAAGATAGATTTTAGTAAAAGTATTTATGACAATGGATTGGTGTAGGTAGAAACATTCTTGATGTCATTATAGTCTATTAAGTTAGTATTGGTTGTGGAAAATAACTATAAATCAGAGATAAGGGAAGTGAGAGATTCATAGAGGGAATTAGTAGTGAGTTTTGTTCCCGAGCAAATTGACAATATTTTTCACCTTTTGGATCATGAATATTTTATGCATCTGACTTATGATTCCTCTCAAAGATTTTAGGATGATAATAGTATGGCATGTGATAAATAACTCAATAATACATGATTGACTAAGCCAAAACATTCTTCCATATGAATTCTAAAAAATATCACAAATTCCAATTTTAAAAATGAAATAAATGACATGATAACATTATTGCATAGGATAGTAGTAAATTAAATGACAAAGAAATTTCAAACATGGATTTACATATTTATTTGTATCATCTTAAAAAATAAGCAATATATTAATTAAGGATAGTTAATCAGAGATGCAATTCACAAGCAGCTCATGGAGGTAAAATTCATGTCAAATTTCTATATGACTTCATATCTTGTTTACATTATAGTAAGCCAAAGATATTTTTATGGATTGCATGTAGTGGGATATTTCAAGAAGGCAATGATGTATGATTTCTACCCTTAGCTAGCATTGAAGAAGAATACATGCCACTTCAAAAGGGTAAATGATTGAATTTTTCATTTTGTCATTTAGTTTTTTGAAAAGGATCTCTTCAACATGATCATATTATTTATGGCCACCACAGAGATAAAAAAATGGGAAACTTGGTTCATACAATTCTCAAATTTTAGCTATTTGAAAATTAGTGGTTAAAATGTTGTTATTTATATGCTCCCGTGATATTTTAGTGATAAGTGGGAATTGATGGAATTGATGAGAAAATTTTAAGAGACACAAGTTCTTAACAAGTTGATATAAAAAGGAATAAAATTTACAATCTCAATTGGTAGATATACTTGTCCATCATTGATAAAGGCCAATATAGTTGAACAATACATGTCTTATAATAACCTTGGGAATTTTAAAATTAGGTTTACATTTGACAATAGGGTATTTATTGAGCATAATATCAGACCTTCATATCAACATATACCATATTTTGAAGACTATTGGATGGATTAAGATGATGAGAAACTAGTATGGATCAAAGACTAGTTACTATTTACCATGAAATAAATAGTCAAATTTGGCATAATGAAAGTGACAAAGTAGTTAGTGGATGATGAGGTCATATTTGACCCCATATTTGAAAAAGAGAGCATCACAACAAAGATATTGTCTATAGTCCATTGGGGTAAAAGGGAATCTACTTCTCTCAAAAGTAGAACAAGAGTAATAGTTGACATAACTCTTAGGTGGTTGAAGAGCAAAGGAGTGGATGTTGTGAATGTTTATTTCGATACACCTCCTAGGGAAGATGAATTTGGTAGCTTATACAAACAACATGATGAACCAAAAAAGGAAGATGAAACAAGTTTAAGTGGAGAACCCCTGATTATAGAAGAGGCACATGAATCTGAAGCTATTCAATAATACATTCAACCATGAAATATTATCAAGCTAAAAATAAATATGTTAGCTGAAAATGTCTCCTCTTCTCCTAGTGTTTAATTCTTAAAGATATTCCCATTTGTTGTTCCCTATTTTCTCAAGAACAGGTAGAGAATATGACTCAATAATGTTTGGCTTCAAATGATATGATGTTCCCTATGTCATCTAATTTCCCATTATAAGAGGTTACTTATATCTATTCATCTTCTCCCTTGAATCTTGAATTTCCTCTCATCTCCTCTCCAAGAACTCATATTGATAAAATCAATAAACATAAAAAAGTAGAAACATCTTTCCAAGGTGACTAAACTAAGAAAACACCTTATTCAACTTTATCTAGGCTTGTTTCACCAGTCTCACAACTTCATATTGGTTGTCCATAGCAGTGAAGAAGACAATAAAATTTGTTGAACCTAATGAGATAAACTTTAAAACTTTGAAAATTCCTTTCTTGAAGAGGCCAAAGAAAGAGAGAATAGTTTTGTGAATGGTAATAGATGAAAAGGGAGAGAAGTATGTAGGATTGTAAATTCCTACAATTGAAAAAGATAAGTCATAAATTATAATTGTAGACTACTAGGTATCTAGGGTTCATTTGGGAAAGTAAACTAGAGAAGGAATGAAAGGAGACATATAGTTGATTATTGGTACCATTTTTGAAAAAATGGATAAAGGAGACGTATAGTTGGTGATTGGTACCATTTTTTAAAAAATGGATAAAGACAAGGTAATGAAGGATGAATTGAAATAAAATGTAGAATAGTTAAATTCAGTGATACAAAGATTGATCTGACCAATTCAACCAATTATTGCTTCATCGAGTCTTCATGATGAGACATTGGAGAAAGTAAGATAGGTAGGTCAAATGGGAAACATAGTGAAAGATTGGATTGAAAAGTTTACTGATCAAGGAACCTTAATGATTCTCATTGTGGTAACAATTTTCTCTAAAATAAGGTCATAGTATTAAAAAATAATGATAAAGGAAAGTGGATATGCTGAAGAGAAATAAAATTGGGAAGAATTCATTCCCAAGTTGGTCAAATTCTCAAAAATTCCTTCTATAAACCTTATTGAAAAAGGAGTTATCAATAAGGAAAAAATTGTCTATCAGATTGAATTTCTTTGGGATACTAAATTAAGGATCCAACCTCTTCAAGAGTGTCTTTAGAAATTCAAAAATGAAAATTCACTTGGAAGTGACATGATGACGAAAATTTACACTAAGGTCAAGCTATTGAATTATCCTTTTGTCAATGACAAAGGATAAAATGGGAATCTATTTTTAATTAAGACTATGATTGGATAATTCAAAGAGAGAATTCAAGTCAATATCAACCCTAGATCTAAATTTGGTCATGAATAAATTCACCAATTAGCCAAATGCTAAGTGAATATAGATAATTTAAACATGAAGATAAATAGTATCCACAACAAGCTTCAGGAATGAAAGAGTTAGACTACTTGGTGGGCATTACCTACAAGTACATAGATGGACTAGATGAATATTTGATTAGGATGCTTCTCTAAAGATTTGATAACTTTCTAAAAGAGAAAGAACTATCAACACAATAACAAGAATAATGAAAAACTATTTATATTATTTTTGTGTTTTCTTCTCGTGTTTCTTTTGCACCTGATTTATATTATTGTATTTCATAAATGTATATTATCATTTTTTAAATTTTATTTATATTTTACCAACTTGATTTTTTAAGTTTTGCAAATTGATAATGTATTTTTGTGTAATGTAAAAACTCCAAATATTTTTCTCAAGTGGTACTAAATGCTCAAAACATTTTTACACCATTTCAAGTTATAATTTCTTGCTAATGTTTTTACAACCCTATAAAAAGGAAAAATTGGTGGTTATGTACCATAACAACCCATTTTAGCTTATAAATACAAGTTAGGGATTCATATTCAGGGTTCTAAATAGATGGATTTTTAGCAAATCTTTGTAAAGGGATATTAGGCATTCTACTCTTTAGAAATCAATATAAAGAGGTGTTCCTAAACTTTGTATTTTTTTCTTTTTACTTAATTCAGTATATTTGATTCTCATTGCTATTAGCACAAATTTAAAATTGTTAATAATAATAAATTAGATTACAAAATTTCTATTTGGAGTTGTAATTTATATTTTTAAAACATGTGAAAATCTTAGTGGGAATAGAAACAATATCTTTGTTATTTTTGTTAGAAAATACATAGGACTATTCATTTTTGTTATCAAAGTTAAATATATTTATGGTGTATGTTTCATATCCCTAAGGATATGATTATATTT
This sequence comes from Torreya grandis, assembly GCA_037957365.1. Taxonomy (NCBI): domain Eukaryota; kingdom Viridiplantae; phylum Streptophyta; class Pinopsida; order Cupressales; family Taxaceae; genus Torreya; species Torreya grandis. The sequence goes on along the minus strand of JARHVA010003383.1, from coordinate 1,961,373 downwards.
TTTCAAGCCATTAAATGAGAGATATTTTCTTCTTTTGAAAGCTAAATTTTCTTTCAACACTTTTGTCAATCTTAGTTTCTAACTTGGTGAATTTGTTGCCTAAAACCTCTCCCTTCTCTCTCTTTCTATACACATTCCTTTATAAAAACTCATTTTCATACTTTTAGGTTAAAATTACCACCCACATGATTTACATTTCTTTATTTGTAAATATTTATTGCTTTCTCATTTTGTATTTCAATAAAGGTAGATCCACCTACTAATAGGAGAGGGACTTTATTCCCAAAATTGTTGATGCGAAGTCATTGATTTGTCCCCCTAAAAAAATTTCACACCAATAGATACCCAAATATAATTTATTACAAATAAATCCAAAATCCATATGCTTAAATATCATATTTGGGGGTATGTGAATGGTATATTATTCCATGTACTCACTTATACATCGATTAATTAGATGTAATGACAAATTCCATATCATTATTTATGTTGCATAAATTTAACATCATATTCTAGGTTTCAAACCATTTTCATTACTTAATTTATTTGTAGTGGTTAGCATTATTGAGTGGCCCAAAGCTACCTAATGTACGCAAATGGCCACAAAATCAATATACACAATTAGATATACCCAGTTAGACATTTATAGTACTTCACATAATTTAATTTTAGATGCATATAATATGCATGGGTTGGAAATGATGGAGTCATATCCTACTTGATTTCTTAATCCACCAACATGAGAGGTTTAAACACACTATAAATCCAATCCAAGTTATTTGCATGTCATTATCCACCAAATAGGGGTGGGTAATAATGGAGTCAAATCTAGATTGAGTTCTTGATCCACCCACACATGAGGATTGGGAATACCATCAACTTAGTCTAATTTATTCACTAATTGGTCATTATATGCATACACACACACAGGTTGTCACCAAATTCATGCATTAGTTTGTGTACCCAATGAAGTGTATTCATTAATTTCTTCTTTCCTCTCTTTACTCAGTTTTAATTTTTTACTTGGTATAGTCTTTTGCCTTTGATATTTCTTAATTAAGGAATTATTTATGCATGTTTCACTTATATAACACACATTACATAATGATTCACATACTCAAGCCTAGATTCATGGGCTTTACCTCCTAGGTAAGTCTAGGTATGTTTCTTTTTCTTTTATCCTAGTCATTTTGCTTTTCTACATTTATATAATAAAAGGGGTGTATGTAATCACCCAAAATTGGTATTTGAGTGCTAAGAATGATACTTGAGACTAAATATCTATAAATTATCCCTAGACCTATCATAAATCATATTGTCATACTTATCAAACCACAGTCATCCTTAAAATAGTCATAGACCTTCATTTCCCAATCCTGGCCCTTTGTACCTAGTGTTTTTCCAACTAGACACTAGCACCATAATAAGGACACTAGAACCACATGGTGCTAGTGTCCCCAAAATTATTCTAATGTCCTTTGACCTATCTTTTCCCAAATAAATATATTTTCAAAACTAGAACTTCCTAAGGTTGGCCTAGACATATTTTGTCACCCATGTAAGTATCAAAAATTTATAATTGCATGAATTTAATCCCTCTAACCACTAGATGGAAATAAGATGAAAAATACACATTCAAACTTAGATTAAGTTAAACATAATTAAGTTTAACAATTCCTATTTTGCCCTACTTATACATATTACCATCCATAATAGATGTAAACTCAGATTATATAGATTTCCAATCTAAAGCACATTCAAGTCACTCAAAGCCACTATCATAATAATATCACTTGTAATTTCAACATCACTTAGGTAGGAAGAATTATATTGTAATTGATCTCTCAGATTATTGGTATGTATAGCCTACGTAACTAAAAAACACACTTTTTAGCTCATATCAATTAGATGCCCTAGTTACATGGAAGATTAAGATTTTCATAATAAATAAATAATTACAAGAAAAATATAAGGTTTCAAAACTCATGCACATAGGAGCAGAACCCATATATCCAAACACAAGTGCACCAAGAAGCTTAGGATAGTCTTGTAAAAAAGATACAACCACCACTTTTATAATTATGGCACTACTGTCCAATTATGGTGCTACTGTCTAAAAGGGGTTATGATATCAAGACCTAATTTATGACACTCATACTAGCTTCTATCCTAATTTATATCACTCAGATCATCTATATCAACTATTTTCTAGATAAGTCATTACTTGCACTATTTATTGTTATTTTTAGAAAAGTCAATGTTTGTCAATTCTATTACAAATTAGTGATTGTATTTATTTCATGTTATTTCCCTAATTTAGTCTACTTATATCTTTAATAAACATATGATTTACATACACTAAGTCCTAAAAGGTTAAAATAATATAAAAATAAATAATTTTAACATGCTTAGGGATGTGGGTATTTTGAAGAGCCCCAATAAACATTGAACCTACCATGTTGGTAGAAATACTTGGCATGGAAGTTGAAAAAGACATAGAGGATGATGTCATGGTTTAGGAAAGAGACATTATAGAGTGTAAAGGTTGGTATTCAAATAAATTGATTGTCCTAAATCCTTGGGAGAAGCTATAGAAAGGTGAATGGGGTTCTCCTATATGAGGTTCCTTCATGAGATTATAGATGGTTGTAGGATATTTTCCTTTATGTTGAGAGTTTTTATTAATGAAAAAAATCATTTTAGTTGTGTATTAAATATCTCACTCATATTATAAATAAAATAATGGGTTGAGTGTCTAAGAAGAATGGGGAGGATTCCCATAGTTGGCAGTGTAGATGACAACATTGACATTACTTTGATCCATAGTGTGTGTCATAATATGTGTCTTAGGAACTCTATTGGGATTGGTAAAAATCATCATGTTTGTTTTAATCAATTATTTATTATCCTTAAAAAATAAATTCATGATGAAGTAGGTAAACTTAAAAATTGGTAAAAATTAAGGTCAATTGGTAGGATATTGGGTTGAACCAGTCAACACTATCATGTAGGATAGTAGACAAGACATGCTACAAAAGATAGTCAAACTTGTTGAGTATGTTATATAGATGGTGAAATTGAGGGATTACAAAAGAAAAATAGTTGGATAGCTTTAATATATGTTAAAGGTAAACAAAATAAGCAATTTTTAAGAGACTATGTTAAATAAAGTGACTTTGTTCTGTGGGAAAATAGAGACTATAGGAGACATAGTCAAATAGATTGACTATGTTTTGAAGGTAGAGACAAGTTTTGATAGTTATTATTGTATATGATATAGCGTTAATCTATAAAATATTTTAAATAAATACAAAAACAACCATGTTAATCTATTTGATCCAATTGTGGCACATTGCACAAACTTGCACCAATTTTGGATGATACAAATTTTGTAATACAACATACAATTATCAGAGAGTAAGTAGAAAATATATAAATACTATTATATGTGGTCATTCTTGAATGTTTTTTTTTAAAAAAATTTATAAATAAATGTGATATATATTTGGTTATAAAAATATATAAAGGTAATCTAAGTATGTTTTTAGGTAGTTAAGGCTAAAATGGATTTGTATTGGTGATGGTAATAGCTTGGTATTGGGGTCTACCCCCTCACCTTACAATCTCATAGTGATAAGGTTGTTGGATGTTTTTCCAATATATACCATCAACCACAAATTTATACTCAACCAAAAAACTGAGTGGGTTACCCCCCTTGGTGATGAAATCCAAGTAGGTATACCTTAGGTAGAATTTGTTTAATGATTTTTGATGTTATATGGTTTGGAAGTGTGTGAATAAAAGAAAAATAGTGAATAAATTAATAAGTTAAAAATACCTATTTAGTCTATGTATACTACTCTAAGCAATCAAATAACAAAATTAAAAGTTAATTAATTAATAACAAGATGAGTTAGTTCATTTTATTGAAGAGTATATTATCGATTCAAATGAACATGTAAATAGTACAAAACAAAATTGATTGGGTCAATTTTGTCTCTTGAAGCAAAATCTATAAAAACACAATTGAATGAGCTGACTAAGTCTCTAGGTTAATAAATAAAATATATATAACTATGTAGATCTAACTATTATAGGGTTACAATTTTATAGACTAAAAACTATGAAAAATAGGATTGTAATGAAGAAAAGAAATAACTAAGATGGTGAGAATAAACCTAATAATTTTTAAGATGTTAAAATTATTATTTTTAAAATATGTCATCCAAATAAAGATTTTTAACCTACTAATATATTTGAATGGGTCAACTAATTTTTCTATGCCCTTAACTTATAGTGTATCTAGGGATATGTGTGGCTAACTTGTGTCTTACACATCTTCATATTATCTTGTTACAATTATCGATGTTCTTAGTGTGGTTGGCCTATGGAATAAACATGGATAAGTAGAATACATATATGGGGTAGTTTTTATTCTTTTATGATCATATTGTGAATTCTTTTTTTATTGCATTATTGTAGAGGTTACCCCCTCAAAGTGGCCCAGTCATAATATTCAAGTATTCTACTCTTTCACCAATTGTTGTTGTGTATTTGCTTATTCTACTCTTAATTTTTACCTATATAATTCTAATATTTTGAATCATATAATTTATTTATTTATAGAGTTTAAAAACATGTATGTAAATTAGTGAACTAAGTTAAGATAATCAATTTAGTTACCTATGATTAAAGATGACCTGCATAAAGAAATACATAGTCGATCGAAGAGACTATGTTAAAACTTATGTACATAAAGTTAGAATAAGTTGATATATTTGATCCTATGATGTAAAAATAAAAATAATAATAAAAATAAATTATAATAAATTAAGGCATGAAAGAAAACTTGCAAGGGTTAGTTCATGTCGAATTCACCAGAATGTATACAAGGTAAAGTGAAGCCAATATACATATCAATCCTAGTTTGGAGAAGATAAATCACACTATCCCTTCCACTTATTGGTACATTTATAGAATCAAGGTCATGAAAAATATGGATATGATATACCTAATTAAGGGGTATCTTGCCACACAATATCACTAGATAGGATTCCAAATCCTTTAGTCAGGCAATATTACACAATAACCCTAACTATTTCCTATGTTTTCTTATCAAAGTAAATACAAAGTAAATCTAATCTAATCTACTTATCACAAAATCTCATGACCTAAAATGGGAGTAATAAACATATAAGTAAAAATGCAAAGAATAAATATACTCAAGTCAATTTAGAGGTAATCCTAATGCATGGATAGATAAACATATTCATAAGATAAAAAATACAAATATATCTACTTAATAAAGAGTATCAAGAGTTATGAATATTTACCTTGAAGATGAATCTATCAAGCCTCAATCTCTCCCTTGGATAATGGTGCTTTGCAATAAGTTGTTGTGGTTTGTAAGGATAACAAAGATAGGTCATCTCTAGGCTACATGAATTATCCTATACATCTAAAAGACTTCTCTAATAAGACAAGATTATTCTCTCAAAGTGTAGTATGAAACCCTAAGCAATGGATCTCCAAGTAGAATGGTGGATAAGTAAATGCACAAATAAATGATTATCTATGTTTATCTCTAATGAAAATCACAAATAGGATGTGTTTATATGGTTGGATCCAACCCTAAACATTATTGAAGTTTTACCCAATAGAGTCAGCCCATTAGACCATATTATTTAATAAATAAAGTAATTAGGTCAAAAATTAGGTTGACTGGGGATGACCTAATCCTTTAACTTGCTTATTTTTAAGAATAGAGTCATCTCAGACTAACTTTATTCAATAAATGATAAAAAGATGATTTGGCTTAGGTAGGGCTTGTTTTTGGTAGTGAATTGCTTAGAAGAGTGTTTAATGAAGGTGTTAAATCTTATAATAATGTATATGAGAGGTTTATCTTGGTTTCAAATGGTGGTATAGAAAATAACAATCTTGAAAAGCACTAATGGTCTACCCACCCCTTTCCCAGTGCACTTTTTAAGGTATACAGTTAGAGAGATTAAGACATGATAGGTTATTGTAACAGATAAAGCATCAATAATTAATAAATTTTAAAAATATTTTGTGTATATGAAATCCAAAGTCAATAAAACCCATATAAAAATAAAATAAAAAAGTTAATGTTTGTCTATGATTCATAGGTATCATCACCAATGTGATTCCAAGGGAAGAGCATACACATAAGTACAACATGGGTAACACAGAAGTTGTAAAGTTATTTTTGATTACTAAGTATCATCACTAATGTGATGCCAAAGGAAGAGAATAAACAACCTTAAACCACACATAAAATTCTAAAAAGAGGTAATAAATTAACTCCAAGAAATCAAGTGCAAGCTAATTAGTAAGAAAACAAGAAAAATTAAAATGTTAGAAATTAAAAACATTAGCAATAAATACACAAAAACTTAGTTTTTTTGTTAATTATTTGTGATGTTTCTTTGACTTCCATATTTAAAAAAAATTGTTATAGAGTTTATGTTTGGCTAAGAGTCAAGGAACCTTGTAAAAATTTAGACAAACCCACAAAAATAAAAGAAAAATAAGCTTATGTGATGAATCCATAAATACACAAATAGATAGAAATGTAAAATTGTCAATGGGTTAACAACAAAAATTTAATATATTATTAAAAATAGAAACATAATGATTACATAATTGTTGAACAATTTTGTGGTTTAGTTTACCAATTCCATTGATCAGTTTACCAATTTCATTGATAATCTCTTTGAATTCGTAGTTAAATGTTATGATTATATTGATAACTTGCATAATATAATTGTTAAGAAAAATAGAAAAATCAATACATAATGATATTTTAAAGAGAATAAGAAGTCTAAAATGTGGAGAAGGTTTAGCATGAAGAACCTTGTGATTTTTGATGTGCATTTTGTGCACACCACAATCAATGAGGTAGCCTCTAACATTTTAAGATCTTAATGGAGGTAAACTCCACTCCAAGTCATGAGTCGTAGGTATGTGATCTTTGACAATATGTTGATGGAATAATTGGTAGGGCATGTAGGTTATTGACAAGGATTTTTAGATGGAGATATGGTCCTTAAAAGGTAGTGAATCTCTATGTGAGTTGGATGGATGGTTGGCTTCTAATATAATGTGTGTAGATCTCAAAACAAACTCAAAAAAAGAGGGAAGAGTAAGGTAGAAAATAAGGATCTATGGTTTTTAGGAAATACTTCCCTGGTTGGTTTTTAAAAAGACCTATGCTTTCAAAACCTACGCCTATTGTTAGTATCATCTGTAAACACACAATAAGACATAGTTAAGAAGTCTAAAGAGATAATGATGTAGGAAATTCATATGCCTAAAACAAAAGTTGATCCTTTTAAGGTAGCTATTGTACACACTTACTTAGGAGATTATGGCTTAGGCTAGTGAAGTATTTGTGGTAGCCTTGGTATGCACACAAAAATTACATCAAAGAAAACACTAATATACATTCAAAATTATGAATCAATCAACTTGAATATATTAACTCATATATTTTATCAATCTTTTAACAACTATTGTAAATCTACAGATCATTACATCAATAAAAATAATCAAGAATCTATTTGTAGCTATTACAGACTAAAGATTATTGAAACATACAACCAAATAAAGTAACAATTAATTACATAGAAATTATAAATAAAATACACAAACACATTGTTGATGATCAAAATTGATGTTTTTCTTGTATTTAAAATTCTCTAATCAAAAATCCAGATTGGATTAAAATTATTTATATATACTTGTGGAAGGGATCACCTCATCCTCCAAGTTCATGCAAGGTCATTACATGTGATAGTCAGAACCTAAGTTTTAACTATAGTTCAAAACCGTATAAGAGTCTACTTATAGTTATCAATTTAAAATAGACTTTGCAAAAGATATGCAACATGTGCATGTGTATGAAGATGAAGGATTTTTTTTTACAATTATAGCTTGATCTACATGAAAATTATAAATATATCTGCCATTTTCCAAAACTATACATGCCTCCTTTTATAGGTTATGAGAATAACTTATTGATATTTTAAATTAGCCACATTTAAATGGAACACAGACATGCATCAAAGACAAGTATCATTGTATCAATACTTTAGAAATAGTGATGCTATTTACTATGACTGATCTTAATATGACTATGCATAGCATGTTATCTATCAATGAGTCTGGACCTTTGAAAAGTCTTTGTTGATCTTGCACCGTCAGATCTCTATGCATGATGGAATGTGAACATGTCATTTGATAGATCCATGAGCTTATATTCTCTTCATATTCCTAACTTAAATGTTTTTGTGCCACTTGGAAACTCCTCACTTATTATAATACCTTTGAATTTACCATGTTGATCTCTCACCATCGATCATCCATGCTCAAGTTAATATGGTTTATAGATCTTAGTGATTTGACTCATTGACTCTTGAGAGCTTGACACTTGTCACATCCTTGTTCCTTTGAAAAGTATCTATCAATCTTGCACCATCATATAAATTGTATGGATCAATGTTGACCATCTATCTACATGGGCCCACTAACCTTTGAATCCAAATGACAACTTTATGAGCTTAAATTTAACATGCACGTGATCATTAATGACATCCTCACGAATTTCAATGATGTCCACATGATAATCACAAATTAATACTTTTTAATTTTCTTACTAATCTTAATTTTGAAATTTGTATGACCATCAAAGACATCCTCATGACCATCGATGATGTCCATACGATTATCAAAATTTAAACTCATATCTTTTAATTACATGGTCTAAATTTGACATTCTCACAATCATCAAAGACATCTTTGTGACCGTCAATGATGTCCATGTGAATGTTAGAATTTAAACCCATATCTTTTAATTACTGAGTGCAAATTTGATGTTTTCACAACCATCAAAGACATCCTCACAACCGTCAGAATTTAAACCCAAGCTTGACACTTGTCATTTCCTTGAGACTCCTTATTCCTACAAGTATAATTTAAAAATGACTTAGCATAGATAAATATGATTGGGACCTCAGCTAAAATCTTAAATTAAGCTCAAAACATAATAAAATGCTAACTAATTAGGGGTGCCACTTAGTATTAGGGTATTATTTAGGGGTAATTATTATAGGGGAATTATTATAGCCTTTTGTGGTCTTTTTATATGGGGTAATTATTACATTCTTTTTGTCTAGGAGATGTATTTCATTGAAGAAATTGTTTCAAATAAAATGTTAGAAGAAATTATCCTAAAGAGTATATTTCATCAGTGAAAAATGCCTGTGATAAAAGGTTTGAAGGGTATGTTCAAAAATATTGAAGGGTATGTGTAAAAGGGCCAAAGGGTATGTGAAAAAAGATTGAAGGGTAATTCTGTAAAAAAAAAAGGGATATAAAATGGTTGAAGAACAACTACAAAATGTTTGAAGGGTCTAATTCATGGGAAATTTTCCCATGACAAAAATTTCAAAGGGTCTACTTCATTGGATAAAATGTTTGAAATAAATATGCCAAAGACCCAATTTTGTCAAACAAAATGTTTGAAACAATTATGCGAGGTAAAAAAACCCTGCAACAAAAAGTCCAAAACAAATAAGTCTAAAATGATAAATTGCATGTCATGAAAGAGATAGTGGAAAAAATACCTAATAAAATAATTCCAATAGAAAGAGTTGGTCTATGAACACAATACCAAAGACACCTTACCAAAGTATGAAAGGATAATAGTTAGTCTTTTCCTAGATTTTGCATAAACATATATAAGAGGAGATAAAATTTAAGACCATAGTCTGCAGGAAGGTAGGTCCCCATTTCCCTATGAAAAAAAAGGGGTGTGTTGGGTACAATAAATGATAACTCAAGGGGAATACTCTTGATTATTCAAGAACCCAGAACTCTGATTAGCAATTGTTAAATCCATCATGGAGTGTGTCATAGAAGAATAATTAAATTAGAAACATGAAAGAGGCTCATAAGTTCATTCACACAACATAATTGCTTTCTAATTCTTGTATCTATGTGTGTCAAAATGTGTATTTCATTTAAACCCTATTGTAATGATTTTTTAAGGGCTTGATGAGGTTATAGGTTGTGTTGTAGTATCTCTTAAAGATCATTAAAAAAAGGGAAGCTAAGGCATTACTCTACTACTAGCTAGGCATTTATAGCCCTGATAGATATACCTTAGGCTCCTTCTCTTCTCTTTCCATTATTTTCTTTTGATCATGATGCATGGTACATTGACCTTATTTCATCATTTGAGTATTTTTATTTTCTTTAAATTTTATTTTTATCTTTTGAACTAATTGGTTATTTTCTCCTTTTGTTTTTTTTAATTTTGTTCTTAAATTAAGAAGAAACATAACCCTAGTGAGATGATATAATTATAAAAAAAATCATTACCATAAAATCCCTAATCGCCACATCTATACCCATAATTATCATTTCCAACAAGTATTTAATATGATAAGTGCATTTAATCTAATAAAATAAGAAAAAAATTTAAATTTGTATGAATTACTGTGAGAATAACTTCCACATGCCTAGTAAAAGTATTCAATTGTGACACCATCCATAATAATCCATGATTACGAACCTTAATCCTGAAGACTCAAAAACATAGAAATATGCCCAATCTATAAACTAGTCCCAAAGTGTCAAGATTTTATATTTTCTCTTTTATACAAGTCATAATCTTAGTTGGTTTGTATTTTAACTTGGTTATGTCAAATAAAACATAATTCCAATCATTAGATAAAGCAAAATACAAGTAATATAAGAAAGCAAGAAACTTAAACCACAAAAGCAAACTATTGAAAGCAAGAAATATTAATCCATAAAGTAGGAAACTAATTTAAGAAAGAATAGAAATATAATCTAAGAAATCCAGAAGCTAATCTAACAAATCATGAAATCTAATCTAATCTTATATCTACACTCAATTGTCCTTCATTACTCAATAACATCAACAGATGACACAACCCTAAAGTAATGCATCAAAAAATACACATTGAATGGATATGTAAGCTCATTGACCTATAGGTCCTTCAGATGAAATGCATTATTTCCCATGATCTCTAAAATTTGGTATGGTATAATTAATAGTGGGGAAAACTTATCATGCTATTATTTCTTATTATAATCTTTATCCAAAATTAGCACTTGATCTAAAATCCTGAATGCTTTAACTTTTTCTCTATTATCAAACCACCTCTTGACCACATCTTGGTGTTTGTTGAATATCTGTAAGGTCTAAATCTTTGGATCTTCCATTTATTTTAAGTCTATCAATATTGACTCCATTTCATCACATGGCTCCATATAATCTTACATGAACTGATCATCTATATATCAATAGATAAGGTGAAGCTTTAAGGGCTTGTTTGTATCTAGTTTAGTTTACCCAAAGAGCATACTTTAATAAATTGTGCCCATCCCTGAGCTTATCACTTATTAATTTATTAATTACATCAATCAAATTTTTATTCATTGATTCTGCTAATCCATTTCCCTAAGGATAATACTTAAAAGCTAACCTGATAACAATCTGGTTGTTGTGTGCCCACTCTATAAATTTTGTGATATAAATTATGGTCCATTTTCACAAACCAAATAAATGGGTGTACTAAATCTAGTTGTTATGTTTTCCTCCAAAAATTGAATCACATCTTTTGCTCTATAGTTATTTGTGGCTATGGCTTCAATCCATCTGGTGCAATAGTCTATGGCAGTAAGCATGAACTTATGGCCTACTGAAGAATTTGGGTTGATGACACTAATGAAGTATAAACCCAATTGGGTAAATGGCCTTCCTTCAACAATGGATTGTAAAGGAATTACTATGTGTACTTCTCCCCTAGATAGAGGTTGGCATTCATGGCATGTTCTAACATAAGTATGAGCATCTTTATAAACTATTGGCCAATAATATCCCATTCTTAAGATCTTATGGGTTGTGTTATTTCTAGAAGGATGACCATTGTCTATCTTCTAATGCAAGTTCTATAGGATTTATTTAGCTTCATTTATGGATACACACCTAAGATAAATACCTTCATAATTTATTCTATAAAGGACTCCCTTATTGATCATATAATGAGTAGTTTTGAGCCTTAAATCTCTCCTCCTATCTCTATTTAGCTTAGAGAAACAAGTTCTTGTAAGTAAATATTGTATTATATTAGTATACCATTCTCCTTTAGATACTTGAGATTCACATACCTATTCAATGGTGATACATGGATCTAGTTTAGTCATAAGATGAACAATGCCTTGAACTTAGATGAACTTTGATGGCTTAATCTCTATGTCAAATTCTTACAAATTTTCCATCTACTTACCTCAACATTCTCTTAGTTCATTATATGATAGAGTGAGCTTGATAGAAATATTAGGTACAATGGTGATGGTTTTATTCCTCAAGATGTAATGCCAAAATTTATTCACTACTATGACAAGAGAGAAAATCTATTTGTCAATCATGGAGTATCTAAGATCTGTATCCTTTAGATTTATTGTCATAAATATAATTGTATAGTTAATTTCCTCTTTATTCTATGTGATGATAGTTGCAATCATATGCTCTAAAGTGAATGAATATAAGTAGAATTATTTGATAAAACCTAAATTGATTAATGTTGGAGCCTATGATATTACATATTTAATATCCTAGAAAGACATTTAAGGTTTAGTTGTCTATTCTATCCTACTTGAACATGGTGTTTAGAGGTCTAACAATTTATAAAAATCCTAAGATTAAATTCCTTATGAAGTCAATTTTTCTAAAGAATGATTTAAGCTCCTTCTTGTTGTTTGGTGGTTGAATTTTTGAAATTGCTTGAATTCTATTTGGATCAATGGTAATCCCATCCTTGGTGATGATGTACTCCAAGATATTTCCCTCAGTGAATCCATATATTCTCTTATTTGGATTTCCCTCAGTGACTATGAAAGCCTTTTTTAGGTTCCTAAAGTCCACACATAGTCTGATCTCACCATTCTTCTTTATTGCTAGGACCAAATGGTCACCTAGGTAGAATGTCAGACTAGGAAGATGATTTTGGAACTTAATAGCTTCTCCACTTCTCTCTAGATGAGAGGATCCAAAATAGGATTGACCAATCTTTGCCTTTGTTTGAATGGCTTATGATATGTCTTCAAGGAAATCATATGAGTAATGACCCGAGGGTCATATAATTTTAAGCCTTCATATTTCCAAGCAATGATATCCTTAATAGATTAATTAAATCCTTCACTCACTATCTTTCCTTTGGGGTAAAACTAAGACCAATATTAACATAACATGGGTAGTGTTCATCTCCTAGATTTTTTCTTTTGAAATCAGATTCATTGACCTTGGGTTGTCTGAGTTGTTAAGCTTGAGGATCTATGTTGAATGGTATTTTCAAAGAGACCAACCCAGCTAGAATTTGATTCTCTTTAGGCTAAAGAATGCCTTCTTTGTCTAATTCCTCTTGATAAAAGTGATTAATGTCTTTATCATCGATGATTTGGGATTCAAATTCCCTTGAATTAGTTAAAAAATGAATAATTTATTCGTCATCATTAAAGACCTATAAATTTTTTATGTTATCTGGAATAGAAGGACATGGTACTAATTCAATAGAGAACCTTTTTACCTTATATTCCTATAGTGGGTCTAGATTATAAAAAACAACTAGTGAATCAATAGCTTGATTTTACTCTCTGAGAAGTGCTACTATGTTGAAAGCTTCAAATCTTTCAATCAGGTCCCATGATTTGTGCTTGTATCTTCTCAAATAAGATAGCTTACACTGATACTTATTTTTTACATGGTTAATTACCAGGTCTGAGTTGTCAAATACTAGTATTTGCTTCACATTATTCTTGAGTGCAAATTGTAGTCCCAAAATTAGAGCCTCATACCCAGCTCTATTGTTAGTGTATGGGAATTATAACCTGTATGTTACAAGAATGTTTTACCTTTCGGATCAATCAACTTAATTCCCATGCATGATCCTTACTTATATCTAGCACCATCAAAATGTAAATTCTATAGCTGATTTGAACATTCAAGTTATAGATTTTGTAATTAATTCTACTTAGTAAAAGTATAAATACCAAGGCTAGGAGATTCATACTTTAATTCTTCATTCTTGACGTTATATTCCATAATGGGATACTTCATTCTTGACTCTTTATTAATTTTGATTTGCTTTACAACTACCCTCCATGGAAAACATATATGAGATAAGTGTGTAGAGAGATAATTGTTGAGTGTTTTAGACCAATCCCTACTCAACAATAGTCCATAGCCTTTTAGTATGTCTACCATGAGAATATCACAAGTCATCTAGGATCTGGTTCAGATTCTACTTGAATGCACACATTGGTCAATTCTCTGACTACTGGTACTACTATTTTATCTAGTTCTGAAATTATTCTCTTTTAAGGCCTCAGAGTGAAACCTAGATTTTGAGATATGGACATGGGCATAATAGTTATGGATGTTCTAGAATCGACTAAATAATTATGAATGTTCTTATAGAATGTTTGGATAATCAACAAGAAGGGTGTAACTTTTGGCTTACTCTTGTAGATGATGTTATCATCAATAACCTTCATTTTGTCTTTAGATGCTTTAGTTCTTTCCATATGAAATTTTCCATTAATTGACTTCCATAGTAGCTCATTTTATTTAGGGATCTGAGCTAACTCATGAAGAGTTATATTCACCTTGATATTATTCATATGTTCCATAATATTTTATCCCCCTTTATTTGGTTCTTACTTTCTCTATGGCTGATTGTTCCCCTTTAGAGGGGGTGGATTATTGTCTACTTTAGGATTAGGAAGAATCACCATGGTATTTGGAGGAGTTGATGTTATAAGTCACTACTTATTCCTTAGATTGTATGTACCTATTTAGAACTATTGAATTTCATGAAATTCATCCATATTATGTTTTGGTTCATCATCATCTTCACTTAAGAAGGGAAACTCATGAGTTTCAAAGAACTTGGTAGTGTTAAAAGAACTAGGATCTGAATGATGCTCAAATAGATTATTTATCTAATCCTATTTCACTAATTCTCTTTGACAGATTTCAAATGCTACACAAAATTCAACATAGTTAAGCTCATTGTGGTTAGAAGTATTATGAATTTTTCACCAATTAAGAAGATTCATTTTTTCTATGTTGATCTCTAGGATATTTTTAGGTTGCTCAAGTTTATTGTATCTTTAAAATCTAGCATTGTAATTACCAATTGGGGAATTTGTATTGCCCATATTCCTTTAATTATTTAAGAAACCATTGATCAACTTTTGAACCATATTTTGAATAGAATCAAGTTATTTTTTGTGGAATTTGTACCTTGTAAAATATTAGTGGGGAGTACATCTATTTTTTTATTCTATTGGTAACTATTGCCTATCATATGATTGTTTAAGAAGCTAAAATTTGGTTATGTTGTCTGTGTCAATGGAGGTATTGCATACAATTGTTGATTGAATGTGGGAACATTATACTTCATATATGGTACCAATTTAAGTGATATAAATCCATGTTGACATTAGGAGCTATAAACATCAATGGATTGAGCTGCCTATCTATGTTGATAGCCTCTTTATATGTTAACACCAAATTGTTGACACTAGTTGCTCTTCTAAGAAACATGGTAGTGATTAGGTTCAGGGCATTCTTATACATTTATAATTATAATGGCTCATTTGGTTTATATTTTGCGATCAACCAATTGTACATCTTTTGAAACCTTGCATTAAAATCATGGATGGGCTCATTAGGTTCTCTCCTCATGCTGGTGAAGTGATGGTATACCAAACTAAGATTAGTGACCTATTCAAACTATGCAATAAATGTTGCTTGACATTCATCCCAAGAAGTGATGGAATTTTCCATTAGATTTAAATACCAATAATAAGAAACATCCATTAAAGTAAAAGGGAATAATCTTCATGTGACATCCTCATGGACAACATTCATTATCCTTAATGTAGCTTTGAAAGATCTAATATGTTCCTCTGTTGTCCTTACCCCTGAAGGAGTAAAGAATGGTAGGTATTTTTTGGGATTCTAAGGAAAATTATGCATGTCTCCTAGGATGGCAATAGTAAATCCAACTAACCAAGGTGATTGAGCCATTGGTTGATTAACAAGTAAAGTATTCCTTACTAGAGAAGGAATCCTAAGACATGGATTTTTTTGAACTATGGATATTGACATATTTATAGGTTTCCTATGATATGTCAAGGGGAAGACTAGCAAACTAGCTTGAGAATTAGATATAGTCACTCTCTTGGGTGACTCCAATACAAATCTAAGCAAAGGATAACTACTATTATTGGGGTGATATCCATCTTTATAGTGACAATGAGACTATTAATACATGTTTTGTGCACACCACAATCAACAAGGTAACCTTTAACATTTTAGGATCTCAATGGAGATAAACTCTACTCCAAGACACAAGTTGCAAGTATGTAATCTTTAAAAACCTATTGATGGAATAGATAATAGGGCATCCAGGTTATTGATAAGGTATTTTAGATGGTGGTGTAGTTTCTAAAAGGTAGTAAATCTCTATGTGAGTTAGATGGATGGTTGTTTTTTAATCTAAAGTGGGTAGACATCAAAACAAACTCAAAAAATGAGAGAATGGTAATGCAAAAAGGATCTATGGTTTTTAAGAACTACTTCCCTAGTTGGTTTTTAAATAGACCTACACTTTTAGAACATATGCCTATTACTAAAAATGATTACACACACACAATCTGACATAGTTAATAAGTCTAAGGAGATAATGATGTAGTAAAATCACAAACCTTAGACAAAGGTTATTTATTGTAGGGTAGATATCGCACACTCTTACTCAAGATATTATGGTTCAGGCTAGTGAAGTATCTGAGGCAACTTTGGTCCACACACAAAAAACTACATCAAATAAATCACTAGTACATATTCAAAATTATGAATCAATCAACTTGACTATCTTAACCAATATATTTTACTAATTTTCAATATTTGTTACACATCTTCAGATTAGTACATCAATAAAAATAATTAAGAATCTATTCATAACTATTGTACACTAAAGATTATTGAAACATACAACCAAAGAAAGTAACAACTAATTACATAGAAATTGGAAAGAAAATACACAAACACATTCATTGATGATCAAAATTGATGTTGCTCTTGTATTTAAAATTATCTGACCAAAAATCCAAGTTGAATTACAATTATTTATATAAACTTAGGGAAGGGGTCACCTCATCCTCCAAGTTCATGCAAGGTCATTACATGTGATAGTGAGAACCTGATTTCTAACTATGGTTCAAAACTATATAAGAGTCTACTTATAGTTATTAATTTAAAATAACCTTTACAAAAGATATGAAATATGTGCATGTGTATGAAGATGAAGGCAATTTTTTTACAATTATATCTTAAAATGCATGTAAACTACAAATATATGCACTATTTTACAAAACTATACATGCCTCCTTTTATAGGTTGTGAGAACAACTTGTTGATATTTTAGATTATCCACCTTTAAATGAAAATCAGACATGTATCAAAGACATGTATCATTATATCAATACTTTATAACTAGTGATGTTGTTTATTGTGACTAATAATAATATGATTGTGTGTTTCATGATACCTATCATTAATTTTGGACCTTTGAAAAGTCTCTTTTGATCCCATACCATCAGATCTCTATGCATGATGGAATGAGAGCATGTCATTTGGAAGCTCTATGGGTTCTATGCTCTTCATAGTTCTAGCTTGAATTTTTTTCCACTTGGAAACTCCTCACTTACTTTGGGACCTTTGAATTTTCCACATTGATCTCGCACCATCGATCATCCATGCTCAAGTTAACATGGTTTGTATATCTTAGTTATTTGAATCATTAACTCTTGTGAGCTTGAAAATTGTCATGTCCTTGTTCCTTTAAAAAATCTCTATTGGCATCACATCATTGGATCAACTTTATGGATCAATGTTGGCCATCAATTTACCTGATCCCATTAACCTTTGAATCTAAATTTTTAATTTATGAGTTTAAATTTGACATATGTGTGACCATAAATGATGTCCTATATAGTCATATAAAATGTGAAAATTGGTAGCTTGAGTTTGGATTGTGACACCCAACCCATAGGTCCCTCTTGCTTACTCTCATGACCCTCATAGGAATCTTTTCATTGAGTCTCAATTATCTGTATCCTTCCAATAGTGATTCCACCTC
Organism: Torreya grandis; assembly: GCA_037957365.1. Classification (NCBI taxonomy): domain Eukaryota; kingdom Viridiplantae; phylum Streptophyta; class Pinopsida; order Cupressales; family Taxaceae; genus Torreya; species Torreya grandis. Next base: position 1,943,113 of record JARHVA010003383.1, on the reverse strand, counting down.
CTCCAAGAAACATTTCTAGTGATGATTTCATCTCCCTAAGTCCCATTCCTTTAGGACAATAGTGCCCAACTTGGACTATAGCACTAGATCCTAAGGTGTCTATTTTTTGTGCTCCTATCCAAGTGAATTTTTAATACCAACAGTCATTTCCTTCCAATTTTTATCCTCCTTCTTGTAAACATAATGTGAATACATACAACCCATGACCAAAAGATCCCTATAAAATCCCATTCAAAGTTCATTTAGAAAGGGTTGTCAATTATTACAAAGCAAGCAAGAATACAACCAAAACTACTAAGGAAATGTTACCTATTCTCTTTTTACATCTAACCAATACAATTACAATATTATTTAAACCCTCACACCAGTCCCTAGCCACCTCAAAAACACCCAATTTAGAAATTTTCATCTTCATACATATTATTGCACAAAGCACATCAAAAGGGAGAACTATATATGGCTTGATCCCTCTTCAAGGTATGTAGGTAGTGTGCCTACATAAAGGGTGTGGATACATGTTCAATGCATCTTACACACACTAACCTCCCCTTATTTCTCAAATTTGGTTAAATAATAATGGATTATAGGGTTTGAAGACTAAATCAGCTCTATAGGGAGTTTTGTGGACATCTAATAGTCAAAATTTCACATGCAGGCTCACACAAACACAACTAACAAAATTAAAAAGCTTAGGTCTCCTGAACAATAATGGTAGATGAAGACTATAGCATTGGACCCTAGGGTGTCCTATTTTGGTGATCCTATACTTTCATAAAATGAAATCTAATTCCTAATTTTTGACACTATCCCAATCCTACACAGTGAATTTTAGGCTCTATCTCAGTCATCTCAGTCTATTTCCAGCTAAGTCTTATTTTCTCCACATTGTTATTTTTAGAAAGGTTAAAATTAAAAATATTTATACAAATAAGTATCTTAATTATTTTAATATTATTTACTAGTTTAATTAACTCATACCCTTAACTAAATTAGGAATAATATTCCAATATTCCCAAAACTGTTAAATCATTTGGTGAACCTGACTTACTTTGTTTGTGAATAAAAACCCTAAAAACCTTAGAGTAAATTCTTTGCTGATTTTTAAAATATTTTTTTGATTTTTTATTTTCATATTTAAATCATAAATTTACTTTAAATTTTAAAATTCCATAGTAATTTTTAAAAAAATATTTTATTCCAAACCCTAGTTGCATATACTAGGTCCCTTTAAATCACATTTTTTCCAATAATTTTTTGATTTTTTTTACTTGCATATTTAAATAAAAAATTCACTTCAAATTTTAAAATTCCATAGTAATTTTACAAATATTAGTTTTCAAACCCTAGTTTCATATACTAGGTCCCATTGCTTTTGAGATATCACCTTATGCGTTTGTGAGCTTCGTATCTTTTTTATTTAGTTTTTAGTTTACTACTTTTAGGATTTTACATTTCTTATACTTAGTAATTTTCTTCCATATTACCTTGCTTATTAAAAATTATTACTAAAAATTTAATCAATTTGTAATTTTTTTACCTAGTTTAATAATGTCCCAATACATCAATTTTGATGAAACTGATAAAAAAGAACTTCAAGAACTCTTAACTAAACACCCTAACATGCAAGATGACATTCTTAAAATACTATAAGAGGGATAACAAAAAGTGAACAATGGTAAATCTTCTCAAACCATAGAGAAACCAATTACAAATGACACTATGAGGGTAATTATGTATCAACAACCCCCTATAGTAGCCCAACCTTCCTTTGAGGCACCACTAGTTATGGCTATTACATTTTTGTCTCCTCACATGGTAGACCTTGTGTAATAGATAAAATCTCTTCAATCCAAGGTGATAAATCTTGAGAAAAGTGCTTCTATACCTACACAGGACTTGGATTCTTTTGCTCTACTTCATACACCATTGGCATGCCATATTACTTCTACACCTTTGCCACAATGTTTTGTTCAACCCAGGTTCACTCTATATGATGTAAAGGGTGATATAGAGACACATTTTAGACAATTTCATGTAGCATTCTTGGACTATGTACTGAATGATTGAATACTTACCAAGATATTTCTATGAAGTCTAAAAGATTATGCTTTACAAATTGTTTTATAGTCTACCAAATCAATCAGTCAACACATTCAATCCTTCAGCTGACATGTTCTTATCTCATTTTAGCATTAAAATTGGTGATAAGGTTTCCTATTCCCAAGTTTCATAATAGAAACAAAGGTCAAATGAGCATCTCACAAATTATATTCTTTGATATAAGACTATCTTAGCTAAGATGACTAGTCCTATGGCTGATCAAAAGTTACAAGATCTATTCAAATAGATTCTTCGACCAACTTTGTATAAATAAATAATATTTAAAAGGTTCTCTTCCTTCACTAAATTGTGTCATACTCTAAATGAAATGGAAGAAAAACTAATTTCAATAGGCAAACTTAAGTACATAAGTATATTAGAAATAATAAACAAGAGTAACATTAAAGTTCCATACAAAGTCAAGGTCAATGATAGCAAGAGTCAAAATCAACCTAAAGTCAATATAGATTTAGATCCCCCTCAACAAGTGGATTTATTAGCACCTCTTTATTGAACATTTACCAATCTACTAGTTTCTCCAGCTAGAGTTTTATAGCAGCTATTAAAATGTAACATCATATCTCTCCCTCCTATTTGGTAAGTTGACCAAACAAACCCTCTTCCATGAGGATATGATCAAAATGCATTGTGTAATTTTCATAGGGCACTAGGAAATATGAAAAATAGATGCATCACCTTAAAACAAGATATAGGACTTGATAATGGAAATATTGTTTATCTTAGTACTCTAGTTAAGCCTCCCTAAACAAAGCAAACATAGGATAAAGATTTAAAAATATTCTTAGATAATTTTTCACAACATTCTAAATAAGATATAGGGGATAAATCAGGTGTTCACCATGCATATCATGCACATCCCCCACTAGATACATACAAGGCACCTTTAGTTGAGACATATCCTTTGAGCAACATGATTGGTGTATATAATTATAGAATTCTAGCTAGAGCTTCCATCTCCTTCTGAGATCAAGAGATAGTTGAGGATGATTCAAATTACCATGCACTCTTTATGAAAGCATACATTCATAATCATCCCATTCATAGTGTTCTCATAGATAATGGATCTAATGTGAACATGTGCACTATGACATTACTACAACATTTGAGATATTCAGAGTAGGATATTACCTCAATAGACATAATTATTAATGGATTCAATGGGAACATATAGAGTTCATTGGGTGAGATTTTACTTATTTTATAGGTTGTTCCAACACACATGGCCACACCATTTACTATTGTTCCTAGTGTAGGAGTTTTTGATATGTCACTTGGTTGACCATGGATTAAGAAAATTAAAGTAATACCTTCTATAATTAATAGATGTGTAAAATTCATTCATGCTAATCAAGTTGTTATAGTTTGTGGAGTTCCATATGAGTTACCACTCCCCACTTCAGAGCCATATTCTACTTTGCAGTCATCAATTTTAAATTCTCCACTAGTTATAGTTATTACTCCAATTTAGATTCAAACACAATTGAGGCCTTCCTCACAAGCACAAAGAGTTCATACACTTCCACAGAGGCCTCTTTTAGAGCAACCATAATTTCATTATTTTAGATAGTTTTTAGCTACATTATTCACACCTAGGGTAGTATCATTGAGGTCTCATGCCTCTACATATAGAGCACATGTTAATAGAGCTTCTCATACTTCTAGATAGGTCCTTAAGATCGCTTAAGATGCCTCTACATATTGATTGCATTTCTCAATTTTTATTTGTCTCATGTATGTGATTTAGGACATTTGTCAATGTTTTTTGCTTATATTATTGTGTGTACCTTTGGATATTTGCCAATGTCCTTTACTTGTACTCTTTTTTATGATTATGGCTTATATACCAACCTTGGTTATTTCTAATTTTACGTGTATGTGGCATTTGAACATGACTTATATGCCTACTTTGTAGTTTGAGTGACATGTGCCCATGTCCCTTTTTTAATTAGCCCATTGGCCACACTTGTATGCTTCCTGATTCTTTCCTTGTAAGCTTGTTTCTTGATTGTTTTTCAATTGTTTGGAATGCCATGATCAACATCATGAATTATCTTACTTTCTTGGATGCCATGATGGACATCATGCTCCATCCCTCCTTGATAACTAACAACTAATAGCTAACCAAACTTCTAGTTCACTATATTATACATGATATTAAATTGGTATATGTATCTAGGCATACCCCTATTGATCTAACAATCTCCATTGCAAACCATGTTATATCTTGAGATATCTTGTCAATTATCATTGTTATATCATGTATCTTCATAACATAACACACTTGCAGGGATTTTTATTCTAAGGATAGTCATTGTAGGGTCTTCATTCCTACCCTCAAAAGAGGGGGTAACAAACAAGGGTTATATCACAGAGATTAGAGCTCCTAATAGTAAAAAAAATATCTTTTAGAACACCTAAAACAACAACTAGACTTTAAACTAGGTAGAATAAACTAGGTAGATAGTGAAAATTATAGAACAGTCATCAGAATTAGCCTAGGACAATAACACCAAGATTGGACTCCAACATCAGATAGTAGGGTGTCCATTTTTAGTGTTCTTATCCAAACAATAAAAAAAAATTCTAAAAAAAGATAGAAAGGTAGGTACAATTATAGTTTTGTAATCAATAGACCAACTCAGATTCAATAGTTTTGGTACAATTTTTCTTAGAGAATCTAGATATAGGAGGCATCATGCATGACATGATGGCTCTTGCTTCTAATTTTAGATATGACAATTGGTATAAATTTAAGATCAAAATTTGTATTTTAGACATGAGTGAATGGCATGGCACATTTGACTTATTTTCTTTCTGAGTTTAGTATATACATGAGTATTTTTAATAATTACATGACTTATTCCATCTACAGGTAGTTGACATCATTTTAGAGTGGCTTTTATAGAAGCCTAACCTCCACATTTCCAAGTAGATTTCACACAGGCCTATGATATATTTTTAGAATGGCTTTCATACAAGCCTAATATCCACCTTTTTTGAATGGCCAAGAGTGGCCTAGTTTTCATCATACATTCAGCTATCCATGCCAACATTTTTAGATTATAAAGAATTCATGAGATTCAAGTGTCATCTCATATGACACACATTTTATATTGGTATCAATTCATAGCTTTGCTTCATGGGGAAATGATAGATATAAAGGACTAACTAGTCTTTATATTCTTGAGTCACCTATTCAAAGGGATTAGACACATAGTCCAAACATTGATTAGCACACACATGATCACATAGCTTGAATCAGTAGGCAATGATGGAGATAAAGGACTAGTTAGCCTTTGTATTCTTGAGCCATTTATTTAGAAGGATTAAACACTTAGTCCAAACATTTATTAGCACATGCATGATCACATAGCTTCACTCAGTAGGCAATGATGGAGCCAAAGGGCCAACCTTTGTATTTTTGAGCCAATTTTGGGGATTTGAGCACTTAGTTCCATTTATGATATTACTTTTGGTACAACACATACCCAACATATCCAGCATCATCTAGCATCAAAATAGGTTTTATATTAGTCCACATACCTGGTGAGGTGTATTCATTCCTTTTTCTTCCTCTCTCTTACCTATCTTTATATGTTCTTATTTTAGATATAGTGTATCTAGTAAGAACTAATTATATTTATTTTATCTTACATATTTACACTTCACAATGTGCTCTCTCTACGCACACCTAGCATCACACAACTTCATGAGCTTCACCCTTATAGATAAGTTTAGGTATACTTTTTATTTATTCCTTTATCTTAGTATTTTGTTGTGTTTTATCACTTGAATAAAGGGGGGTGGCAAATGTAGTCATATAAAATGTGAAAATTGTTAGCTTGAGTGTGGCTTGTGATACCCAACCCATAGGTCCCTCTTTCTTGCTCTCCTGACCCTCATATGCATATTTTCACTAATTTCTAGTCATTTATAGCCTTCCAAATAGTGATTCCACCTCCTCTAAGTAGCATTTCTAGTGATGATTCCATCCCCTTGGGTCCCATTCCTTTAGGATAATAGTGCCCAACTTGGACTATAGCATCAGACCCTAGGGTGTTCATTTTCAGTGCTCTTATCTAAGTGTATTTTTACCATCAATGGTATTTTCCTTCCAATTCTTATCCTCTTTCTTATCGTCCTAACAAAAATACATTTTACCCATGACCAATAGATCCCTATAAAATCCCATTCAAAGTTTATTTAGAAAGGGTTGGAAATTATTACAAAGCAAGCAAGAATATAAGCAAAACCACTAAGACAATTTTCTCTATTCTCTACATATAGCTAGCCAATATAATTACAAGCATATTTAAACCCTCACACCAGACCCTAACCACCTTAAGCAAACCTAGTTTAGTATTTTACATCTTCATCTTCATACACATTATTTTACAAAGCACATCAAGTGGGAGAACTACATATGGCTTGATCCCTCTTTAGAGTATTGGTATGTAGATAGTGTGCCCACACAAGGGGTGTGGATACACATTCAGTGCATCTTACACACACTAAACCCCCCTTCTTTCTCAAATTTGGTCAAAACACAATGGATTCTAGGGTTTGAAGACTAAATCAGCTCTATAGGGAGTTTTGTGGACATCCAATAGTCAAAATTTCATAGGTAGGCTCACATAGGCATAGAAAACAAAACCCAAAAAGCTTAGGTCTCCTAAATAATAATGGAAAAAGAGGATTATAACCCCAAACCCTAGGGTGTCATATTTTAGTACTCCTATCAATTCATAGAATGAAATCCAGATCCTTATTTATGATACTATCCCAATCTTGAATAGTGAATTCTAGACTCTATCTCAGTCGTCTCAGTCCATTTCTAGCTAAGTCTTATTTTTTAAAAATTAATGTTATTTGTAGAAAGGTTAAAATTACAATTAAATTATATAAATTAGTAGCTTAATTATTGAAATATTATCTACTTGTTTAATTAACTCAAACCCTTAACTAAATTAGGAATAATACTTCAATATTACCAAAACTATTAAATCATTCTCATGAACATTAAAGATGTCCATGCGATTGTCATAATTTAATCCTTTATAATTTTCTTACTAATCTTAAATTTGATGTTTATAAAACTATCAAAGACATCCTCATGACCATCAATGATGTCCACATTACTGTCAAAATTTAAACCTGTGTCTTTTAATTATTGAGCTTATATTTGATGTTAGTGTGACTGTCAAAGACATCCTCACGACCATCAATGATGTCCATATGATCATCAAAATTTAAGCCTATGTCTTTTAATTGTTGAGCCTAAATTTGTTATTTGTGTGACCATCAAACATGTCCTTATAACTATCAAAATTTAAACCTAACTTTGACAGTTATTATTTTCCCATGACTCACTCTTCCTACAAGTATAAATGAAAAATTACTTAGCATAAAGAAATACAATTGGGACCTTGGCTAAAATATTAAATTAAGCTCAAAAGATAATGAAATACTCTCTAATCAAGGGTGCCACTTAGTAGTAGGGTATTGTTTTGGGGAAATTACTATGGGGGAATTATTGTGGCCTTTTTATGTGGGGGAATTATTGAGACCTTTTTGTGTGAGGGAATTATTATGACCTTTTTATTTGAGAGATGTATTTTTTCACAAAAATTGTTTTTGATAAAATGTCTAAAGTAACTATCCTAAAGAGTTTATTTCATCAATGTAAAATACCCATGATAAAAGGTCTAAAGGGTATGTTCAAAAAGTTTAAAGGGTATGTTCAAAAACACTAAAGGATGTGTGCAAAAGCACTAAAGGGTATGTGCAAAAGGGATGAAGGGAAATTCTATCAAAACAAAGGTCGTAAAAAGGCCAAAGGATAAACACAAAAAAATTTAAGGGTCTACTTTGTAGGGAAAAGTGCCCATGATAAAATTTTTGAAGGGTCTACTTTGTCGAATAAAATGTCTGAAATAAATATGCCAAAGAACCAATTTTGTCAAAAAAATGTCCAAAAAAATTATGCTGAGGCAAAAAAAAGCCTACAATAAATTTTTTGATAGAATAAGTTTGAAACAAATAAGTCTAAAACAACAAATTGCATAAGTCATAAAAGAGATAGTGGAAAAAATACTCGATAGAATAAGCCTAATAGAAATATTTGGTCTATGAACACAATACCAAAGCCACCTTTCCAAAGTATGAAATTCCAATAGTCAATCTTTTCTTGGATTTTGCATAAACATATAAAAGAGAGGCTCAAATTCAAGACCATATTTTGAAAGAAGGTGGGTCCCCATTTTCCTATGGAAAAAAGGGGTGTGTTGGGTACAATATTGATCAAATATACATTGATTCTCAAAAACAAAAAGAATTGTTGCACAACATGATGGCCTTAGTACATGAACTACAAATAAAAATTGATTTTTTAAAGGAGAAAGATGCTACCATGCATAATGAGATTCAAAAATAAACTATCTCAACAAACTTAGGTCAAGATGAATTTTGACAACTCTACAAGCTTCTTCTTAGTGAGAACATCATCTCGCTCCTTGAGAACTAGCTATGATAATAAATGACCAAGAATTCAATAGATCATTTTTTGAACCATGCATGATGACAAGAGACTCATGTCCAAAATCATATTGAATTTGATAAAGAGGTCATTGTGAATATATCCATTGATGGTTGGATGATATGAGATATATTGGTGGACACCAATGTAGAAGTCAATGTTCTCACAAAGGATGCCTGAAGAAGATGAGAAATCCCACTTTATAACCTTCCTTGTATTATATATTCATGTCTAACAAGACTCGAGTAGTGCTTATAAGTATTCTTAAGGATGCCATCATCAACATCTTGGGTGCCCCATTTAAAGTTAATTTTGAATTAATTGAACTAGCTGAAGCTAATGATTTTATATCTCTATTAGGTCAACCTTGGTGCTATGAAAATAATGTTTACTTGTGTTTTAAGAATCCCTACATAATATTTGAGAATGAAACCTAATGTGTGGTTATTCCTTTTGATATGGACCAAGCCCCCATTTTAGAAATAGTTGATGTTGACGAGTACCTCAATCACATTTATAACATCATGACACAAGGAAATGAACATCTAGATCCTATAGCTGATGGTATACTTCAATGGGGAGATTATATTCCATCTCTAATACCACCAACATTACTTGAAAATATTAGGAAAATGGAAAATATGACTTAATAGGGTAAGGTTTCACTATATATGGTCAATGAATAAATGTTCCATGCAAGTTATCTAAGTGTAATAAGTCTTTTTGACTCATTAGTGGACACCTAATGAATGCACCATCATTATAGTTAGACCATACACCTAGGTTTCATGGTCATATATAAGTCTTGGAGTAATTTTAATAGTTAGATATATATTATGTTAATGAAGACAAACGTATGTGTGCACTCCCTATTGTTCTTTAAGACATAGTTGTTCATTGATGGGTTACTCATCAATACAAATTATTGACATGAGAATAGAAACATAATGTGATACATCATCACTTTCACTATGACAACCATGCTCATGCCACACTTATATATAATGGTGTTGAGTCCCTAGATGACCATATATCTACCTGTGAGAATATTTAGAATGTTGACAAGACATTTTTACCATAATCCTTATGGGTTCATGCATTTTATGGCACTCTACACACTTTAGCTAGAGTGTGCTATTTCATTAATAAATGTCCAAAAATATGATTAACTTAGAGTGTATCAAACATGGTCTACTCACTGTATTTGAATTTTATTCACCATGATCAGATCTGAATTTATCCCTATAATTAATCCATCAAGTAGTAGTAGGCAATCAAGCATTAATTAAAGATAGAATGCAGACCATGTATGGTGAAATTGAGATGATTTGGCTATATTCCAAGAACTCAATACTCTTATAAGGACTTGATTAGAACCTAAATCCTAATTTAAATATGAACATATGAAATAGATCTATAAGGTTAAGCAAAAGGTTATATGTCGAGTTGATGGGGGTACTAGCACCATTCCACTAGAGTCAGCATTCAACCACTTAAACTTGCTTAAAAAATACTAATCACATGATATTAGTATAATAGTCAATCCAAGTATAAAACATATTTCATGTTACTCCAAATGGATTAGTATAATATTGGCACAAAATATGCACCCAAAATGGTCACTATGGGAAATTACTAGTCTAAAGTAGAATTAGCTAAAATCTTTGAACTTCTAAAGGAGTATGTAGAAATTTTCCCACACAAATACATAGAGATGAAAGGAGTGCATCCATATTTATTAAAAATTCATATTAAACTAGTTGAGGGTGCTCAACCAATCAGGAAGCAACCATATCAAATGAATCCTAATCTGCACACATGTATCAAAGAAAAAATTGATGGCATGTTATGCATCTGGGTTATCGCTACCCTAAACCTAAATGGGTTAGTCCCATGGTAATTAACATAAATAAAGATGGATGAATTCACATTTTTTTGGATTATAGATAATTCAATGCTATGTGTGTCATAGATCCATTCCCAACACCATTCATAGATGAGATTTTGGAAGGTGCCACTGGATGTGAAATATATACCTTCACTAATGGTTTTTTAGGTTATCATTAGGTACAAATTGTTGAGGAAGATAAGGTCAAAACAACTTTTACCACTGAATAAGGGTATTTTTTATATAATGATATAATATTTATCTCAAAGAATGCACCAACAATCTTCTCTCACATTGTGGTAGAAGCCTTCAAAATTTTCATCCACAATTTCCTTCAAGTGTATCCTGATGATTGGAACATGTATGACTTGGTGCATGACCATTATACCAATTTATTCCTCATTATCAAGTGTTTTTAGTGATTTCAAATTTCCTTAAACCTAAAATGTGCATCTTCACCACACCTTTTGGGATTCTATTATGGCACATCAGTTATTAAGATTGACTACTCATGGATCTAGCCTAGATTGTAGTTATTGCTCAAGTCTCAAACCCAACCACTCAGTGCAAGGTATTCACCTTCCTTAGTCACATATTATATTATCATAAGTTTATTCATAGTTATCCTAACATCATATTTTCATTATAAGAATTAATAAAAAAATGGCCTCTTTCTCTGGATCAAAAGACATCAATAGATATTTGAGACCTTGAAGGAGAAATTGGTAACTGTACTTATCCTCCACTTTATAGACTAGATGACACCATTTCATGTACACAATGATGCTTTTGAAATGGTGATGGGAACCATCCTTTCACAACTTGGTAAAGGGAATATTGGCCATCTTATATATTTTTCTAGTGTCAAGCTAACACCGATAGAGAGAAATTATTCTAGTATAGATCAAGAAGCCTTGTCCATAGTATATGAACTTTATAAGTTCCACCAATACTTATTTTTCACTCAATTTACCTTATTTACCAATCATGAGGTGATCAATCACCTTATGAATAAACCTATGTTACATAGATGAATCTACCAATGGATTATTCTATTCTAAGAATTCCATTTCTCTATGATAGTAAAACCTAACAAGGTTAATTTTGGTCCTGACCATCTATCATGTATTGAATATAGAGAACCAATGAAAATAATTTAAGATGACTCACCTAATGTAAAAAAATTTAAATTTATGTGTGCACCTAAATAATTGGAGGAAATAATGAATTTCCTTATGACAAGTTTAATGCTAGACCATATTAGTGCCTAGGAGAAGAATCAACTTGTTGTATGCACTACCCCTTTTTAGTTTATTCATGGAGACCTATATAAGCTTGACCAAGATGAATGATTAAAAAGGTGAATAATGTATCATGATCACATAAAATTCCTTCAAGATATTTTTGAGGGTGTCATTAGAGGACATTATTCTGATGATGCAACAACATGAAAGGTTCTCCTTGCTAGCTTATGATGGCCCACATTATTCAAAGATGCTAAATCTTATGCATGACAATGTGATATATGTCAATGTGTAAGCAAAACAAATCAAATGAATGGTATTCCCTTCATCCAATCCTTTCTTATTAACCCTTTGATAATTGGGCTATTGATTTTTTATCCCATTAACCCTACTATAAGATAGTGAGTGTTACATCATTACCACCATAGACTTTCTCACACCTTAGGCTAAAGCAATAATCATGCATTATTATATTACTAAAACTATCACTAGGTTCCTTTGGGAAAATATCATCACTAGGTATGGATGCCCTTTAATTTTAAAAATTGATCATGGCACTCACTTCCTCAATGATATGATACATATCTTCTTAGTTGAATTCATGATTTTTCACCATAAGACTAATCCATACCACACTCAAGATAACGACACTATTGAAACTTTTAATAAAATCCTAAGCCAAACATTGACAAAGATTTGAAATATCAGTCACACTGACTAGGATGATCAAGTTTCTACAGTCTTATGGGCATATTGAACCACATAGAAAATATTAAACAAGATTACTCATTTTCATCTTGTCTTTGACACTAAAGTAACTCTACCAGTGGAGTTCCTTGTTCCTTATTTATGTATTACATGTGTTGGATGACTACATGATGAATAATCACTAAAATCACACCTTGATTCTTTATTACAACTATATGAAACCTGTTTTCTTACATACTAGAGTCAAGGAGTTGAAAATTAGAAGTAGAAAGCTTGACATGATAGACATCTCAAAAACAAAACTTTCTCTCCTTTTATGCATTTGTTGGTATATGATTCCAAATTCACATGCCACTCTTATAAACTTATAATACATTATAATGGTCCATTAATTATTCATATCATATGTCACATAGGTGCATATAAATTAAGATGGTTAGATAGTTAATTTATTCTAGACCATTTTAATGGTAGTCATCTTTGACCCTACCATTCTGTGTAATCCTTCAAATTTTATCAATAAGGCATATGCCATTAAAATAGTTTAGGATTTTTTTTGTTTTCAAATAAATCATAGCATTGGTTACACACATTTTTCATTTGTGTTATTTTAGCACATGGTTCTATTTTTTTTGGCACTACCTTTTTATCATTATATCATTAGGTCAAACCCGTGGAGGCCCATAAACATATTTTAGTGTGGGGTAAGTTTCAAGATGAATAAAATAAATATAAATCTAGGAGGAATCAAGAAAATGATGGGAACATAAGTGAAAACACATAAGGATAATAAAACATGCAGGAGATGGCACGTGACTATATGTCCAAAAAATAACAACAAAGGAAAAGTCACTACGAATGGGTCAAGAGGGAAAAAGCAGTTCCCACATTTGAAAATATAAGTTTAAATATTTTTATAGATGAAATTCACTATGATAAAGGTGAAAGTATGGTACAAATGTATTGAATTTACCAAGTTTTAAACATAATGGTAAGCATGCCAAACTAACATCATGGTATACCATTTGAAAGCATTAATGAGCAAAGAGATGGATGAAGGCATGGAAGAATAAATGTAAGAAAGTCTTGAAGGATATATTAGGGTGGAGGGTTCTCATTTTAGAAAATTTTCATTAAAATTTTTCAAAATTATGGAGCTCAAATGAAGCATTTTCAATCTAAAAGAGTGTATTTATCAGATTACAATGACAAATTTGAAGCTAGGAAGTGAGGCAAAAATCGTGAGAAAAGAAAAAGATTGAAATTATGACCATTGAAACACTTTGGATAGAGTTAGAGGTTTCAAGTATTGATTTTATCCATTAAAGGAATTTGAATTAGGAAGGCCAAGGAAGTTGAAGGCAAGAAATGTGTATTCATTCAAGAGAGTCAAATGGCCATGTGTAAACCTTCAGGCATCCCAAGGGTGATGAATCCAAAATAATTCATGAAGAGGAAGAGTATGAGGGAAAATGAAGACATCCTATTTGATCTAAAAGGAAGTTATTAGTGAGTCTAGCTTACAAGAAGAAAAACTGAGCATAGGGAGTAGAAAAGACATATGTTAAGAAGGAATCATTAATCATGTGTGAGGGTAAAAATATGTCTACAAAACCTTCATCCTCTATTTTAATTGAATAAATTCAATACCCTGAGTTAGTCTTTCATGGTAAAATTTAGGAGTTTAAGGTTTCTTCCTACCAAGTGCTCAACTATAGTCACCCTCAACCTAGAAACGAGGGAGACTTGTAGTGTGACTATAGGGTTGAGTACCAAAACACCAAGATTGAGGTCACTTATGACCTCATGATATTCAATCTATTGAATGATTTTTGAGTGTTCCAAAGTTTTAACCTACCCTATTTTGGTAAGCCCATGGAGGTGTTGATATTTCTAGTCTCACACATCCACAAGGACTATTTTTACTTTACAAGACATAAGATGTGATTCATTTCCCAATGGATTAGTAAGGCAACAAGGTTAAAATGTTCAGGCACTGACCTTAATGTGGATATAAAATACCAAGAGGTAATTGAGAAGGTGATGGTATTATTGAAGTATAAAAAGGTGTGACATAACATGTACATTTATATCCTATAAGATCCTACCACTATAGTAGTTGCATGATTGGTTATGACCAAGCTTGGGGGTGGGGATAGATGTAAATAGGTTGACATGGATCATCTCTATGTAGAAAGCTAGATTTCCTAGGGGGAAAATTATAATTTTGGTTAGTACTACATTGAAAGGATTATGGAGGATGCTGAGAAGGCCCACCACCTACCAAATCATAAATTTCCTTATGGAACGATTCTTATTTTATTGATGTTTGATGAGATTGGCATTCTAGAATACACTGGTAAAGAACTAAAGTGGGTTTACCCACCTAATAACAAATCCCCTGTATAATGATTTCAATAGTTCACTTGATTGAGCACCATCTTTCCCTCTCACAAGATAAAAATGAAAGGATGGTTTGAAGGGATGAAGTAAGCCTTCAAAAATGAATGGCACATACCCAAGGAGTTTCTCGTGTAGATGGGAACTCAAGCTCAATTTTTTGTTATAAAACATTATTCACTCCCACACATTTGGATGGAACCCATGGATAACTTTTCAATGTGGCTAAATTTACCATATAATAATTTAACTACCAAGTATTTTAAGAATTCTATAAATTACATTACTAATGCATGCAAGGTGCACATTGACACTGACAAAATTGATGTGAAAACTCATACTCTTTAGAAATTATATGTCTACATGGGAAATAATTTATATAAATAAAATAATGAATCATATAACACTAATATCAATGCATATCAAATTCTCATGGGGGTGACATTCATGTGATGTATTACATTCTAAAGTCTAAGAAGAAATATTTCAAAATCCATGAGGCCAATAGAAAAACCCTTCCCCGTTCACAAAAAATATAATCTCAAAGAAGGTAGTAAAGACAAGAGAAGAAGTCAAGGCCTAGTTCCACTGGGAGAGCGTAAGAGGAGAAACATAAGTGGAAAATATGACCCCATCACCTCCAAAAGACCAAGGGATGACTATAGTGTAGGAACAAGAGGGCATCAATACCACCTAATATATAACAATTCCTTCAAGACAAGAGCATTTTGTATCTAGTGTTTGGGTATATGAATAAAGGGTGAAGATTACTAAGGCATCATCTGAGAGGGAACCTAACCCAA
Source organism: Torreya grandis (assembly GCA_037957365.1). Lineage (NCBI taxonomy): Eukaryota > Viridiplantae > Streptophyta > Pinopsida > Cupressales > Taxaceae > Torreya > Torreya grandis. Next base: position 1,927,414 of record JARHVA010003383.1, on the reverse strand, counting down.
GGGTCTCAAAGTAAGACACTCCTAAACTAAAGAAGGATTTTTTAGAAAAACAAGAGGAGCCTACCCCTAATGATGCACAAGTGAAATTGAGAGTCCCATTGGTGAAGAGGGGTAAGACAAAGGTATGGCCTGGACATCAATGATTAAGGTGTTGGATCGAGTGGCCAATAATAAATTAATATGGATGTTGAGATACTTTAGTGAGATACTAATAAGGGAAATGGGCCTATAGAGGAATCTAAACAACCACAAGGAAATAAGAGTGATAGCCTCCCCATTCATGGCTATCTCTAACAAAAATCCCTTAAAGATAAATTATATATGTGGGAGTATTTCTTGAAAGAAGACTCATCCAGTTAGACTTGGAGATAACTCTCTTTTTACATTGATATTTCTAACTAAGAATGTTGCTTTAATCTTCCATCAGCTAACATGGATTTGACACCAAAGGGGGTGGATATTCTTGAGTCATTTTAAGTGGATATTTGATAGTGTTCACTAGCCTAAGCAGGTGCAACCCTCATTAATTTGGATCTCACAATTAATAGGAAAAATTTTCTACATAGCTATGATGTTTTCCATCTACATTGAAATCACTAAGAGGTCATTACCATGTATTGACATAAATGTATCAAAAGGTTGAGGCTTGAATAATAATTAAAAGAGATCAAGTACCAAAAATAAAAAATAATGACATCTCGAGTGAGGACTCTAAAACTCTATAAGATAATTTTGTAAAATGAATCAATACTTATCGATGGGATACCTCTTATAGGTGAATTCAATGATAATTTGGAGACCTTGGTAGATATTTTGTTAAAAAAATTCAAAGACTAAGTGAATCCCTAAAAATAGAAGACTTGGATCACAAAGTAATTTATTGAGTACATATAAGTATGTAAGAGAATTTTGGCCAAGGTTGGTTCCACATCTCCCATCACTGATGGGATTTTTGTAAATTTTTTAAGACCCACTAAATTTTTTGAAGTTAGGCTTCAACTGAAAGAACACTAGTGCCATGAATTGGATAAGAATGTGATAACAATAAAGGATAGAGTATAGTACACAAAGAGTATTCCAAGACATGGAGGAACTATAAAATAAGAAATGCTCACTACCAGGATCTTAATACTAGTTTTATGGCACTCTAAGTGTAGGTTTTGATAAAAGTTAGGATGATTAAATACATCCATAAGGATTCCACTTCTAAACTCAAATTTTGATGACTTAAGTAGGTGAATTTATGGAATAGCTCAAGGAGATGAAAAAAAATGAAGGGTGAGGTTGAGGAAATTACCTCCAAGTTACATACTTCCCTCAACCACTAGGAGGAAGTCAAGCACCAAGTTGAGCAAGTGGGACCTAAATTTTTAGAATTAGAGGGACCTAAGGATGGTGCATAGTTCAAGATAAACTATTTATTTATTGTGGGATGATGTTGAACCCCAATTTTATACTCATTTATTTTAAATAATTTTTGAAGATGACATGAGAGATATAGGAATATAATTAAACCCAGGCATGGGAGATACAAGGTGCATAAAGCCTTGGCACAAGAGAAGCAAGTCATGAGGAATAAGGATGCATAAAACATAGAGTAACCAAAGACATAAGACTCATATAATAGCACATGACTTGGACAAGGGTATAAAAGGTATATATGGTCAATAAATGGTTCATATGAGTATTAGAGGAGCATAGTCAAGTGTGAATCTAGCACCAACTCATGAGAAAATAGGAGCACAAAAATGAATATCTAATATAGATAGGGTATATAGGTGCAGTTAAGATTGAATCAATAGGAATTCATTATAATGACTTACAATGAATCATTATTGTAAATGTTCATTTTTAAGTCACCACTTTCATGATAATATTTTAATAGAATGATTAGGGTAAAACCATGTATAAATACCCCTATTTTTACTTAGAAGAGGTGTTACTGTTGTAATGGTAATCTTATAATTTTAATGTTGAGCTTAGTCATAACTTTGATGTGCCTTATGACATGTGTATGGTGATCCTTTATATTTAATGGAATATAATACTTATATTATTAAAATACCTTTTGTAATATTTTTATGGAAACAATGGTACCACTACTCTTCTTCTTGATTTGTGCCTATCTTTTTCTATGATGAAAAGCTAAGTATGGAATGAGTGAATTCTTAGGATTAGTTATAATATGATGTTTAAGGCTATAACTATATGCATATTCAATAATGATAATATATCTCAATGTATAAGCCATCATGAAATAGAACTAACATGAACTAGTCTTAATTTGCATGCTTTGGGTGAGCATGTGAGATAATTTATTGTATGATATACCAATGTGCTAGCTCATTAGACTTCTTATTCTATTTAGGCACATGACTAGGATAAGTCATGTTAAATTAAAGGAAAATACCCTAACATTTTGTTTTTATTGCATATGTGGAAAATAAAAAATAGTTAAAGTTTAATTTCACTATTGTGTGACATGATTTTGTAGTTAAATTCTACAATTTTGTTGTTAGGTTCTAAAAATTTGCAAATGTCTAAAAACATAAAATTGTAGAAAACAAAAAACATAAAATAGACCAAAAATGAAGCAGAAAGATGTTGGAAACGATAAAAATATTAAAACACCTTAAAAACATAGATAGATAATGATTTTTCACTTATACCTTATTATTGTATTATTATACCTTATAATTTCACTACTAAACTCTCATATTTTGTAGATTTTCAATAACACAAAGTTACAAAAAATAAAAAATACAGGAGGGAGTAGAAATTAAATAAAAAGATAATAGAAATAATAAAACTATAAAAAAGGTTGTGAAACTAACGAAAATGATGATTTCATGGTTATCAACTAAACTAGTAATGTCTCCAATTTTATAGTTACATAAAGAATGTGTATAATAGAACCAAAAAGACTAGAAAATTACCTATAACTACACAAAACTATCAAGACCAAGATCAAACACACATGCACATTAAAAATATATATATAAATTTAAATGCTTCTAAATTCACCTATGATGATTTTGATATTCAAAATATGAGGGAAGGTCCCACCAGGCATGCCAAAATGTATGAAGGAAATCTAGATGTGCAAATCAAGCTATGAAATCAACTATAATTGAAATATAATCTAAACTAATTCATGCTAGGATAGAGCTACATATGAAATAAATAATAATACAAACTTATACCTTAGTACCATGAGCTTATTCCATTGATATTTGAATTTTATTTGATCTTTAAATTATGTTTGTTCACTCTTCCAATGCAAGGGAAAATGGGTAGCGTTTGGGTGTGCACATGATTTTTAAATGTATTTTATCCTCTTAGGATTAAATTGTGAATTCAATATAAATTTTTTATCATAATTTTAGATGATAAGAGTGATGGTTTTCATTTCTATTTATAGTATTTTAGAATGTTGATCAAATGGTGGAGGATTATTTGAATATTTCAAATTGTTTAAATAGTCGATGATGGAGGATTAGTCCTCATCCAAGAGAATGATGACCAATTCAATTGGTTGAGAGAAAAATGTAATTGGTTAACTGAGTCATAAATAATGGGTCAATATATTTGACAAGTCAAGAGGTGACTCAAAAGGTTGTTGAGAAAGTTAAAGGATTAGTTGGATGAGTCAACATGTGAGGGAGATAAAGTTGGAGGATGTTTGGGTGAGGTGGAAAATCTAGATTTTTAATTAAATTTGGATTAAAAGTGTGCATAATTGATTAATTTAATATTATTCAATTATTTAAATGAGTTAAATGGTGTTAATTATAATTTGATGTTTTTTGAAGAATAATTAGTGTTAATAGGTGCATTTTGACGCTAAATGAAATTTAGGTGTCTATAATAGTTTCTAGGAAATTAAGACATAAAAGGAAAATTAATGTGAAAAATTAATCAAAAAATAAAATTCTAAATTTTAAAATTAAATTAATAAATAATTATTTTTTTTATAGAAAACATAAATTAATCTAAAACCCTAAGACATAAGTTAGAAAAAAAAAATGCTCAAAAATGTATGGATTCGCTAATATGTTTTACTCTATTTTTTGATAAAATAACAAATTATGTTATGTGATTATTGGTGTAAAACTAGAGTATATCATAGCGATAAATATGTATAATAATAAAAAAATATGATTTTTAAAAATTCTAAATATAGAAAATAAATATTTTATGAAAGCACTAAGAAGAAAATAACTTAGCTCAAACACATATTTTTGTTAACTATTTATGATGTTTGATAGTGGAAAATAAGAAAATAAGTGACTATGCATGCTCGAGATTAGGAATAAAATGAAAAATTACTTATGGACAGGTCCAGTATGAGTGGATGATAATGAAAGGCATTTGTGTATGTTGGCCATAGACTTGTCCCAACTGATTGTGTTACAAGACTGATAGGAAAATAATAAAATAATCAAAACCCTAATGGTGAAAAATCAAAAGCATAATATCAATATGTTTTTGGATAGGACCTTTATAAGTGTACAACATTTTAATCCACTTAATTCCTTAACCACTGACTTGTCTTGGTTGACTCTAACAAATAATTGATCACTACACCCTTTGTGTCAATGTTTGGTGTTATCACAACTTGGACTATGTTGCATAGAATTTGTTTTTCTCATATTTTGTTTTTCAAACCCTAAGGTCACTTTGATAAATTCAAAAACTAAATAAAATAGGAGATTTTAATGTGTTGAGAAAAACATTTTGTTAATAATTTTTGGCTAACCAAATGAAACATTTAAGAAGACCCAAAATAATTATTTGAAATTTAGAACGTAGTTTTTATTTGACATGAGAGACGATGACCTAAGTGGATAGAAGTGAGAAAATACTACTATCCACCAAGGGTATACTTTTCCTTGAATATTAGGGACATATATCCTAAGTTGGAGATAGTCTAATGGTGATTTTAAGTAGCTTGATTATTTGACTTTTGAAAGTTTTGCATAGTAGTAATGATAAATAAAGGGTCAAGCCTGTATATGGATAAAAAGCATAGAGGAATGGAAAATAAGATTCATTTAGTTGGGATAAATTCATGTAGTTTATTATTTATCATAAATTATCATTTTAAAGTACATGTGACCATAATTATGTGTCAACATTGAGAAAAATAATCCCATGAAGCAAAGAGGAGAAGATCCTAGGAATTAAAAGAGACTAACATATGTCATCATGAAATAATAAGGTAATACAAGTACATATATAAATTACTTTTCAAGTAGATAAATTTTTGAAGAGATAATTTGATTAATAGTGGATTTTTAATATTATTTTGAAGATAAAAGTATTGAAGACCCCATGGGGTCGACGTTTTCAAGCACAAGATTGTGTGGTGGTAGAGCTATGTAATGGAAATATCTCTAAGAAAAGAGATAAGAGAAAGGTAAGAAAAAAGGAAAAGAGTATGGATCATATAATTTATAAGATGATCAATTAAATAGTGGACCCAATAATATAAGTATATTGGTTTAAAAATATTCAAATCTTGAGGCCTAAGAGTGGAGAGAATAAGATTTCCTTGAATGTTAATGAGTGAAGTTACTATTGGACCAACTCAAATCTCTTTTTAAATTTAAAATAGGGAAGGAAATATGTGAAGATTACATAGATTAATTAATTAATGTAATAAGATAAATATATAGATAGTTAAGAGATAGTTGTGAGAAATATTATGAAGGTTTGCCTTTTTGTTACCATAAATATTTCAACGCTGATCATTTGACCATGTCCTATAGTAATTACAAAATAAATATGGATACAACTTATTATAAGTATACCCTTACTAAAATTATTAGAGTGAATGTAGATGACACTAAGATCAAGGATTCAGACTCAGCCTCAAAAGCTCCTAAACTACCTATTTTCGTTGAGAACCCCATGGCTCTAGAGATTGAAGAGCTAGGACTAAGGGTAAAACCAAAGGCTATTATACCAAAATTAAAATAGCTAACCGTTCAAATGAAAAATTTCATCCTATCAACTCAATAGTAGTGTTTATACCATTCTTCCTAGAATAAGAGTTTTAAAATACAAGGGGAAGTGGACGAAAATGATAAATAAGAAAAAAAGTAGAAAACTAATGGTCTAAAAATATTTCAGTGTGATCCTTCACTCTCATCCTGAGGGTATATTATTGTATATATGTTTGATTCCCATATCTAGTTCAATGGGATGAATGTTGAGGACAACATGGTTTCTTTATAAGGTTTGATGAAAGCTTTGTAGATTGGTTGCTAGCTATTCTCATTTTTATTTCAACATCTTGCTTGTTATTGTGTCATTAGTTTGTTTCTTGTATACCATTGGTAGAGGTGTAGCATGTGATATTAAAGGATATATATTTATGTCTTTTGTATAAGGCATCAATGCCTTTCAAAACATGTTATTTACCCAAATAAAATAAAAAATAAAAAGAGTACATCCATCCAAAAGAGTTAGGTGGAAAGAAGCAAGTAGACATGTTGGTGATAAAATTCACTTATTTAATCAAGAGTGTAGTTTAATACCATCCATATAAAGTAGAGGCATAGTAAAAAAAAATGAATAATGATGATAACACAACAATAGGGTTGATAAATTTGAGTATATAACATTGATATTTTATCACATGTCACCACAAATTATGTTAAGATTACAAATGATGATGAAGAGTTGGACAACATATCTATAAGGCATAATGAAGAGGTTGAAAGAGTTTTTATTGTAACTCTTTATTTCCACAATGTTTTTTTATATACTTTTAGGTATAAAATTGGAGATAGAAAAGAAGATACAAAAGTGTTATTTAGTCTAACACGATCACGTGCTTGAGAAACCAAGACAAGGAGTCGATCAAAAATATACTATTGTATAAACATTTGAATAATTAGTTCTCAATGACATGACAAAAATATAATATTATATTCAATTTGATAGGAAATATAGTGTTGATAATGAAATATTTCATTTAAAGAATGTCCCCAATAGGACATACAAGTATGAATTCATTTTTAGCAGTTAGAGGTGGGAGAAAAGAATGCCATAAGAGAAATTAGGAGAGATATGAAAGAATAATAAGAGATAATTAATAGGAAAATTATGGATAAATAATGGTATGCATCATTCTCCATCTTGAGAGATAGGTAGAAAATGATATTGTAAAATACTAAGCTCATATTGTCTTTTAAAAGATGATCCAAAGAGACTTTGGGTAAAGTAAGAGAAATAATGTTACTCATTGAATAGAACAAAAAAATGAAATAGATATTTTTATATCAAGTAAAATTTAGGATGTAAAATATGTTATATATGTGGGATAAACCTGCATTTTAAATTAATGAAGATACTCTTGTGAGTTAAGGATTGCATTGTTTCTATATAAGAAAGTGGAGTGTAAGGTCCTTTTCACATTGCATGTTTTTTATGCCAAAGAGGATGAAGAAAGGAGATATAAAACAACCTATAAATGAGGAAATGAAGGTGAAAAATAGAATAATAAAATAAGGATAAGGATAATATAATGTTGTTTTTATCTCTAACATGTAAAAGAGGATGAAATTACAATAGAGTTTTGATTGGAATAAGGAAACCATAAATCAAAATAAGCTATAAATATTTAGAGAGGTTATAATGATTAGTTGGGAAAACATTTAATAGGAGTTGAATTCACATTTTTATAAAATTACTAAGATTTTAAAAGGATATGTAGATGTTTTTACAATATAGATAGTTGATCCATTTAACATTAAAATGAGGGAAACATGAGAGGATAACATTAATATTATCCTATAAATAAAAATGAAGGTTATGAGTAATTACATTGATTTTCAATGGTATGTTTAGTTCTTTGACAATAAATATATTAAGGAAGAAGTAGAGTATGATAATTCTCTTGGAAGAAAAAAGTATCTAACAATGATGTTGAATAAAATTGGAGGAGCTATATGGAGAGAGGTCAGTTGCATCCCATAATAGGATGAAAGAAGAGAAGTATAACATATTTGAAGATGTGGATAAACTATTCCCAATAAATGGTAAAGGTAAAGAAAAGGGTGCTCATAGTTATGAAAAGGATAATAATATATAATTAAATAGATAGATAGAAAAGGAGGAATAAAAAAAATTTAAAAATGAATATAATAGCTTTTGGAACAAAATTATCTTTCTATTTAACTCGATGTTTCAGAGCACCACCCTTTTTTTCCTATCGAAGGATCATGGGTGATGATCTAAAACATTGAGTTAAATAAAAAGATAGATTTTACAAAATATATTATATTCACTATGTATAGACTATGAAATCATAAAATATTTAATTAATTTAAAAAAAATCAAAGTTACTTAAGAAGTTGGAAGAGTACACTATGGGCATAGAAACTTTCCAAAATGGTGTTTATGTCACTCACTCTTGATTTTTTATGTTTAATTTTTTATAAATAAATCATCAATATTTTTACCTCATTTGTATAAAGTAAGAGCATATAATGTTTATTGAAAAATATACATTATCTAAAAACATATAGGTTACATTTGTATACACTAGTCTATGCATTCACATGTTTAGTATAGTAGAGGCTTATCTCTAGAGATTCATAGGAATTATCAGTAATAAAAAAATTAAGGGGAATAAAATACATCAAAGAGGATTAGTTATAATCATAAACATGGTTCTAACAAAGTTGGTTAATTTATTTGACATTTAATAGTATTCAAGGAGCTAGCGTGACCATTAATGATGTAAAATGATATAACATAATCTATGTGAGAAACTTTAATGAGTAATAAACCATAATTATATTGATATTTTATATTTTAATAATCCTTGAAAATTTATGCACTTTAAAAAAAAATCTCATTTTGATTTGATATGTAAAAGATATGACCTCCATAAGTTGTAGGATTTTTTATAGTGATGAAAATACCCAAATAGTTTTTTAAGTTTAAGTTATAGTTTTGAGACCTTTGGTCTACATTAAAATGTGTTTTTTTTAAATTTAAGGTGATTTAAAATATAACACAATGGTTATATAGAGTAGTACTTATCCTGTAATAAATGCAAATATCAACTACCCATTATGAAGATTTGTTTATTGTTGACAGTTTTAAATATGCTTAGGCATTGAAAATAACAATCCATGAGTCAAAATAATTTATGAATATATAAATCAGTCAGTGGGAGTAGCTTCAAGGGATAATTCAAAGATGTGTAAGAGTTATCTCTCCAAGAAGGTAAGTGAGAAAGGAGAGAGTGATATTGGGAGAGAGTTCAGCTGAGGGAAACACATAATTATTTTTCTCATGAACTAAAAGTGAGAGAGGGTGTGTAACTACTAGATGAATAAATGTAAACATTTTTGAATGTATGAGTAGGTAGTAGAAATAAATGCTCAATTCTATTGAAGGATTGTATTTATTTGGGTCATATTCATGTTTTATAATTCAATATTCAAGATGAGGGGTGTGTGTGTGAAGATATACGTAACATTATTGTATGAGATCAATAAAGTGTGTTAGTCTCAAATATAAGTTGTATTTGTCTAGGTTTTCATCCATTAGAGAGAATGAGTGAGTCTAGGTTGGGGACTAAGTCAACTATTAATTTGATTCCTTCATTATTGTATACATTAATATTTTAGGTGTCATACAATCATAAAGTATGGTTTTAGAAAAAAGACCAAAACTCAAGGAAACATGGAAATAAGAAGGAAAAAGAAGAGAGAGGGGGGAGGGGAACAAGTAGATGAACATTCAAACATATAATAAAATGTGAAAATAAAAGGTTAATATAAACCAATAATCTAAAAACATACATATACCCAAGAATAATACCATTCTATAACTAATTATTACCCAATACTACAATTATATATTTACATAATGATGATAATATTGGAAGGAAACTTATTTTTTTAATTTGACATTATGATGGAAATCAAATCCATTGGTCATCAATTCCATAAGAAGATTATGAAATTAATAGATTAAAAATATGAAAATAAAGTGGGTATTTAAAATTATTCAAATAAATGATATAATTGATGATGCATTATTTGATAAGGATGATGATTTATAATAGTATTAAATATGTGATTGACTCTAATGGTATTGATAGATCATATGAATCTAAATATTTAATCTTTATTCTATGCATAATTTGTTGTGATTTTGTACTTTGTTCCATATATTCCATACGGTTTTGAATTTTTTTCTAAAATTCTTTTATATTATATTTCTCATGATTCCAAATCCATTAATAGTTTATATGCCTATGAGGATTGTCTCAAGAATTGTTTAACTAATTAAATATAATTGATTATCTAAGGAATTGATGAACCTATTAATTCTAATTGACCACTAAAAAGAGCTAATTTTGCTTATAAGGAAATTAATATCTATTCCATTTTTTATATTATATATAGATGATTACAACTTGAGTAATTATATATTTAAATCAAAGTATTACTTAAGCTAAATAATCATGATTAGAGAGTATCCAATCTATCAAATTCACCTAGGTAATGATCTTGGCCCTGTGTGTTTGGCTTTGTATGGTAGATATATAAAATAATTTATAATAGATTTAATGATTTTACAATCCAATTCAATTCATTGATAAGATTTTATTTTGGAAATAATTGTGTAAAAGATTTTAGCCTTGACATTTCAGATCACCTCCTGTGATCCTTCTTTAGGAGAAAGATATGTCTTTCTCTTGAAAAAGGATCACGGTAGGTGATCTAAAACGTCAAGGCTAAAATATTTTACACAGTTACTCCCAAACTAAAATCTCATCAATAATTTATACTATGGTAAATGATATAATAAAACACTGTCCTTAGTAATTAGACTACAAATTTTTAGATAACACACATTTTTTTCAAATAAGCACCCCCATCATAGTGTTCTATAACAAAGATGTTCATAAACTATGACTACCTAAAATGAATGAACCACTAAAAAAACTTGAACCATTATATTTGAGACCTAAATAGATTGACATAAAATTGATATAGTTATTTAAGGATGGTATATAGTACAATAGATAGATCAAAAAAGAGGAAGAGATAAATTGAAAAAAATTAAAGGTACATAAGAAGTTGTAAGGGGACACTATGGCCATAGAAACTTTCCAAAGTAGTGATTAGATCACCCATTATTCCTTTTTTAGTAGGATATCAAAAATATTTCTAACTCAAATGTCTAATGTAAGAGACTACAAATAGGTGTTGAAAATATTGTAATAACTAAAAACATGTAGGGTGTGTTTACATAGACTAATATTTGCATTCACATGTTTAGTTTGGTAGAGGATTATCTTCATGAATTCATAGGAAACATTAGTCATTCAATAGTTAAGGTGCATCAGTCACATTAGAGAGAATCATTTTGATTAATAACATGGTTCCAACTAGGTTGGTTAGGTTATTTTACAATCAATAACATTCAAGCATTGTTGTGACCATAAATGACCTAAAATGATAGATTATAATTTAGTAAAGAAAATGGAATGACAAATGCCCCTAAAATATATTGGAAGTGCACATTTGGATACTCACTAAAAATTTTCACTTTCAAAATATAAAAGCTCATTTCAATTTTTTATGTAAAATACATTACCTCTTGAAGTTGTAGGGTTTTACACATCGATGGAAGAACCTAGATGGTTTTATAATTGTAAGTGGTAATTTTAAAACCTTTATTCTACATTCAGATATGGTCTTTTGATAGTTATGGTGATTTCAAAGATGTCATGATGGATATACAAAGTGGTAATTTTTCCTACAATGAATGTAAAAGGAAATTAACTTCCCAAAATGATAATTTTTCAATTGTTAAGCATTTTAAAAATGTTGATGAATTTTAAAAAACACTCCATGAGTTATAAAAATTCAATAATATATGAATCATTTAGTGGGAGTATATTCAAGGGAGAATTCAAAGATTTGTAAGAGTTATCTCTCCAAGAAGAGCAGAGAGATAATAAAGAGTGATACTAGGAGAGAGTCTAATTGATGGAAGAATATAGTGATTTTTCTCATGAACTAAGAGTGGGAGAGGGGGGCACTAACTACCAAATGGGTAAATGCATAAATATGTGAGTGTAATATTAGGTAGTAGATATAAATTCTCAAGTCCATTGAAGGATTATATTTTGGAGTCATCTTTAGTTTTTTAATTCAATACACAAGATGTGTGTGTGTGTGTGTGTGTGTGTGTGTGTGTGTGTGTGTGTGTGTGTGTGTGTGTGTGTGTGTGTGTGTGTGTGTGTGTGTGTGTGTGTGTGTGTGTGTGTGTGTGTGTGAATATATTTATAACATTATTAAATGATTTCAATAATGTGTGTGTTGGTCTCAAATCCAAGTGAGCTTAGTCTCTATGTGTTTCCATGAGAGAGAGAGAGAGAGAGAGAGAGAGAGAGAGAGAGAGAGAGAGAGAGAGAGAGAGAGAGAGAGAGAGAGAGAGAGAGAGAGAGAGAGAGAGAGAGAGAGAGAGAGAGAGAGAGAGAGAGAGTCACTAATTAATTTGTCTCCCTCATTCTTATCTACATCAATGTTTTTGGTGCACCAAAATCATAAAATATATGGTTTTGAACAAAAGACCCAAACCTGAAGGAAACATGGAAGGAAGAAGAAGAAAATAGGGGAGAGAGGGGGGAGTAAATGAAAAATCATAAATATAATAAAAATTTACCAATAAAAAGTTAATATAAATCGATAATCAACAAACATACATCCTCCCAAAAATAATGCCATTCTATAATTAATAATTACCCCATACTAAAACTAGATAATTAGATAACAGTGAAACTTTGGCAACGTAATATTTTTTTTTGGATTGGCATGATGATAGTAATCAAATCCATTGGTTATTATTCCATAATGATGATTCTAAAATTACTAGATTGAAAATAAAGTGTGTAGATAAAATTATTCAAATAAATGGTATTATTAATGATGTTATTTGATCTAGACAATGTTTTTTAATATTATTAATTATGTGATTGACCCTGATGGTATTGATAGCTCATATGATGATACAAATTTAGTATTTATTATGTGTAGAGTTTGGTGTAATTTTATACTTTATTCCATATATTCCACAAGGTTTTTACATTAAAAAAAATTATAATTATTTTCCATTATATTTCTCATGAATTTACTTACTTTTTATTAAAGGTAACTATGGGTTTTTAAAAGCACCCAAAATCTTTTACATAAATAAAGAAAGATATGACCATGAAAACAAAAATATGTCATGTCCCATTTTAAAGTGGACATCGACAGATTTGATGATTAGCCTATTATGCGACCCTCGTAGGCTGAGAGGATGGATAGGGGGTCATGATGGAAATTGGCTTGGCTTCGTTTAGCAAAATTTTTTCAGTTGGTTTTTGTTTGGGCTCTTTCAGACATGAATTAAGGGATATATTAATATTTGATTGATTTAATCAAATATTAATTATTTGGTCTAATTTTAATTAATTATTAATTATTAATTATTTGGTCTAATTTTAAGACCCTAATTCTAATTTAAGAATTGGTCTAATTTTAAGACCCTAGTTCTAATTTAAGAAGCCCTAAGTCTAATTTAAGGAAATCTAATTTTAGCAAGCACACCTTTGGAGGGTATAAGGGTTTCTCCTGGGAGAGAGTTTGGATTCATGCATTGATTATTGATTATTGATTTTGAAGAATTCTTCTGTGAAGACTGAGCCAAGGGTTCCAAGATTCCATTACAGTGGAGAATGTCAACTCTTCATTGTGTGTGATTCAGAGGCTGTGAGATATCAACTGATTTATTGCCAAATTGAGAGATAGCTTCATACAAAAGTTATCACAGAGGTTTACAGATTTGAGAGGTAGCTTCATACAGAAGTTATCACAGAGGTTTATAGATTTGAGAGGTAACTTCATACAGAAGTTGTCACAGAGCTTTACAGGTATTTCTTTATTTAGTTTTTTATTCAATAAATTATATAGATAGAGATCTTCTATATTAGAACCATATATCTTCAGATCAGGGGTTGGAAATAGACAGGTTGTGCTTATTTGGTGGTTGTACGAAGTCTATACAGGTCCATACAGATCCACGCAGACTCTGACCTCGGCAAACAAAGATCCCCAGTGACTGACATCGGCCGACTAAAGACCGGCATCGGCAGAGAAGGACCAACAGTGACTGATGTCGATAGTTATCGACCGACACCGGTGACTGTGTGTTCGACACAGTAGGTTGAGACTTCCAGATTCAAGCTTAACTTCCAAATTTGCAAAAGATCAGGGTTTTAAGACCATATTTTAATATTCTTTTATATGTATGAGAGAAGACTGTAATTGTAATTATTTGAATAAGTGATAAGATATTTGATTGGCAAATAAGAGATTTATTGTGGTTTATTGTTTATCTAAATATATTTAGCAAGATTGTATCTTTATTCAGATCTGTTTGTGTTTCTATATTCCCTGTTTGAAGGGGATATTACAGTGGTATCAGAGCTTTTGCTTGGAAAAAAGAGCCCCTAAGTAAGGGACATTATAGTGGTATCAGAGCTTTTTTATAGGAAAAAGGAGCCCCTAAGTAAGGGACATTATAGTGGTATCAGAGCTTTGCTTGGGAAAAAGGAGCCCCTAAGTAAGGGACATTACAGTGGTATCAGAGCCAAATTTCTGCCATCTTGTTGGGTAGATCAGAGCCAATGTCCTGCCATCCTATTGGGTAGTTGGGTAGATTGAATCAACAAAGTATTCATGATGTCTTCCAGTACTTAGAAACAGTGGGACAAAGATATGAAGAAGTTGAAACAAAGTTTGAATATGTTGGCTGAAACCCAGAGGAGGATGAATGAAATTCTTTCAGACCCTACATTCGAAGACAAATTAGTACGGTATATGGCATCCATTCGTAAAAGGTCCACATCACAAAATAGAAAGAAGGAGAAACAAGAGGTCTCTACAGGGGTTGAGGGCAGCCCTACACCAGTTGTTAGACATGTTGATTTGACTCAAGAGGATATGAGGGCAGCCATGGGGAATGAGTTGTCTATATCATCTTTGCAAGAAGTTTCACTTGAGACTTCTACATTGGAGACCAGCATAGAGCATGCTAATGATATGGATAATAAGAGTATGGATTCTTTGCATGATCATATTGCTCCTTCATCTTCACATCAAGAACATCAAACTTGGACATAAATGGAAAGGACCCAAAATTTATGTGATATGTGGTCACAAAAGGCCAAAGAGGCTAGATTAGTGGCTGCCAATGCGAGACAACATCTTCAAAACATAAGGAGACAGAAAGGAGTTACAGCAGGTTCTTCTTGTGATGACTTACAACAGATCAAGGAGGGCATGGAGGCAATGAAGGTGGCTCACTCAGATTCTGAGAGACATGTGGATGAGCTTAGTCATGGGGATTTGGACTCTCAATTAGTTACAGAGGATATGGGAGCTGGAGATTATGATGATGAGATAGTTTTAGCAGCAACTTTTTTAGAGTTAGATGAGGATGAGTCTGATGTTGGCATTCAGAGTGTGGAGGTATACTCAGAGGTTAGTACATTGAGTGTTGATTTTGAGTATGTTCCTACAGTTGTAGCTAAGGAACATGTTGTGGGGGCTAACACACATGTTCAGGATTTGGGAGTACTTGGTCTTGAGGAGTTTGGGATACCAGTGGAGTCGAGTCTCCAGATTGATTCTTCTCATAGATATGATAGTATGGTACCATTCGCTGTGCCTTTTTTATAGAGGAATCAGTTGTGGTGTGTGGGGGAGTATGTTGATACTTCCTCATATAATTTTTAATGCACTGAATCATTCATGGAGTATTTGCTGGATAGTGCAGGTGTTCGTTTGGACTCGCATAAAGTGATAGAAGGTGTTCTCATCCAAGGTACTAGTGCTATAAGCAGATTGGGTGGGGATATTATAGTGATCCTTTCTACTATGCTACCTCACAAGGATTTTGAGGTGGGATTTGTTGAGGAGATTGCACAGGGTCTTATCCAGCCTACAGCCACTCAGAGTCAGATATTGGAGCTATCTGTTGATCCCCAGTTCAGTGATGGTGAGTCAATAGCAGAGTTTGGGGGTTCCTACCAAAATTATACGGTAGGTTATGCTCATTATTTGGGGGTTCTTATCAAGTTTGGGGGTGACCCAGAGTTAGATGATTTGATTTCACATAGGTGTGGATCGGATCCAGTTTCTTACCATCCATTATGGGATGGATTGGCACCATCTTCTGTAGATGGAATTGGTAGTAGCAAGTTACACAGACTACAGTATCGACACATTCAAGGCAGTTGTGATTTTAGAGATTGGTTGAGTTTCATTTGCCAGTTTGATTATCGATTCCTCTTTGATCTACTTTTGATGATATTTCAAGAACTTGCATTGATTTACAGCAGTGTAGAGCATAACTACATTTGGGATCCAGGTGGATCGAGTGGTTCATTATTTCGAGATTGCTTGGGGACAAGCCATTCAAGAGGGGTAGATTGTCATGTCCCCTTTTTTAGTGGACATCAACAGATTTGATGATTAGCCTATTATGCGACCCTCTTAGACTGAGAGGATGGATAGGGGGTCATGATGGAAATTGGCTTGGCTTCATTTAGCAAAATTTTTCCAATTGGTTTTTGTTCAGGCTCTTTCAGACATGAATTAAGGGAGATATTAATATTTTATTGATTTAATCAAATATTAATTATTTGGTCTAATTTTAATTAATTATTAATTATTTGGTCTAATTTTAAGACCCTAATTTTAATTTAAGAATTGGTCTAATTTTAAGACCCTAGTTCTAATTTAAGAAGCCCTAAGTCTAATTTAAGGAAATATAATTTTAGCAGGCACACCTTTGGAGGGTATAAGGGTTTCTCATGGGAGAGAGTTTGGATTCATGCATTTATTATTGATTATTGATTTTGAAGAATTCTTCTGTGAAGACTGAGCCAAGGGTTCCAAGATTCCATTGCAGTGGAGAACGTCAACTCTTCATTGTGTGTAATTTAGAGGCTGTGAGATATCAGCTAATTTATTGCCAAATTGAGAGATAGCTTCATGCAGAAGTTATCATAGAGGTTTACAGATTTGAGAGGTAGCTTCATACAAAATTTATCACAGAGGTTTATAGATTTGAGAGGTAACTTCATACAGAAGTTGTCATAGAGCTTTTCAGGTATTTCTTTATTTAGTTTTTTATTCAATAAATTATACAAATAGAGATCTTCTATATTAGAACCATATATCTTCAGATTAGGGGTTGGAAACAGACAAGTTGTGCTTATTTGGTAACCGTACAATGTCTGTACAAGTCTATACAAATCCACACAGATACTGACCTCGGCAGACAAAGATCCCTAGTGAACGACATCGGCTGACTGAAGACCAATGTCGGCAGAGAAGGACCGACAGTGACCAATGTCGGCAGTTATCAATCGACGTCGGCGACTGTGTGTTCGACACAGTAGGTCGAGACTTCCAGATTCAAGCTTAACTTCTAGATTTGTAGAAGATCAGGGTTTTAAGACCATATTTTAATATTCTTTTATATGTATGAGAGAAGACTGTAATTGTAATTATTTGAACAAGTGATAAGATATTTGATTGGCAGATAAGAGATTTACTGTGGTTTATTGTTTATCTAAATTTATTCAACAAGATTGTATCTTTGTTCAGAGCTGTTTGTGTTTCTATATTCCCTGTTTGAAGGGGATATTATAGTGGTATCAGAGCTTTTTCTTGGAAAAAAGATCCCCTAAGTAAGGGACATTACAGTGGTATCAGAGCTTTTTTGTAGGAAAAAGGAGCCCCTAAGTAAGGGACATTATAGTGGTATCAGAGCTTTGCTTGGGAAAAAAGAGCCCCTAAGTAAGGGACATTACAAAATAACATATAAAAAATAGGGCTACAATAAACCTTGAACAAAGGATGGCTATGAATCAACAAGCTAAAACATAAAGCATTGTAAAAATGCACAAACAATAGGAAAACCCAACTATCATTTAAGTTTATTGTGTTTAATTTTCTTATTGGAATGGAGCTCCTCATATTTTATATATGCACAATTATAAAAAATGTTTTTTCACTTCAAAATTCTTGAATAGTATATTAGAGTTTTCAATACTTGTATTTCTTCATAGTTGAACATTAATTGATTCCAAGCTACTCATAGTTTGTTGATAGTGATTATTCGGTAGAATTCTTTCACATTGCTTCCTTATTTGGTGGTTTCCTCAGATCTTCCATAGAAAGATAGATCTTATGTTGATCCAATTGAAAACTTGGGTGAGGTTCTTCCTACATTTGAGTTGGTTCTTCCTCATGAACACTAAGAATGATCTTGATGTTTATCTATTCCTTGTATTTTACTCTTTTAACTCTCTAATAACATGACCATGTGGTGATTTCCTCTTTAAATGAATTTTTTGATGGCAACCACAAAAATGGGTGCTAATATTCTCATATGAAACAATTGAATCAAATTATCCCCACTTTAATTGAGGGTTGTGTGAGATAAGAATCCAAGAGGGGAGTTATTCAAGTGTTAGTATGATAAACCTTAATAAAAACACATAAATAAATCTAAAACCTCAAGCCTATCCACTCAGGGAGCCAGAGAACAATGTAAGTAACAAACAAAAGAAGAAAAAACAAGTATTCTTTATCTTCTTTGTGAGCAAGAGTTGCATGCTGACGTTGGAGGAATGTGTTTGGTTGTGTGCTCAAAGAGTCTTTGACAATGGTGCTTATTGCATCATTTTTCCTTGTCACTTTGTCTTTGTTTGGCTTATCTTTGGATATATGTGGTAATATATCAATAATTTTATATTATAATATTACAATAAATCTTTGTCTCTCAATAATTTAACATTATAACTTTGTCTTGAAAGTTTTTTTTTGAATGGTCTTGGCACTTTTGTTTATAGTTTTTCCAAATAACTTTAACACAAGTGCAGTTAGGTTAGATTTAATCATGATTAGTTTTAGCTTAACCCTAGTTAAGTTAAAAATGGGATAAGAAATTAATATTTTGGATAGAGATCTCATTTATTAAGCATGGTTCTCCATTTCTGAATTTAAGGCTTTAATGGAGATATTTTCAATTGCTTGACTTTGATGATGATGACATCATCATGACCTCAATTTTACTAGAATTTCATTTTTACAAAATTAATATTCACTAATTTCACATGGAAATCTCACTTAATCATTTAATTGGTTTTGATCATTTAATTCATTATGTTTAGTATTTTTTCATTTTAGGAATTGTTTAAGTGCCCCACTTAATGGGTCAAAGACCAATCCCTTCATTTTCTAAGTTATAATTTGACTAGAGATGAATTCATGAGAGGTTACTATTATGTACATGATAATATTCCAAATAGGGATGCATCAACATGATTCTAGGTACTAATGTTTGATGTACAAATGAAATTGGGACATTCATTAATTCCTAGGCTTAATTTACAATGTCTAGTAAAAATCAATTTGATGTCTGGTTGGAACACGGTTTTGGCCAAAATGAGGTTCTATAGTTTTCCCCTATTTGGGAAGGCATTGAAAGACATGCACAATAATATCTTCTCAAATAATGATAAATTTATTAATGCCTTAGCTAATGCCACAAAGGGTGATGGATGAGCCCTAAATGCCCCCTCGAGGGATTGAGTAGAAAATAAAGTTGACAGACATTCCCTTGAAAATAAATAAATGGTGTGACCTATAGGTAATGGGGATAGAAATACTGATTTACCTAAAGGTGGTTATAATTAATAGCATAGTGAGGTGCCTCGATAAGGTAAATGAATGCAAAATAATGATTTTCCCAATGATGGTTATAATCATTTGCATAATGAAGTTCCCCAATAGGGCATATGGAAGCCTGATACAATTCATCTTTTCCCTAGTAGGGTGGATCTAATTAGGAAAATGTCTACATAATTTGCCTAAGTATGGTAAATCAAGAAAGGGGGCTTAGCTACTGAATACATACTTATAGAGTAATAATAAGTTAGAATAGAGGATAGGCATGAATTTTAGATACTTGTTAGTATAGATATGTGTATCTTAACTATCAATGGTTACTATTTAGCTATGATTTAATTACTCTACATTTGGGTAGGTCAAAGATTTTCTAGGTGTGAAAAAGGAGAAGTACTACCCACTACATTATTTGATAGATCCTTTGGCTTGATGTTTGTTGTAGATTATGATATTATGTATCATATTTAGAGACAACTATAATAACAATGTGTATCCAAATAATGGAAAACTTAGTTTAAATTCAAGTACAAATCACTTAGGTATAAGATATGAATAATCAAATCCCAAGTGAATATAATGAAATAAACTAAGTGTAGGAATGACTATAAATGCACAAGTCAAGTATAATATATGGGTAATCAAGACTCAAGTGTAGATAAAGTGTAATGATCCTATGACAACTAAGAAACAAAAAGGGAAAATGGAAAATTAAAACAAAACAAAAAAACAATAAACAAAACACCAATAAACAAAAATAAAAAACAAGGAAAGAGAAACAAGACTCAAATAAATAACACAAAACTAAAAAAAATACCAAAAAAAATAACAAATAAAAATAGACAAATAAAAAAACAAGGTTGTAAACAAAGAAAATAAAGCAATACAAAAAAAAAAAAAATCCAAAGTAAATAAAAGTGCAAGAAAAAAATGATTATAAACACATAAAGGCAATAAACAATGGGTAATTATAATGTTAGTAAAAATAGAATACAAATTGTTTATGCATGTGTAATAGAGGTGTTACTCTTGGTGACAAGGTGACCCCTAAGCTAGCTAGTAAAGACATAAATAAAACAACACAATAATAATTGGCACAAAGTTTCTCATAGGCTATAAGGAAACAATGACACAAAAAAAACAATAAACATTACCCCTAGGCTATAGGATACAATGATACAAACAAAATAGAGGAATATAAGAAAAAGAAGGGATAACTGAGTTGACTCTAGATGCACTAGGAAAGTGGATGTTGCCTACATAGTTCCATGGACACAAGATCCAACATGAATTTCAAGCCAAATTTATTTCTCTCAGGATATGGGATAAAAGAAAATGATGATAAGAAAACATTATGAACTTGTAGAGGAAAATAGGAGTGGTCTCACAAAATGATGAGTGCATAAGAAAATAGGGGGATAATGTTCACAATCATAAGATCATCAACACAAACAAATCATGTAAGCGTGATAGCATGGTTTAGGCTAAAACCACATGAAAAGGAAAGACACGAGTATATACTAATGAACTTAATTGGTAATTTATAGTGTTTACTAAATCTAAGGCTTGGAATTAAAATGAGTTTATAAAATGGCAATATTGTAGATGGGGATTACTCACAAAATGATGAGATAATATGTGGGTATTAATTAAAAAATAATGAGAGTGTAAGAAAATCCAAGTGGTCATTAGTGCATCAAATTCAAATACACAATTCTCACAATCATCAACTCATAAAATGATGAGAGTGTATAGTGAAGGATAATAAGGATGGGAAAACTAAATGACAAGTGGTTACTTGTGAAATATTTAGGAGTCCCAAAATCCTTAAGGTAAAGAATATGGTTCAAAAAGAAAGGAAGGTAAATTGGTGGCATAAAGATGATCACAAAATGGTGAGAGTGTTCAAATTTAAATTGCTCATAAAATGGTGAGACTGTGGTGAAGGGGTTGATTGAGAAGACCTAAATGTATATTGAGTAATGGATACATAGTCCTAAAATATATTTACAATCACTTTAGTTTCACCTACAATGGAAGATCTAACTAAGCAACAATGAGTTCATGAATAGGTAAATGGAAAAGTATAAAACAGTGATGCAATGATGTGGATAAAATGGGTTTGTTTCTAATTTTCCTAAAGGAGGTTATAATGAGAAAATAATATCATAGGCCAGTGATACTAATTTTACTAAATGTGGTTATAATTATTAGCACTAGGAATGACATAGAACATGGAAGTAATGAATAATGCAATTTATAAACCACTGTGATACTTCCCCAAGATATTACCTTATTATAAAAAAATATGCATTTAATGAATCACCATATTAAATCAACCTCTAAAAATTCATCTAAATCCAATATTTGAAGGTGCCCAAAGTACCAATGGTTTGTAACCAAGGTTAAACATGGTGGGTAAGTAGGGGCAAATAACTTCATAATAATTAAGGTATGGAAGGAATGGTATATGGTAAAGTACAAAGAAGGTGATATTACAATATGATGTAAATGATCCTCATAGACAATACCTCAAGCTTCTCAAGAAAAATAATGCTTGATATGTATTATTTTCATGGTTTCATCAAGTTCATCTCCTTCTGATGTAGCAAACCTTTAAGCCTTAGAGCCATAGTTAGAAACAATTACATAAGATCCTATCCAATTAGGATTAAACTTACTTTTCATCTTTTTCTCAGTCATGGTATTATTCTAGTTTTCTTTAAGGATAATATCACCAAGCTCAAAATATTTGTGCTTGACACACCTATTATACTAACCATGTAACCATTTTTATATGATTGAAGGCTATTTATAGTGTCCATGCATTTTTTATCCAATAACTCTAGCTCTTGCAAATGAGCTACTTTGTAATCCTCGTCATCAAGGATGTGATTTAATAAGATGCATGGAGAAATGAACTTAACCTCGATGGGAAAAATGGCCTCAATACCATAGATAAGGGAATATGGTGTGGACTTTATTGGAGTATGGTAATTAGTATGATAAGCCCAAAGGGCGTGAAATATATGTGAGTGTCAATCACAACTAACATCATTGACAACATTATTAAGAATACTAACAATGGTCTTATTATATTCCTCTACTTTTCCATTACCTTGTGGGTAATATGTAGTGGAAATTTTTTTGGTAATGTTAAAATTGGCACAAAACACCTTGACATAATTGTTCTTAAATGATATTTCATTACCAAATATAATTTCAGATGGGATATTGTAATGGTAAATGAGATGGTTGAAGATGAATTTAAAAATTTGTTTCCCTATCACATAAGTGAGGTATATAGATTCAACCTATTTAGTGAATTACTCATTGTTAGTAAGGATATGCTTATGGGCATTTGAGGAGGTAGGTTTAATCTTCTATATGATATTGAGTCCCTAGATTAAAAATGGCCATGGTGTAGTCATTGGTATGAGCATTTTGGCTAGAGCATGGATCAATTTTACATACCTCTAACATTGTTTACATATTTTCACATAAGTAACTACATATACTTCCATGGTTGGGCAATAATAACTAATACATAGGAGATTTTTGGTAAGGATGGCCCGACTGGTGTGATCCCCACAAACTCCTTCATGAACTTCCCTCAACATTAATTTAGCTTCTTCTTAATTAAAAAAATTAATTAGAGTTCCATCAAAGCTTATGTGGTAAAGGGTTGGGCTAAGTAAGGTATATTGAGAGGCTTGGTGTGTGAAATATTTTTTTTACTTACATGAAATTTTAGGTGGATGGACTTGGTTATGAAGGTAACTATATAAGTTAGAATACCAAATAGAACTAGGACCAATAATATCATAGAGCATTTCAATGGTTGAGGGTTCATGAGTAGGTAATAGTAGATGTTCATCAAGGAACTGATAGTCTCTTACCTTGCCTATGCTATGGATCAAAGAACCAATGGTAGTCATGGCATTTGTTGTCATATTATTGGCCCAAGGTATGTATTGAAATTGAATATGAGTAATTCGATGCTTTAGAATGTCCACCATGGCTTTATATGATACCATATTATAATATTTAATCTATAACTAGTATGTAACATAATTAATAATAAGTTGGGAATCTCCATGAACTAATAAATGATGAATTTTCCATTATACTGCTAGACAAATACATACAATAAGTGACTCATATTCAACCATGTTATTGGTATAAGGAAATTTAATACTTAATGATTTGGGAATGATATCCCCTTGTGGTGTAATAAATAATAACTTTGCTCCTAATCCATGAGATGCAAATCACCCATCAAAATATAGCTTTCATTATTGCTCTTCAGGAGATGTTTTTATGACAGTCATTATGTATTCATATGGGATTGAAAAAGTAAGTATTTGAGTATCTAAAATTGATCCACACTTCAACAAGATGATCTATAAGTACTTGTCCCTTAATCAACTTTTAGTTGATATATTCAATCTTAACTCACTCATAAGTATGATCCACTTAGCCATGTGGCCCTGTAAAGTTATTCTTTATAGTAGATACTTCAGAGGATCTGATTTGGAAATGAATATGGTTGTGTTATTGAAAATTTAATGATGGATCTTCTGGGTTTCAAATACCATAGCCAAATAAGATTTTTCAATTGTCATACTTTTTTTCATATGCTACTAATGTATGGCTTAGATAACACATTGCATGTTCTCTCCCATATTCATCATGTTGGGCTAAAAGTGCCCCTATGGTGTTTTCAATGGTAGATAGGTAAAGTAGGAATGGGATCCTTAGAATTGGTGGTAATATAATAGGTAGATTAGCTAAGTATTCCTTTAGGTGATCAAAGGATTTACGACATTCTACATCTCAAAGAAAGGTAATACCTTTCTTGAATAAATGAGTGAAAGGATGGCATTTATTGGCCAACTATGAAATGAAACATCTAATAGACTATATTTTTCCCTACAAACTATGGAACTACTTGAAAGTGGAAGGTGGTGACATCTTGGTAATAGATTGAACCTTGGTAAGATAAAATTCAATGCCTCAATGAGAGATAATAAAGCCTAAAAAAATTGAAATTAACACCAAAGATGCACTTCTTAGGACTAAGTCAAACCTTGTAATCATGAAGCCTTTTAAATATACTTTGTCATATGGATAAATGATTTACACGGGTCTTAGATTTACCTAGTAAGTAATTAATAATGTATTTGATAATATCATGCATCATATCATGGAATATAATAGTCATATCCCTTTAGTAGGTTTCCCCAACATTCTTGAGGATGAAAAACATGACTTGATAACAAAATTTTCCCCAAGGAGTGGTGAATGTTGTTTTTTGTTGGTTCTTTGATGTAATCCTGATCTGGTTATATCTTGAAAATTCATCCATAAGGGAAAATATTTCATACCCATATGTGTATTAGACTATCATGTCAATATTAGGTAGAGGAAATTTATCCTTTGGGTAGGCCTTATAAATGTCTCAAAATTTAGTGCAAATTTTGATACCTTATAGATTTTTACTAATAGGCACAATGTCAGAGATCTATTTTAAATATTTGATTGACTTGATGCATCTCATTTATAAGAGTTTATCCAACTCTTTCTTAACTATCATAAAAATATGAGGATGTATTTTACATATTTTT
The DNA here is from genome assembly GCA_037957365.1 of Torreya grandis. Classification (NCBI taxonomy): domain Eukaryota; kingdom Viridiplantae; phylum Streptophyta; class Pinopsida; order Cupressales; family Taxaceae; genus Torreya; species Torreya grandis. The sequence goes on along the minus strand of JARHVA010003383.1, from coordinate 1,902,003 downwards.
TGCTTAACAAGTTTGGCATTAGGATGTACAATGAGATGGTGTACAACCAAGGTAGGGTCCAAACTTGGCATGTTCAAATAGGCCCATGAAAATATGTCAAAAAAATCCCTCAAAAGGGATTTTAAAACTTAATGTTCCTATTCAATGAGTGGCATGCATAATTTGATCCACTTTGGGTCCTCTAGAGTCCCAATATTGACTTTAATAGTATCCTCTAAAAGGAGAGTCAAGACATCTTATAGAATAGTTAAAAAAGATGTAAATTGGCCAGCAATGGCAAAGTCTTTTGGTCATATTGGTTACTCAAGCTCTCCTAAATAAGATGAATCTGAATCTTCTAATGGTGGTAAGGGCCATATAACAAACATTGTAGGACATTCTTAGACAATTTAATCAGAGGAATACTTATCCTCTATACTAAATTTAGACCCAAAAGTAAGTTCATTATTGGTGGTCTCTTGAGATTCATTCAAATAAGGGTGAACATCCCCATATAATGACACCTAAAATAGGTTTTCACCAAGAGATTGACCCTTTTATTTACTTTTACCCTGGTCCAAAATTACCTCAAAAATGTTTTCACTTTGGGACCTCAACATTTTGTTTTTGTTTTTTTTGGATAAGGGTGTTCACCCACTCTCTAAAATAGGCAATAAGATCTAATTTAATAGAGAACCATTGTTTATGGTCTCCCAAAGGAGTGTTATCTCTCAATCCTATAAAATCATGAAAGGCCTCATCATTCTAAAACTCATCTAATGGTAATGTGGATTATTTTTTATCCCAATCTATGAGTTAAGGGTGATAAAGGGTAAGTGGATAATTTTAGATTACTAACATGATGGTATAGATGGTAAATGGGTCAAATAAGTTGGTACTAGATAGGTCTTATTATATGCTATGATTAGAATCTACTTCACTTTCAACATCATTGCCACTATTAATTGGTGTAGTAACACAAATAAGATTGTGGGGTCACCCCCATGTGGTTTAAATCCAAGACCATAAGTTCCTTTGTATTTAGTCATAGAAATGGGCTCAATAGTACCTACTAATTTTCCCCTAGGCATCTACCTTCATAAGCTTGGTTATCCATAATCTTGTTAGGGATGAGATACTTTGTACTTAAATATTAATCATCCAATTTGTCATTGTATAACTAGGAATCATCATTGGCAAGTGGGTCATGTTCTTGTTAGTGTTTGGTGTAAAAATAATAGGCATTAGGCTATGAAGTTTTCCTTTTCCTTGTTGTCACCATTCCATGTAAATTGTCTTAGATTTGGGAATTCTATAGGACTTGGGGTTTTGCATAATCTTGGCCATATAGAAGGTATCCTGAGTAAAATAATCTCTTGGACCACTATCTAAAATGGTAAATGATTATAAATTTCAATAAGAGGCATATGTGAAGTTGAGGAAAGATGTTAGGTTACATGTAATTGGTCTCTAGGAAATCAAAAAGTTTCTTCTTATCTTTTTATTTATTTGGTACTAGGTTTAGACCAAAATGGTAGTTTTATATTTCATATTCAACCTCCAAATGCTTGCAGTGTTCATATGGATGCAAATATCCATGGATAGTTACCTCCATCCTAGAGTGAGGAAACTTGATACACTGGTGCAAGGTTGAAGGTATTACATGGATTTCATGTATCCATGGTCTACCCAAAAGAAAATTATATGATAAATCTAAGTCTATCACATGACAAAGTGTGTCATGGATCAAAGTCCCAATGATCACTGAAAAACTAATATTTATTTGTGATTCCCACTCGTAATTGTCATAGACTTTGATAGTAATAGTCTTTGGATGAAGGTCAAATACTATATATCCCAAATGATTGATTATCTTCAAAGACATAATATTTAAGCCTGATCCATTGTCTATGAGGATGTATTTAACTTTATGCCACATTACAATAACTTTAATGTTTAATGGGTAATTATGGATAGGGCCAAGGGATGACATATCACTTTGGTCAAAGGTCAATTATTGTCTTAGGGCTAGGTATCCAACAAAATCTTGAAATTTGTCTAGCATAATGTCATTGGGCACTTGGGTTTAGCCTAGGAGTTCAGTAAGTATATTATTTTAGATGGTAAACATACACAATAAATATAGAATAGAGATTTGTGTAGGTGTCTTTTGGATTTGTTCCACAATATCATACATTTTTCCTTAATCATGATAATTGGCCTACTCCTAACTAGTATAATGTGTTATATTGGCTCATTGGAGGGGGTGTGGACCTCAGATGATGACTTTAGACTATCAAGTTGTGATTAAATAATTTGGATTGGGTAAAATACCATCATAACTAGAAGATGATGGAGATGGACCAAAGAGGGTAATTCTTGATTTTCAGTGCATTTGGATATGATCATGGGTCAATGAAGCATTACCAGCATAGAGCCCTGAGATGGTAATCCTTTGTTGTTATTATGATTGGATATAGTCATAAGTCAAAGAAGGATTATTGGCATTTGTAGGTTGATGGGCATTGTTAGGTAATGGTCATGGTCTATTGTTATTTGGTCTAGGATAGATGGTAATTGATAGGCTGTCATTATACCTCTCATTTAACCAATAAATTATTGGTACCATTTTTTACCAAGCCAGTATCCAATGGCTATTTATAATGAGACCATTAGTTATTGGAGTTGTATAGTTCATTATTTGGGGGTTTTACTTCTATTGTGTTTTCTAAATACTAAAAATAGTAAATAAGGCTTTAACGTTAGTTTTTAGGAAAGTAAATATAAATTATTTGTTAATTTAATATCTACTATTTCCATTCACACCATCAACATTTAGAACTTAAACATTTGGCATAAGACATATAATGTCCTCACTTGACTTGTCTAGCTAGGTAGGATGGTGCGATGTTCAAAAATTGAGAATGTTTTTAACTCACTTAAACAGCTTTTGACAAATCCTAAATATGACATGAATTAAAAAACTTACTCTAATTAAAAAACACACTCTTGATTAAAGGAAATATGTTTGTATTCAATTGAAATAACTCTTGCATGTAAATGAAACACACTTGCATTAAAGGAAATTCACACTTTCTTTGAAAATGAAATTCACTCTTGCATTTAAAAATAATCATGCTTTGTTTTGAAAGGAAATCACCCTGTATTTAAAATAAATTACTCTTTTGGTCAAAAGGAAATTATAATCTACAGTAATGAAATATACCTAAATTAAATAAATACTTCTAAACTATTAAACTAAAAGTACCAAATTATCTTGATCCTTGGAGAGAAGTGGGCCCTTGCTCCTTCATTAGAATAGGAATTGCTTTACTCAGTAATAGAGAGAAATGTTAAACTCTATTTCATTCAAAAGAACATATACAAATATGAAATGTTTCTGATTTCAAATTCACCAAGTGCTAGTTTCCAACTTCTTCTAATTTTATCTGATTAGCTAGAATGAGAAGGAGATGTGTATTTAAACACATCTCAACATATATTCATTGAGTATAAAATATTGGAAATATCAATGCCCAAATATATTTATTCAAAATATAAGCAATCTAGGAGTCAGATCCCATGCTTCTAGGAAGGCATTGGAACTAACTCAACTAATTATAGATAGAAAATAGCTAACCTAGACTGAAGATACTTATCTAGTTTTACAAAATAAAGATACAAATATATCTTGACTATTTTAAGACATTAACATGAATGGTAATATCTAAAATAAGACATCTAAATATATAAATTCTATTTATCGATATCTATAGAATTGTTATCTCAATCAATAGGATCCAGTTGGTCTTTAAAGCACATTTGGGTATCTTTAGATCATCTTATATAGGTATTCATAGTATCCTATACAAGTTTTTAAAGCATACCTAGACTTCTTTAGATCATCTTATATATGCCTTTGGAACACACTCAAAACATCTTGAGAGAACTTATGGAACATCTTTGGAGTGTCTTTAGAGCATTAGATCTTCGGAGCTTGCTCACTGAATCCTTAAAATTGTAACCAAAAAGAGTTACCAAAATTGTATGTTGCCTTCTCAAAATTACCTTACCATTAAGGTGTGTTTTTATACTCAAAAATGTGCTATTCATCCAAGTTAGACACAATAATAAGGTAAAGAATGAATAGTAAATTACATACAAATAAAGAATAAATTGTATTCATTTCCTACTTTGATCAGACTTTAACTATTAAATTCAATATAATATATAATCAAAGGCAAAACTTTATGGATAGTTTATATAGCTATGATGAGCTATATGAAATGCTCATCATTTCTCCCCAACACTTTACCTTTTACATGTCCTCTTACAAAGAAGTGGGATAACTAGTCTTTAATCTAAAATTCCTAATTCAAATCTCTGACTAAGATCATAAACTTGAAAATGATGGCCCCAATCATGGTGGTCCCTTATCAAGAATATAAAATCCTATACAACTATATACAACCAAGCTTGAAACTCAACTTCTACCTAAGTACTCTAACCCTACCATGGAGATAGAGGACACATAATGATTGGAGGCCAAAACCTCATCCCAATCCATAAATTTGAACCTCTTTCCTCTAAGAGTTGATTGATAATCTAGGTAATTGATTTGGATCTTCTTAGACTCCATCTAATATTGGTAGGGCTCAGGACTTCCCTATGCTTCAACTCAATAGGTAAGGTCTCCCACTTGACAAGACTAGCATTGGTGACATTGGTAGAATGGTGGTTTAGAAAAGTTCTAAAATTTTAAATGTTGGATCTCAATAACTCATGATACTTATTCTTTATATATATGTGATATAGTGGTTGAAAAGTAGCAATAAGTATATTTGACTCTAGTAATTATGGTATCATACATAACCTAGTAGTGCTTTACAATTCCATAAATCTATTATTGGCTTACTATCATGTTGTTTGGTTCCTTAGAGTGGAGAGAAAGGCACATAATTGTGTCTCTCCAACAAATAGATTTATCATAAAACTAGATTGATAGCCTAGTAGCAAATTAAAAGTATAAAAATCACAATTGCAGCTTGCCTTTCTTTAGTGCTATTGATTTAAAAAGTCCATAAACATATGCTCATCTTCAATAAAGTGTGAAAAAATAAGGGAAATTAACTAAATCTTCCAGTTATAAAACTTCTCATAGAGAAAAGGAACATAAATAGATGAAGGTTGCTTGCATGACAATAATTTCTCAAAAAAAGCACAAATGTGCTAGATGTAAGCCTGTGATTTTTTTAATTGTTGTTGAGATTCTACCAGTTGCTTATAAGCATCCTCTTTAAGATTATAATGTTTAGCCTTCAACTTATGAACTTTCTTTTAGGTTTTATTCTAGACTAAGATCATTTCATGTAATAGAACATGGAAAGAGGGAAAAATTATTCTTTGTATTTCTATCTAGACTATTATTTCTACTATTTCTCTCTACATTGCTCATATAGAGGCTTTTAACTCAAAAATCTGAGTGGTTATCTCTTTGAATCTATTAGTGAGTTTAAAAATCAAAGCATTCTTATCAAAAATGGTTTATCTCAGATTATTAATCTGATTATTCTTATCAACATTAACATTTTGTAAATCAGTAAATTGGGTGTCCTTGATACCAAGATAATTTTTCAAATTAATTAACCCTTGATTTTATGAAAACATTAAATTATGGACCCTAGTCTATTCATCTTATATTCCTTAAATATTTATCTATTATTCTCTAGCTCTAGTGATAGATTATTCACATCTTTTTTCTAAAGTAGAAATCATTAGGTCCTTACCTTTCAAGGTTGAACAAAGAACATCTAATTCTACTCATTGCTTCCTAGTTATTTATTCATGGTGATACAAATCCATGACATGTTGTAATTCTTTGTCTTTATTGACAAAATGAGGATAATATGGACCTTATTCTATCAAGGGTGTCTTATCTTTATCAATAGAAGAGGGTACAATATAATATGCTTCTTGAGGCATAAATTTTATTATAAGGCTTTCATCTAAAAATATAATTTCTTATTCTTGGGGTTCTTCTGCAACAACTGATTCAACATATGTAATGTCAATAGGGGAGTTTAATATTCCCAAAGTCTCTACTCCTTGCACATCTTCTTGTAAAATAAGTTAGTGACTGCACCAGAGCTTAGCAAGAGGAGGATGAGGGATCTCTGAAGAACTCCCATTTGTCTCTTGAATCTTCGATGCAGTATCTTTAGATCCAAAGGTGGTGAAGATGGTCATTCTTCAATCTATATTGTGTTATAAGGAGTAGAGGTAGGGTGTGGTGTTTTCTCGATAGAAACTAGAGAGAATTTTTGGAGGAAGGAGGACCAAGCCTTTTCACCCCTTGTTTTACTTAAAAAATTAATGTCAATAGATGAGTGTAAACAAACCATTATGTTGGGTAGACTCAAAACTTTTGAGAAACATGTATTATGGAATTATGAAGGAAAGAGGGAAGATTTACCTTGTATTCTTCTTGAGTGATTGCTTTCCTTAGGTGAAGAAGGAGTCTCATGGTGTCTCCACCAACTACTGTAAACTAACAATCACAAGTAATATATTTTATAATATAGAATACAAAAAAAATTTGGGGATGAGGAAGGCTTTCTCTCATGATTCCCCTAACCACTCCTTGTAGGGTTTGGCCAATCTAGGATAGGGATTATTTCCTTTAATAAACATGTAAATCAGGTAAAAAAAACTTATCTTATTAGCAACAACTACCCACTCTTTAGGAATATTAGAGAGCATATTAATTACATAGGGATTCATTGTAATGCTTTTATCTTTGATAAAAACATAGTATTCATCAAAATTATTATATAATTTTTGCACAATTTCTTCATGAAATCCCTAAAACATTTTAAATAAATTTAACTACCCTATTAATTTAAAGATGTCTCTAGCTACCTCATCTTGTAGTTATGTATCAGAGAATTTTGATTCGTTCTTCTTCTTTCTCCCACCCATCTTTAGAGCTAACAACTTTTTGATTGAAAATTGGACTATACTATGGAAAGAATCAGAGATCAGATATGCACAGGAAATAGGGGAAGGCAAGAGATAGGGATGTGATATAATAATTAAGTACAACAATAATAAATAACACATCAGGGTATATTATGTGATTGTGACAAGAATTATGGCATCAATTATGGTGATCACTTCAAATCATGTGAGATATAATGGTAAGGTGCTTTATCCAATCAATACTAATGATATGTCATAAAGGTCATTATTGGTAGTACTTTGAGCAATAATCATAATGAATTATGCATCATATCAAATATTTTTGAAGGACCCTTTATTTAAAACATAGTCACATCAATTTTGTTTGAAAATATCATTTAGAAACATTATCACATCAAATCTATTGGAAAAGATCTTTTGAGGACACCATCACATCAAATCATGAAATGCAGTGATGATGTTGTTGACTCATCATACCCATGTGACTTTACCAAAGCATGTCCATGTGAAAAATGTTGATTGCCTTATGATTACACATACACAATAAAAAACAAAAAAAAGCCTAATCCTTTGGGAAAATAAATACAATTATACCTTGTCATATAAATCTATACATTTCTTTTATAGATGCCATGTGTCCTATAGGGATAAACAAGTCTGGGAAGATAGGTTAGTTGAAAACAATTTATATCTTATTACATAATTTTTTCTTCTAAAAAATGTCATTTACTAGTTTTTACCTTTCAATATTTTATTTTTATTTTTTTTATTTTTATTTTTATACTTTTTTAATTTTCATTTTTTATATTTTTTATGTTTTTGAATTTTTAGGGGAGTAGAATCATTATTTACTAATTTTTAGTACTCCTTTATTAGATGTATACTACAAATATCATTTAGCCTTAGTGGAAGAACCAGGTTCTTACATAAGGTTAAATTGGTCTTAATTTTATTCAATAAACTCTTCCTTACTAAGAGGTATTTTATACACATTAAGCCTATGACCATTGACCAAAAGTATCCTTTAGTCATCATCAATAGGTTGAAGCTGGACAAAGCCATTATTGAAAATGGTTTTCATTTCGTATCATTTTAAAGATCTTTTCCTTATCTTACCCTTGAATTTATGGAATTTAGAATCAAATAGGAGTGCCCAATCACCCTCTTAAAAATATTTTTCTCTAATGTGAGTGTCATGCCACTACTTTCTCTACTTCTAGATCATGTTGGTTTGAGTGAGTGCATCCATTTTAAGTTTATTCAGCCCATTTAGTTGCATGATTCTTTTTTTTTGTGCTTCATCAAGATCAATAACCATGTCAGTTATTATCTTCAATGTATGCAATTCAAATTTTATAGGTAATAGAGGTTTCTTTCCATACACAAGTTCATATGGAGATAATCCAGTAGTTATATTCCATGTTGTATTGTATGCCCAAACTAATTCAAGTAATTTTTATACCCAATCTTTTCTACTATTGTTCACAATCTTATTTAGGACATTTCCTAGCTCTTTATTAGTGACTTTCAATAACCCATTGACTTGGGTATGATATGGTGGGGATTTATTGTGATTTATCTAGTACAAATCTATAAAATATTTGATAATATTAGACATGAATTTGGGTCTTTGATCTGAAACAATAGATCTAAGAGCTCTAAATCTCAACATGATCTTATGGTATAGAAAAATAGCAACCATTTCTTCCCTAGCAAATGTGAGTGCCTACACTTCAGCTCGCTCAGTAACATAATAAATTCATACTAATAAATATTTCTTTCCTTAAAATGGTGGGTTGATTTTTCCAAAAAAATCCAAACACCATTTTTCAAATGGTTCTAAACTTATTTAAGGATGAATATTCATTTCAGAGGACAAAGTAGGCTTACCCATCCTTTGGAAATGATCACATTGCCATACATACCTTTTGATAGACTTATGAAGAGATGCTCAGTAGTAACCTACATCAAAAATATTATAGATAGTCCTTTTTATTGAATAATATCCTCATCTTGATTCACTATGGCATGCTTTAATGATGGCATACATCTCATCTTCTTTGACACAACTATGAAGTATATGATTAGGTCCAATTTTAAACAACATGATTTTAGACCATTTAAAATGACAACTAGCTCTAACCAAATATTTTCTTTCTTTAGAGGTGAAAGAATGAGGAAACTTTCCTATTTCCAAGTAATTTTCCATGTCTACAAACCATGGGAAGTATGTGGATATGGAAAATAGTTACTCATATGGAAAAAATCCTCCATAGCTTCATCTTCACTTGTAGTGATCAATCTAGATAAAAAGTTTGCAACAACATTATAATTCCTTGGTTTGTCTATAATAGTAACATCAAATTCTTGTAACAAGAGGATCCATCTAATTATTCTTCCACCTACTATTGGTTTATTCATTAAGTACTTAATTTTTGAATTATTTGTATAGATGAATACCTGATAACCAGTAATATAATGCCTAAATTTGGTTTATTATAGACAACAACAAGAAACTCTTTTTCTATTGTAATTTACTTCTTCTCTATGGGGGTAATATTCTTATTGGTATAATAAATGGCATACATCTTTCCATCCTCATTTCTTTGACCTAAGATTTCTCCTAATGTAGTATTGGAAGCATTAGTATAAACATGAAAAGTTTTTTCCCAATTATTTCATTTCAAGATTAGAGAATTCATAAATTTATTATTTAATATTTCAAAGGCTTCTTGACATTTATCAATCCATATAAATTCACTATCGTTTTCTAACAAAGAAAACATAGGGGCATTTATCTTACTAAAATCTCTAATTAATCTTTTTTAATATCTTGCATGACCAAGAAAATTTTAACATTAGTTTTTGTTTGTAGAATGGGGAGGTCATAAATTACCTAAATATTTTTAATATCTACCTTTATGCCTCGAGAAGAGATATGATGTCCTAAGAATATCCCTTCATCATCCACTATGATGCATTTCTCATGACTCAAATATGCATGATGATCTTTACATCAAGTAAGCACTTTATCTAAGTTGTTTAAAGTTTCATCAAATATAGTACCATGGATAGTGAAATCATCCATGTACACTTCCACACAATTATTTATAAGATTAGAAAATATTGCTAACATTGTTCTCTGAAAGGTAGTAGGTGCATTACATAATCTAAAAGGAAGGACTGTATAAGCATATGTTCCATAGGGGTAGGTAAATGTTGTTTTATCTTTATCTTTAGGTGTTATTCTAATTTTATTATATCCATCAAATCCATCTAAGAAAAAATACTATTTTCCTGCTAAATTATTCAAAACTTAATTAATGAAAGGTAAGGAAAAATAGTCTCTCATGGTGGCTTTGTTTAGTTCTATATAGTCTACACAAACTTCTATTATTCATTATTTTTAGGTAAAATAAATAGGGGTGAAACCCATTTTCTATCATATATATGATAGATAAAACCAACTTCCAATATCTTTTTTATTTCTTTCTTAACAATTTCCTTCAAAGTTGGGTTAATCCTTCATTGTGGTTGTCTGACTAGTTTAACATTTTTAGTATAGATGTGATGTGTAAAAACACTAGGATGTATTCCTTTCATGTCACTATAATAAAAAATATATATATTTAATGTGTTTTACAAAAATATCAAATACTTTTCTTTTTTGTTGGTTAGTTAAACAACTATTGATAATTAATAGTTTACCTGGTTGAATTATAATTTGTTTAGTGCCTAAAATAATGGAATTCAATTGTTTTTATTCACTAATCAAGGAATTAAATGGACATGTGTGTGGTATTAATATGTGAATTATGGATACATATTTGTAAAAGGTTTCATTTTTGGAAAGCATATTGGTCAATGGATAATAAAAATCATGTAAAAATGAATTTTGCCCATTTAAGCCCAATCAACTATGGCTTGTTAAATGTCTTAAGGATTAGATAATATGTTTGGTGGTATTATGACATTATTTTTATTTTTATTTATGGGGGTGGATTCTTCCTATTCATTATTTTTCATCTTCAGAGCATAACTTTCAGTCTTCAAAGATAAGCCACTAGTCTTTAGAGCTAAGTTGCTAGACTTCAGAGCTAAGCTAGTAGTATTTGGAGCTAAAAATTTAGACTTTGGATAAAAATTATTAGTATTTAGAGAAAAATTATTATACTTTAGAGAAAAAATATTATAATTTATAGCAAAACTATTAGACTTTAGATCAAAACTATCAGACTTCAAAACTAGGCTCTCTTGGTCTAAATATTTTGTTATTTTTTATTTGTTCTTCAAACTCTTGAGCATGTTATCTGATGGTAACCATGGATAAGTAAGACACACTACTCTATTTTTATTTATTTTGATACATAAAATTTTTTTTATAAATACTCTTTGAATGTCTAGTAGGTGGATATAGAGATATTTGTTTAGCATGGATTCTATTAGAAATGGTCATGTTTCTAGATATACAATCAATTCTTACTACTACCATGGCTAACCAAGGTATACCAAGGATGATTAAATACCTTAACATATTTGGTTTAGGTTAAAGGATCATGAAATCAATAGGGTAATCCTAATATTCTAAGGTGACTTATACATTCTCTACGGTTCCTTTAAACACAATAGTGGATTGATCTACCATTTGCAATATTGTTATGGTAGGTTGATGCCTTGTGAGAGATAAAGACTCTACTATGTTTTTAGTCATTATGTTTATGTAATAACATGAATATAAAATCATATTTTTAATATAATTTTTCATAATTTTCACATTAATTACAAGACTGTTAAGATCTCTATATTTAGGAACATGTTTCCTACTAATAGATCATCAATTTTTCTAGTTACCTAAATTATTTTAGGATACTACTTCTTCCTTCCTAGTATTTTGATGCATAATCCATTAATGATTTAATTCATCTCAAGAATGTATTTAATGTCTCTTAATAATGTAATTTCAATGTTCATATCCTTTAACCCATGCATCAATTCAAAATCTTCCCTATGTTTCTCTTCCTTAAGTCTCTTAGAAAATGGAATAGTAGGGAGATATTAAATTGTGTTTGGTGTGGCTATGGCTTCTAACTTTTATTCATCTAGTTATTGGATTACAAGTATCTCAAGATTGTTTTCATCATTGGTAATTTTAGATATGGTAATGGGTGTATCTCCTACTACCTTTCCTGATCTGAGTTGAATATTATTATATTCAGCTTAACCACTTGCAATATGAATTTCTTGATCAAATCCATAAATGGGTGTATTTTTCCTATTCTTTAGATTTGACATTTGTGGGGTAGGTAAATATGTTTGGTTGACCTATTGATCAATTGTTGGTGGTTGATGTTATGGAGGCATTAAGGCCTATTGTGGAGGAAATCTTATTTTTGGTTGATACTATTAATTTAACCATTAAGGTTATGGTTATTGTACCCAATATGGTTTTTGATTTTGTTGATGTACCCAAGGTTAACTTTGAGCCATTACCTACATATTTGGCATCCATTCTTAATTACCCCATGGTTTTGGTGGTCCCCACATTGGTGGTGTGATTTATCTAGCCCATGGTGTCATCCATAGATTGGGAAAAAATCTTGGACCAAACTGATTTTGAGGCTAGGAGTATTGGTTTCCTTATCTTTGAATAAAGTTTACTTCCTCAATGGTATGTGTTGTTTTTTCACTTGATTTATTATAGTACAAAGGTGTTTGAAATTATTGGTGTCATGATCTAGATCACAAATTCCATAGACTTATATTTTTCTAAAGGGCAATCTTTTACTGCATGTTTGAGTTTGCATTTAGGATAATAGATTTAAAAATATTTAGTATTGGTAGCATTGACTTTTTATTTGAGGCCATCTAAAGTATATGTCAATTACACTAGAATTTTTGTCTGAAAATGGCAAATTCTTCCATTAATTGTCCAATTTTAAGTTATTTTCCTAACCTTGATTTCTTTATACTATCTCTTGTCCTAGAGTAATTAGTACATAATGCTAAAATTTTATGAAAGGTTAACTTTTCAATGTCACCCTTTCCCATCATATTCAAAGCATCTCATACACCATCATCTAGCCCTTTAATAAAGACTATTTTGACAACCTCTTTAGTGAGTTGGTAACCACTCCTTTTGTGGGTAAATATAAACCTATCAAGGTAATCTTATAAGGTTTCATCTTCATTTTATTTGATCTTGAAAAAGTCTTCCTTTCATTCTCTAACTCTGTAATAATATTGATATTTGTCCAAAAATGCATTTTCCATTTCATCCCAAGTGGTTATGGAATTACCCTCAAGGACCATGAGCCATCTCATGACTACATCCTTGAGTGTAGATGGGAATAATTTCAACTTTTGATTGTCAGTGACAATCATAGATTTGGTAAAGAACTTGAAACTCAAAGAGGAACTGATTTAGATCTTCTAAGGATTTACCTTTGAAAGTAGGCAAAATGTGTGGTGTAATGTTTTTCATGGAAATTATGTCATTAGTACCTAGGTTGATTGGATAAGAAAATGTTTTACCCTATTGAGGTTGTCAATCAAGGTTTTCTACATGTTCATCTCCCATGTTTTCTTCCCAACTTTGGTTATCAATCCAATATAAATTTGCTTCTCATGTGCTCAATTTATGGTTTATCTTAGGAGAAGAATATTTAATAATATCTTATTATTGTAGATATTTTGGATCAAATCCAACTATTCTAGAAAGAGGATTTTTAGGATCAATTCTCCCTATAAGAGAGGATGTTCTAAATAGGATTCTTCTTGTAGGATCTATTTGCGAGGATGAATCCTATTCAGGAGAGGAATCAAAAAAATGGATTTTAAGTGTCTTTATTTCACTTCCTAATATTTACATCAAAGATTGGACCCTTTCTTATTCTTGATTTATTTGGGATCCCTTAAAGATAAACCATCCTTGATAATCTCTTGGGTGGTTTATAAATATAAATATTCCTAGATTGTTTTTGTATTTTTTAATTTTATGAATGTTTTTGTATTTTCCTATATAAATCTAATGTAGGATCTCACTAACACTTATTGACAAATGTGTTTCCTTGGTAATGGTGCCAAAAATGATAGGCTATCATTATACCTCTCATTTAACCAATCAAAGGATTGGTGTCATTTTCAACTAGGGTAGTGTTTGATGGCTATTTTTAGTGATATTATTAGCTATTGGAGTTATACAGTTCACTAGTTTGGATTTTTTACTTCTATTATATTTTTTAAATCCTAAAAATAGTAAATTAGACTTCAACTATAGTTTGCAGGAAAGTAAATCTAAACTATTTGTTAATTGAATATCTCCTATTGTATTCACATCATCAATATTTATAATTTAAACATTTGGCATAATACATATTATGTCCTCACTCAACTTTCCCCACTGGGTAGGATAATATGATTCTCAAAATTTGAGAATGTTGTTTGTTATCACTTAAACAACTTCTGATAAATCTTGATTATGAGATGAATTAACACACTTACTCTAATGAAAAGACACTCTTTTTAAAAGGAAATCTACTTGTATTGAATTGAAATAACTCTTGCATATAAATGAAACACACTTACATTAAAGGAAATTCCCACTTCTTTTTGAAAATGAAATTCACTCTTGTATTTAAAACAATCATGCTTTTATTTGAAATGAAATCACTTTGCATTTAAAATAAATTACTCTTATGGTTAAAAGGAAATTAAAATCTATTGTAATAAAATATACCTAAATTAAAGAAATACTTCTAAACTATTAAACCAAAAGTACCAATTTATCCTAATCCTTGGAAATAAGTGGGCCCTTTTTCCTATTGGAGACTTAGGTTTCACCCTAGTCAAGGAAAGGATTGTTCAAGTCCTCTTGTAAAAACCTAGTCCAACATGGGAATGACCCTAGGTTGTGGGTCACCTAATCTTGGGTTAGATCTCTAAGATTTTTAATGAGGATAACTTCATAGATATGATAATTTAAATCTCTCTTCTTAAAACTTAATCTATTGGGATGAAAAGGGGAGAAAATATATGAATGGAAACCTACTTTAAGTGTGGTGATGAACCAAATGTTCAATGACACACTCTCAAGTTGGACACTTTCATGACTACTAATTAATCCAATGGAGACAAGGATTGATCAAATTCTATGATAGGGTTCCAAACATGATTACTTTGTATGAAGGTTGAAAAGAGACCTACAACTTGAAGGATAGAAAGAGATAGATCTATGTAAGACACTATAGACTTATGACACTTCAAAATAAACCTCACTATCTAACACGTCACATAACCTACAAGAAACTAATAGTCTTAAATCAAGGTACATAAAGGACCTAAAAATGATGAACAAACAACATACATTCTATAAATCAAAATTCAATAAATTAAACTTAGCATTAAACTAGAATTTTAAATTGTTTTATATTTCTCTCATAAAGTTTACAAAGTGATTTTAGCAAATGTTTTCTATACCCAGTTGAGGGATTATAATCAAGAGCTCAATGCCTACATTTATAAGAAGAAAGAAAATCTAAAGAGGGAAAATTTTAGCACTAAAGGGGTCATTAATGAGCTCAACTCCACTTAGAATAATAGTTACAACCACCCTGCATTTATGCTCCTTAAAAAATCTTAATTAATCAAGGCTACCTCAAAAAATAGTTGCAATTGTCACACCATTCCTTCTCCCACTTTTCCCTACATTGATGCTCTTTTAATATCTCTTAACTGATCACGATCCTTCACAAAATACATTCTTTACTAGAAGTTTGATCACACTATATATTTTATACATGTGTTCTCATTTCATTTACTCCCAAAAGTTTTCTTTAAATATTGGCCATTGATCTTTGACCTGGGCTTTGCAAACTAAGACATTTGTCACCACCTTGTGATTTCTATGGATTTGCTATCAGCTTCATTTGGTTAGTGATTTTGAGCCATGTAGTGGCCTCACATTCAATTTAAGCTCCTTGACCTACACACCATTATTTTATTTTGTTTAGTTAAACACATGTCATTGATCTTAGTTTATAAGATCAAACTCACACCATTTATCTTGTAACTCACCCAGTTGTAACACTTGGTAGGAAATGGTTCATCCTTGGGATCCTCTAACTCTTTAACCTTTGCTCACATTTGATCTACTTTGGTATGATGAATCATACACCATTGGTCTTAGTTGGACCCATTGGCTTTATCAGTTCATTGTATGCCATTAGATCTTCATATGAGCTCCCAAGATCTTACCACTTGTCAACCATGCATTCATCCTTGTAACCTTTAAATTTTTGACCTCTGAGCTCATTGTTAAGTTTAATTTCAAGATCAAATTTGCTCCATTGGATCTTGATGGTCCTACTAACTTGAGATCCCATCCACATACTATTGATATTGCTACCCGATCTCCTAAGATCTTGATACTTGATGGTAATGTGTTCATTAGGAGCTCATTAAGTATTTTTTGAATCTAAATGGCTATTTTGTGAAGCTCAATTTTGACATCCTCAGGCATGTCCTGCATTACTAAATCACTTTTCAAAACTTGTATCTATAGACAGAAAATGTGCCCAAGTCACCAAATTTGTAAAGTAAAGACATAACATGGAAAACATTCTTTTCATGTAATACTTCACTCAAGGGTTGTTAAGATAATACTAAAATATGACCATACAAGAAACTAACTATATATGCTTTGAGTGCCTTCAAGATGACTAACAAGAAAATTTTAAACATAGGCTATAACCCTTTAATCTATAGGGTTAGCCAATTTCCAATCCTAGAAATTGACCAACATTTTTGGTGACTCAGTAGGCTTGACTAGCCTACTGGTCATGGAACATAAAATTTGATTAAGCTTGTTCATTATGACTAGACAAATAAATAAGTACTTATAATAAGGATTTTTCTTGACTCTTAGAAACACTTTAAAATAATGATAAACACACAAACAATAGTAAAGAAACAAAAACACACCAAATAACTACCCAAATAATAGAAAAAACAATAAACAGAGCAATTTTCAAGATCACGTGGAGGTAAAGACAAACCTATCTACCTATGTATAAAGATCATGAGATAAAACTAATAGTATAATTTAAGATACCTCCCATTGACAAGGAAGGTAATTCTCTATCCATTCAACTTATAAATCTCAAAATAATTGCTTTCTTTGCAACCTATCATGACATAAGGCCCACTCTAAAGACTATAAAACTTGGAGTGCTTTCCTAGTTTTGCATAGTCCTCATCCCATTTAAGGACTATATCACCTTGTTGGAATTCCTTTAAGGAAGATCTCTTATCAAATGACATCTTTAATTGGTGTTTATTAGACCACATGATTTTCATTATAGTGTCCCTTATCTCCTTCATATGTCTTAGTTGATTCAACCTTAGTTGCATAGCATCATTCTGAAAGAGCTCAAATTGGTGTGCAAGCTATAATATAGGTAATTCAAGAGAAATAAGAAGTTTGGATTCTTTCACATAGATAGGAAGGTATGTGGATTATCTTATATCTTTATTAGGTGTCACTCTATCTTCCCATAGGGTATTCCTCAATCTAGTATGACACTCCCTCTAACTATCCTCCATAGTTCTCTTGATAATGCTCAACAAGTTCTTATTTATGGACTCTACTAGTCCATTACTCTATGGGTAATAGTTAGAGTATTTCTTGATATAAATTCCATGTAAAATATTCCACTCACATACCTTGTTACTAATAAAGTCCAATGCATTGTTATAAATGATTGTAGAAGGCACACTAAATCTGATCACAAGGCTATCATAAAAGTCCAAAATAGAATCTTCATTAGCTTCCTTGAGGGTAGTTGCTTCAACCCATATTGTAAAGTATTTTTTATCTATAATGATCCATTTATGTCCTTTACTTGAATGGGGGTGTATAATCCCTATGAAATCTAATCCCCATTACATGAAAGGTTATTCTACTTATATTGGCTGCAAAGGAAGGGTAGCTAGTTTTTGCTTGCCAACAAACATTGCACATTTTGGTCATTTACTTACCCAAGAGTTTTCATCTATAAAAATTTTGGACCAAAATTACCTATCTCTAATGATTTTATAGGCTATGGTCTTGGTAGCTAAATTCCCACTAGATGGACCATCATGAAACTGTTCAAGTAGCTTGTCTACTTAGCATTATCTCATACACCTCAAAAGCATGTCTCTTATATATCTCTTGAAAATTACTCCATTTTTTAAGACATAAGGTATAATTTTTAACCTGAAGTGAATTATCTTGGCTCTATCTAGCCCCATAAGATAGTGGCCTGACTCAAGAAATCTAATTATATCATGTGTCCAACTAAAAGGTGTGTTGTTTGAAATTGATTATTGGTTATCATGGACTACCAACACTTGGTATTTATATTATTTTAACTTTATTTAAAGGTTGTAACATAACCCTATACCCATTAAAATATTTGTATCTCTAACCTCATGGTCATACTCCATTCATTTTGTCACCCATCTAGTTACTTTATCATTAAGGTCTTTGTTGAGTATAAACTCTTTAATACTTGGGTGTACCACCATGAGTATGATATTACCATTGGAGAACATGTGCCTAAAATTATTCAAACCTCTCACTACTATAAGTACATGTTTCTTGAAAAATTTATACATCTCCTCATACCCCTCTAAGGCTTGACTAAAGAAAGCAATAGGTTGTTTCAGACCTTGCTCATTCTATTGAATCAACATGGTAGAGATTGCATCTAATGTAAAGAAGGCCTACAAGTAGAATTTATTATTAAAATTATGATTAAGAAGTGTAGGTGAATGATTTATGGCCTCCTTGATGGTCTCAAAACTCCTCTTACCTTATTTGGTCCATTTAAACTCCTTGTATTTTCTTAACATGTGAGTAAGAGGCTTGACTAGCTCTGCAAAGCTTGGGATACACCTTATAAAATTAATTTTTCCTAAGAAACTCTACAAACCCTTATTTTTCTTGGGAAATGTTAAGGATAAGATTGACTCAACTCTTTTAAGGTTTATGGAAATACCATCCTTGGATACTACATGACCCAATAACCTACCCTCATGAACACAAATATACATTTTTTAGGATTCAATGATACACCAAATTCTCTACATCTTTCAAATACTAGCCTCAAGTGAGCAATGTGATCAGCTAGGTCCTTT
Organism: Torreya grandis; assembly: GCA_037957365.1. Taxonomy (NCBI): domain Eukaryota; kingdom Viridiplantae; phylum Streptophyta; class Pinopsida; order Cupressales; family Taxaceae; genus Torreya; species Torreya grandis. The sequence continues at coordinate 1,882,869 of JARHVA010003383.1, read as the reverse complement.
GAGAAAATAGTGACATCATCTAGGTATATGAGCACCATGTCATTTATCAAACCTTCAAAGGCAACATCTATTGCCCTTTGAAAATTTTCCCCAACATTGGATAGTCCAAAGGGCATTTTCATGTATGATAAGTGACCCAGTTTGTACTAAAGGTAGTATTATGCCTATCTTCTTCCTTGAACATAATATTATCATAACTAGAGTAGCTATCAAACAATGAGAACCTCTAATAACCTACCACCTTTTGAAGAATCTGATCTATTGAGGGTAGTGGGTAATGGTATTTTAGGGACACCTTATTGAGGTCCATAAAGTCAACACACAAACATATTTCCCCATTCTTCTTCCTCACTGGCACAAGGCTTGCCACCCATGAGAAATGTTTAATGGGAAATATTATCATAGATTTAATCAACTTAAATATCTCCCTTCTCATCAACTCCTCCACTTTTGGATTGGTAGGCCTTTATTTTGGCTTGACTAGTTTTACATTACTCTCTAGTTTAATGGTATGCTTTGTAAATTTGGGATCAAAACCCCTCAAATCCTTGTATTCCAATGAAAATACATTAGATAATTCTTGACATAAATCAATAAATGAAACTTTCTCTTCTATTGTATTGATATTTCCTAGCTTCAACAATTTATATTTAAAGATTCCTATCATCTCATAATGTTCCTCCTTGGATGAGATACATGCCTTACCTCTTCCCACATAGTTATCTTCATTGAAGATTATTTCCAATGTCAAAATCCCCTTAGGTATCTTTTTATATCTTAGTTACACTATCTGATCATCATAGTAATGTTGGAATTTGTTTTGATTCTTATGGCAAAATTCTATCTCCTACATCAGAAAACATATAATTGTATCATCATTGTCAAACACATGCCAACTCACCTCATTATTAGGTACATATAGTATAAATATGACCTTTATCTTGTCTTGATGTTGGTTGCCTTATATTATTTATACGATCTCATACTAAGCTCCAATGGCTGCAAGCCTATCTGCATGTTGATTTGCCTATCTTGGTATGGATTATATATTGAATGCCAAGAAGTCCTCTATGAGATCCCATACATGATGCTTGTAATATTTCAAATGAAAAGTCTTGACTACACTTATACCTCTCACTTATTATAAAACAAGATCAATATCACCCTTGACTTGAATAAGTTTGACACATCTTTTTTCCTCTTGTAAACCATGTAAAAGAGCCTCATATTTAGCTATGTTTGAAGTGTAACTAAATTGAAATCTGACATTTGAATAGTACTTTTGATCTAAGGGTAAAACCAACATGGCTCTAGCTCCACTACCATTATTTTACCTTGACCCATCAAAGAATAAATTCCATATACCATCTTCCTCTTGAGTGGGGTTAGTTAGGTAAGGTATAACAGCACCCTCCTCATGCATACAATACACCCTTAAGCCTACTTATTTAATATTAGTGTAAGGATCAAATCCATGATTTTTAGCTACCCATTCATCCAAGTACATGATAAAATGCCTTCAAGATGGTCATGAGGCTATTTCTTACTAGAATTTTCATCCTCATCTAATATGGTATAGTTGACGTTTGCAAGGTTAAGCATATAAAGCTCTAGATGTAACCTAGAGATAGGTTCTAACCTAATAGTGACCCTAGCCCCATATCTAGGCCTAAAAACTATGTATGACCATTCATAAGACACATAACCCCAAATTTTTGTACTAAAGTCCCTAGATAGGCATAGGGAAAAATATGAGGGTAGGTCTACAACCATTACATCCTGAGTGATGACATAATTTGGGAAAGTTGCCAATGTGATCTTAAGATCTTTCAATATACCTATTTATTTTATGGGGGAACCATCCAACCTATCAACACCCTTTTCATTATGCACATACTTAAGCTCAAAAGTATATGCTATGGCTTTAGGCATAATTGAGATTGAAGCACCTAAATCTAACATTTAATTATGCACTAAATAGTCCCCTATTATGACTAATAAATATAATGGAAGTGGCTTGACACGCTTAGGGGGGTGAAAAACATTATGAACTTGACCTTAATTAGGAACTTGAATTTGACTAGGTTGACTTCTATTAGTAAAAATAGTGTTCACCTTATCAATTGTCTTGTTCACATGAGAAATTTTAGAGAGCTCTTGCTAAAGGATCTATTTCTATCTCAGGATAGATAGAGCATCATACATAGACATAGTGATGTTATCTTTTTTCATATGATCTATACTATTGAAAGTAATACTAGTGCCTTTGAACTACACCTTAGAAGTAGAAGTATCACCTGGTACTTGAGTGACATGAAGAACAAAAGGAGACTTCTACTACTACCCATGATGTTGAGGTATTTTTTGATTTGTGGGAGATTTAGAAGCTATATTTGAAGTGGTAAGATGCTAAATAACTTGTGGAGATGTCAAATACGCCTTAGTCTACCTCAAATTATCATCCAATATCCTCCTCTTAAACATTATATGGGTTGCAACTGGCTCATCTTCCCTTTGAGTAGTCTACCCCATGTTTGTTGCTACATGCTTGAACATATGCTCCCCTTCTTGAAATTCCATGCACATAGTTTCATCTAGTGCCTTACCAATGTTTCTTTACTATTTAATCTGAGTTTCCAATGGTGTCAAGGCAATCATATTACCTTGATTCATTAGAGGGCCTTGTGGTGGAGGGGGCACTGTGTCATGGTATCAAAATGAAGGATTATGCTACCAACTAAGATCTTGATACATTTCTCCACTTGTAACCATTACTATCTCATTGGAATGCCTTCTTGATCGCCATTGACCCTTTTTTCAAGTTTTTTTTGTGTGGGTACCAAGTCTCTTGAGTTACTTGTAGTTGTGGGGTTATATCTATTATAAGATCTACCTTGACTAATTTGGCCTTGAGCTTGTTGATTTGATGGGTAAGGGGGTCAATTGTAGGATTGAGTAGGGTATTGGGCTTGGAAAAGACCTTGGTATGGTCTATATGAAATCTATTATTATTTCTCTATAGCTACTATCTCATTCTTCTGTACTTTTAACAAGCTTTCAATCCTTACAAATTTATCCACTTAACCATCATCAGGTTGGGCTTGATTATTCAGTGTGGGAAATGGATCAATGGTAGGTGGGGTTGGTTGAAGCTCAGGAAAAATTGACATGAGAGGTCTTAACATGAGTTTCCCCACTTGTATCAAATAGTTTTATACCCTTATAGATATCTCATAAGCCTTAGGTAGATTTGTCCCACCCATAGATTGGATCATGACTACAATGTCTAAATTTAATGCTCTCAAATATTAAAGAAAAACATAACTAGGTGTGGGTTTAATGATGACAAGGATCCTATCCCAAGTTTATTAGAATCTATAGATCAAATCAACCATATGATCTTGGTATGCCCTCTTAATTGAGGTGAGTTGTTTAACAAGTGAAACATGGTCACTTCTATCATCAAAATGCTTACATAGGCACTCACCAAACTCATCCTAGGTATTGATTAAAGCAAGAGCTAGACCCCTATACCATTGTATGTCTTCGTATTTCAAATATGTGCCTAGTAGTCTCATGGCTATATTCTCTTGCATAATGTTATGCACTAAGAAAAGGTTTGCAATGTAAGCTATGTGCTCTACAAGAGTGGTAGAGTTTTCTTCTATAAAGTATGGTAGACTATTCAAAGAGGTAGTATGAATATCATCATTTTATTGAAGTTTAAGAGGCATGCCACCATTGAAGGGTACAAAAAAATTCAACCTAGGCCTTACCATCTATATTTGATTTGGTACACTTTTAGTAGATTAAGTATAAGCATAATTTATAGATTTTGGATATGTGGGAGAATTAGGGGGTGCTAGGTTGGGCTTTGAAATAGGTATCTTCTTCCTCATAATATCTAAACTCAATTTAATAAACTGAACTTGTTTACCTTTTGAATCAGACTTGGTAGACATTTGGTGCATGAATTTGTCCTCTAATCTATTGATGATTGATCTAAGACTTTTAAATGTCCTTCCACACTATCAATCTATCCCAAGATGATGTCCATATGCCTTGATTGAGGTCCTACTAGGTGTGCAATAAATTTTTGGAGACTTTTGATCTAGTAATTTGACTCAAGAGAGGATGGTTAGTATCATGTTAGTTCCAAAATGAAAATAAAATGAAAGAAACACACTAGCTAGCACAACATCTCTAGGCCTAGACACTAAGGAGAGATTAGTTAACAAACATGAATAAAACACACAAATAAAATGTAGAAGAAACCTGTTTTATCTTCCTTGGATACTCCAAAATGCTTGTTGTAGTGTCTTGCTCAGCTTGTGCTCATGAAGTCCTTGGAAATGGAAGCTTGACTACCTCCATCTCTCCTTGGCACCTTTGGCTTGTAGCTTGGCTTGGCTTGAAATCAATTTGTCATAGTAACACTAATTGTAATGGCTTCTTAAAGATATTTTTGCATTATAACTTTGTACCAAAAATATCTTAGAAATGATGTTCATGGCCTCTCTATTTATATATTTTTGAGAATGTCTAGAATCAACTTGAACCATCCATCTCAAGATTGAGATGTGTGGTTGAGAATTAATTCAGTTTTTGAAATTAATTTTGTAATTATCCTCATCATGACATTGTAATAAGGGTTAAGTAAGAGGCATGGAGGGCATCATGGAATGTATTGATGAGGCATGAGAGGCATGAATCTTTATATTTGTGGCATTTATGGCCTAGGGATGCCTTCTCAAGAAATGAAGTCACCTAATGATGTAGACATTCAATATTCATTTCTAAAAATAAGTGTTCAACAAATTTCCATGGAATTATTAATTATGCCTTGATTTATGTTAATTAACTCTTAAGCATGTTTAATCACTTTGTGCACAAATTACTCAAATTGATCAGAATGTCTTGTTATTGCTTTAAAATTTGACTAGATTGGAATTAAAAGGTAATGTCTAATGCATTGGATCCATTATCTCATTTAGGATGTTATCAATATAAAAATACCAAAGGCATGTGTCTTATGTAATAGATTTGATAGGAAAGATCAATCCAGAGCACCTAGGTATAAATTAGCATTTGGACTTAGAATAATCTGATCAAAGTTAGTTGGCCCATAAATTACATTACCCCATTTAGGGATACCCTCACCAAAATTGGCACTTGAATATACAAATTTCACATCATTTAGCATGTTTTGGTGTTTTTAGGTCAAATTGTGCATTTTGGGTGGAAATTGGTCAAAATCCTTGTTGGAGGTCATCGGTGGCCAAATTTAGGTGTCTATAGTTTGCCCCTATTTGGGAAAATGTTGCAAACTATTGGGTGAATATTTTGTCAATCAACATACTCATAAACAAAATAGGTCTAATCAACCACAGTAGGAAGATTGGTCAGCCAAATGTGTAGGTTTACCACATCAAAAGGGGACTAATCTCTCCTCTCATCAAGGGGAGGTTCCCTATAGATATGCAAGAGCTATATGCTATATATATATATATAAACAAAAAATAATACTCAAGGGTAGGATAAACCATCCATCTCTATTTTTTTAGAGATGATGTGCACAAATCAAAGGAGAAATCTAGATGAAATGACAGAAGACACTCCTCTTCTTTTAGAAGTGTTGTTCAGTAGACAAAAGGAATCTTTTTGGTGATGACAAGTAACTTGTAATAGGGTGCAGTAACATGGCAGGATGAAATGTAGCACAAAGCTCCACCTCAACTGCCAAAAAGTGAAATATGAAGGATAATGAGGGCACAAAGTCATCCCAAGATCCTTTACATAGAAACAAAAAATAAACACACACTAAAGACAATTATGACAGCACAAAGTCTGAAAGTAACTAGCTTCGGGACACCTTCTTTGTCACCTCCACTAGCTCTACTTGTTAAATTGCATAAACAAGAATACATTTAGGAAACAGACATAAGAACAATCTCCTAAAATGATACAAGTTATAATAGCACAAAGTTTGAAAGTAACTTGCTTTCTGATTCTAACAAAGAAATATGATGAATAATCTAAGCTCAAAGTCTCAGTAATGCCTTTCAATTTGAGCAGAGTTTTGTTTCTGATAACCGAGAGAGATATCCTTAAAACAATAAGAGAGTCTAATATATATCCCTCCAAGAAAGACTTGGAAGCAGTAACACATCATGTTTCATTAAATTTTGTTAAGAAGATGTGCTGGAATCGAGCATATTTGCCCATTTGCTTTTCTTAATGCAGAGAAATGGGTCACACTATTGAATGTTTGTATCCTCCAATGTCCACCTAGCAGTCTGCTTCTAGAAACATATCTTATGCATGAATATTTTTGGTCCTTATTCATCATTCCTCCTTTCCTAGCTATTGAATTGAGTCCTTGATTTAATTCAATCCTCTATTCTTTGGTTGCTTTCCACTGGTCTTAATATTGACACATGGCAAGTTTTGTTACAAAATAGGTGAGGACACTTGGCAGCATCTGTGGGACTCTGAGAGATGTTTATTGAAAGAAGCTTTGAAACCTGTAAGAAACTCAAGATGTGGATACAAACACTTGTCATGCTCCATGGAGTTATAATGGAATACGTGGCATATTTTGGGTGTCTTTTGAGAATCTTATGGAGGATGACACGTGGTAGCTTCTACTAAGTTTATCCACTCATCTGAAACCCACCATAGTACTTACTTAACAAAGATACCAAAGGAAGAAACTATGGATGTCGACACATGGTGGCTCCCATTGAGATTTAGCTTCCCTTTTGAAAACATTCTAGACTCATTTTAGATTCATGCAGATGATGCCATGTGGCAGCTTTTGCTACTTGAAACTGTGTCTCGACAGATGACATGTGGTAGTTTCTATTGAACTTTGTAAGGGACACATGGCGCATTCTACTGCAACTTTATGAGGGACACATGGAAAATTTTTGGGCTTTTATTTCCTCAGTAGGTTTTCTATTTTGGGGGACTTTTCCTTCAAATAAAAAGTCTAAAGGAACTCTTTTAGATAATTTGTTTGAAGGAAATCTTCCTTCACTTTGTTTCTACTTTCCATTGGGTTTTCTTCTCAGGTGAATTCCTTCAGAAAAAAGTTCAAAGGATTTTTTCCTTAACCATTTTGTCATGAGAACTTTTTTGAAGGAATTCCCTATGTCCACTTTTGCTCGCTACCCTCTGCAAGGGTACTCAGCTTGGTTTAATGTCCTCTGCAAGGGTACTTTTTCCTTTGGCTTTGCCTTAGTCAATTTTCTACTGATCTAAAAAGGTGACACATGGCAACATCCATTGTGAAATAGGCAAGGACATGTGGTAGCATTTGCTTAACTTATAGAGGTTTTGGATGCCTTTTGAGTGTCTCATGGAAGATGACACATGGTGGCTTCTGCTAAGCTTTAAAAACACTATAAATACACTTGAGACTCACTTGGATTCATGTGGATGCAGACACTTGTTGTGTTTCACTTATCTTACAAGGGACATGTGGTAACTTCCACATCTCTTAGAAACAAATTAAAATGGGTCTCAGAAAATGACACTTGGCAGCATCTGATGGGCTTTTATTTCAAGCTTTTCTTACCTTAGTCACTTTTTCCATGGAAATTCCCTCTGTAAGGGCACTTGTCTCTTTGAGTTTTAGGGCACTCCTTTGAACCTACCACTTGAACCGACTGATTGAACCAACTTTGGTTCAACAGTTCAATGGTTCATTCCTTTATTTCTATTTGTTCAATTGACCACTTAAACCAAGCTTCTTGAAAATAAACCATGTTGAACCAACCACTGTTGAACCTGTTGAACCTTTGAACCTGAGTTTTTTAATGGTTTAATGGTTCAATGGTTCAAGCCTTCTTGTATTTGATAAGTGTTTTGAAGCTATTGAACCTGAAGCAGTTGTACTTTGAACCTTGACAAAAGTGCTTAATTCTTGTTTGATGACATTGAACCTTTGAACCTGTTGAACCTTTGAACCTTTTTAGAAGTGGGGTTCAATGGTTAAATCCTTCTTTGAAGCTTGCCGATGAACATTTTTGGTTGAAGCAAGGTGTTGAGCTAGCCTCAAACGCATCTAAGTGTTAAGGAAACTTGTTCTTTTAATTGAACTCACCTGTAGAAGCATTTGAACCTATTGAACCTGTTAGTCCTTTAACTTAAAAAAGCTTGAATAATTCCCAATTTTGAAAGTTTAGACAATTTTTTGAAATGGGAAGAGATAATTTGTCTTGCAAGACCAAAATAGCTTATATGTTGTCCCAAAAATGTGTGACATTTTTTTGGTAATGTCAGATGCATTGGATCCATTATCCCATTTAGGATGTTATCAATATAAAATACCAAAGGCACATGTCTTGTGTAAGACATTTGATAGGAAATATCAATCCAAAGCACCTAGGTATAAATTGGCATTTGGACTCAAAATGATCTGATTAAAGTTAGTTGGCCCATAAATTAAATTACCCCATTTAGGGACATCATTTAGCATGTTTTAGTGTTTTTAGGCCAAATTGTGCATTTTGGGTGGAAATTGGTCAAAATCCTGGTTGGAAGTCATCGATGGCCAAATTTAGGTGTCTATAGTTTGCCCTTATTTGGGAAAATGTTGCAAACCATAGAAAAAACAATGTATTCTAAAATAATGAGAGATGGCATGTATGCCAAAAAGAAGATGATGGTTAAAGAACAAATCTCCAAATGGTTTTAGGAAGCCTATGATGATTCCCCCTCGAGGGAGTGGATGTTACATTTGTTGATGAATGGTCCCTCAAAAAGAAACAAGAAAAAATGTGGAATTAACTCGTTGCTGAGATTAATCCAAATGAGAAAATGCTTGTATGCATTGATTTAAAAAGATTACTAATTTTCCCAAAGGTGGTTATAATCAAGAATAAAAGTCAAAATAATTATTTGCCCATAGGTGGTTATAATCATTAAGAGTACCTAGATTGGCTAAACATGACTATGCCCCAATTAGGGATGATTAGCAAGCATAACTCAAGGATATAATCTAGAATATAGATTAAATATGAGAATGTCAAAAAGTGATGAAATAGATTAATAGAAAAATAATATTTATCATTGTGAATGATTCAATTGTACCTACCAATGAGGAGATGCTCATCTTGACTAGCAATGATACAACTAGAATGGTCATTGGGTTGATTTGATCAAAGGTGGGATGGAAGGATTTTCCAAGGTGCCAAGAAGAAAATTTTATGGATCCATTGATTTTAGACCTTCTTAAAACTAATTTTTTCTATAGCATGTGATGGTAGGCTTCATGATATAACACCATGAAGAATTGACCAAAATATGCATAAGGACTAACTCCTAATATCTAATAAACACTCAAAAATAATGCACTAATGATAAAAACTATGATGAAAATGTTTACATATGAATATGCATAGACTCAAGAATAATGTGCTCAAGGAATCACATAATGAATGCATATAGATTGAGTCAAGGCAACAATGTTGAAATCAAACAAATAGGCAAGTGAATAAATAAATAAATAGAAAAACAAACAAATAAACAAACAACCAAAAATAAACATGTTGGTTGAATATTTTGTCGATCAGCGTACTGATAAACAAAATAGGTCTAATCAGCCAAAGTATGAAGACTATTCATCCAAATGTGTAGGTTTACCACATTAGAAGGAGACTGATCTCTCCTCTCATCAAGGGGAGGTTCCCTATAGATATGATATATATATATATATATAGAAAATAATACTCAAGGGTAGGACAAACCATCCATTTCTCTTTCTTCAGAGATGATGTGTCTAAATCAAAGGAAAAACTTAAGGGAAATGATAGACAACACTCCTCTTCTTTCAGAAGTACTATTCAGCAAACCACAAGAATACTCCTGGTAGTAAATGCAAAGTGTAACCAAGGACGTAGTAACCAGCAAATTGAGATGTAGCACAAAGTCTCCACCTGAATTGCTCAAGAGTAAGATATGAAGGACAATGAGGGCACAAAGTTGTCCCAAAGTCCTTTACATAGAAATCAAAAGAAAACACACTAAAGGTAATTATGGGGGCACAAAGTCTCTCCATAGTTGACTCTTCAGGACACCTTCCTGACTACTGTCACGAATTTCTGCTTGTTGAATTAAAGGAATTAAAGATATATTAAAGAAAAAGACATAAGAACAATTTTCTCAATAACAAAGATATCATAGCACAAAATCTAAAAAATCACTTGCTTTCTTATTCCAATAACAAAATATGATCAACAAACTGAACTCAAAGTCTCAGAAGTGCCTTTCAATCTAGGCAGAGTTTGGTTTTGATTGTCAAAAAGAGATCTATTTACAATAAAAGATAGTCCCTTATATAGCCACTTCAAGAAGGACTTGGGAATAGTAACACATCATGTTGCATTAAAATTTGTTAATAAGATAGGCTAGAATTTAGGGTCATCTACCCATTTATTTTTCTCAATGTAGAGAAACAAGTCGCGTATTGAAAGTTTGCAACTTTCAATGTCCACTTGGTGATCTGATCCTACCTTCATCATTCCTCCTTTTCTAGTTAATTAAATCAGGTCTTGGATTCAATTTTCTATTCCATTCCTTCCTCACTTTTTGTTTGTCTTGGCATTAAAGCCTGTGAATGCATTCAGGTCTATAGATTCAAAGGATCAACAGCTATTTTATGAGCTTTAAAATTGATGTTCGTGTGCCTGTCACTATGTTTTCAATAGCTAGTTCGCTGTGTTGAATTTGATGTCTTCAGGCACATCACCCCTTGGTCCTTTAACTTTTCTATTTGGCACTTTCTTGGAAAGAATTTTCCCTTTTGGGCCTTAAGAAATGATCTACTTTGGGTCGAGAAGAGCTCCCCACAAGGTATCTACCCTTTGGATAGTCTTTGAATGGCCTTCAGGCTTCTTGTTTTACATCTTCCTGAAGGGAAGGTGACCCTTCAGCTTCGGGCAAGTGTCCTTCTATTTGGAAACTAGGAGTCTCCCATAAGGGCACCTACCCTTTGGGGTCTTTCGGCAACCTTTCATGGGTTTCCTATAGGCATTTTCCCTGGACAAATTCCCACGGAAAAAAAGTCCACATAAATTTCCCGTAGACAAAAAGTCTGCAAAAAATGTTCCTATCACTTTTGCCTTGGTTATTTCTTCAAGCTTTCTACCTGCAGCTTCTCTGAATTCTTTCAGGCTTTTTGTCCAAAGTAATTCGTTCGGACAAAAATTCCAAAAGAATTGCTTCCTACCTTAGTCTTTTTCAAATGCCTTAAACAAAAATTTGAAAGAATTTACCTTTTGAGGCTTCTTTGAAAATGACCCTTTCGAAGGGTACTTTTGTCATCCAAGTGCCCTCTGTAAGGGCACATTGTCCTTCAAGAGGCTCTTTGAACTTTTGCATTTGAACTTATCCTTTGAACCGTCTGAGTGAACCACTTCGTTGAACCATTTCATTGAACCACAGAAATGAACCAAGAAGATGAACTAAGTCATTAAACCATTTGTTTGAACCAACCGTTGAACCAATTTTTGGTTCAATGGTTCAAACAAAGCCTTTGAACCATGTGTTTGAACCTGCCTTTGAACCAAAAGATGTTGAACCAACCATTGAACCAAGCTTTGGTTCAATGGTTCAAACAAAGCCTTAAACTGATTGACGAACTGTTTGATTGAACCAAAGGATGAACCAATCCTGAAAATGACCAAGTGTTAGAAACTGATTCTTTTGGTTGAACCCACCTACAGAAGCCTTTGAACCTATAGAAATGAACCTACCTATAGAGTCTGTAGAAATCAAGTCTATAGAAATCAACTTGTAAAGCCCATTGAACTTGGCCTATAAAGTCCGTAGATTTTCTCTTCCTGTTGAGTCTGTAGATTTAAGCCTGCAGAGTCCATAGATTTAAGCCTACAGAGTCTGTAGATTTTTGAGAAGCTTGAAAAATGAGGAATTTGAATGTCGAGGACAAATTATGAAAATGGAAGAGACAATTTTGGTCTGTAGGACTAAAATAGTTCAAATGTTGTCCCAATAATGAGTGATATTTTTGGGGAACAACAGTTGGCTCCAGTTGGGGAACTTCTATCAATTTCAAAAAGAATTGAAAGGAGTAGAATCCAAAATCTCTAGTATCTTCATGTGTACCATTGGGTTATGGAGTCATGTGACCTAGAAATGAAAGGCATCAAAAATGGAAACAAACAAAACAATATAGAATAAAAAATTGTACAAATATACATATATACAGATGTAATGATCTGATACTTCAAGAGTTGAAGTGTTTTAGATGCTACCCATTGTGAGGCAGAGAAAAGAGTGTGCCATTTTGGTATTTAATTACAAATCTATTTTCACCAATGTGCTGATGAATTATAAATGGGCCTCTCCAAAGGGAGTCAAACTTTCCATGCATCCCCTTTGTTTCTCTCCTTTTGTCATATAGTAGGACTTGATCCCCAATCTGGTAATCACAATTTTTGGCCTTTTGGTTAAAGAGTTTCTTTACCAGACTTTGATGAGCAGCAATTTTATCCACCACCATGGTTCTTTGTTCCTCCATCTCAGTCAAGCACGTGATTATTTTATCAAGAGAACTTTCATATGTCTGATCTTCAATTGCCTTTGCCAATTTCAAGGCTGGCAATTCTAAGGTGATTGGTATCTCAACATTGATACCATAAAGAAGTTGAAAAGGAGACATACAAATTGCCCTCTTTGGTGCGATTCTGTCTGCCCGTAGAGCATCAACCAATGCTTTGTGCCATGTCTTTTGATTGTCATCTGCTAGCTTCTTGATGATAGTTACTAGGTTCTTATTGCTAGATTTAGCTTATCCATTCCCTTGTGGAAAATAATCAGAAGAGTGAGAGAGTATAATTCCATAATAAAAATATAATTGTGTAATCTCTTGAGAGGTGAAACAAGCTGCATTATTAGTAACAATTTTGATCAGAACTCCAAACTTGGAAATGATATTTTCTTTGAGAAAGTTACATACAACTTTTGAAGTAACATTCTTAGTTGGGATTACTTCTACCCACTTGGTGAAATAGTCAATTGATGTAAGGACATAATCATGTCCAGCACTTAATGATGGGTTTATAGTCCCAATAAAATCAATCCCCCATTGTTGGAAAGGTTCTTCTATGATTACTGGATTGAGAGGCATAACAACTAACTTGGGTCTTCCAACAAATTGTTGACAGAGTTCACATTTTCTCACCCACTTATGTGCATCCTAGAAAAGAGTTGGCTAGTAATACCTAGCTCATAAAATCTTGTGAGCAGTCACAAGAGTATAAAAATGTCCTCCATAGGCTAGATTTTGGAAAGATTTCAAAAGCTGGCTTTGTTGCTCTTTGTCTACACAATGAAGGAATACTCCATCTATGCTTCTCTTATACAAGCTGGTGTCCCAAAGGACAAAATTGGTAGCTTTCAACTTGATATTCCTCCTTTCTTTGTAAGACAAATGAGAAAGACATTAACCATAAGTAAGGAAATGAGTGATACCTAAATACCACTCATTGGTATTGGAGACAAAAAAGACTGTTGGTGTCTCTTCCACTTTAGTTTCTTCACACTGCGTGTCTTCTAACTTATTGTTAGCAATTAATTGGCATAGGCCTTTACACCTGACCAACTTTGTCAGCTTGATGTCTAGATCAAACTCTTGGATATTTTCAATCCAATTACCTCTTTTTGTGCTAAACTCCTACTGAGTTAATATAGACTTGACTGTAGTGTCCAGAACTAAGGCAGTAGTTTGTGAATTCAGAATATAGAAGCGGAAATGTTTGACTACTTTCACCAAGGCATAAGCATGCTTCTCTATATTTGAATACTTCATCTCATGGGTTTTGAGAGGGAAACTCATGAAAGAGATAGGAGATTCCATACCTTCTTTATCCTGTTGAACAAGAATTGCTGAAAGAGTGTGTTCAAATGCATAGCTGTATATGATGAAATCTTTATTGTAATCTAGGCAAACCAAGGTAGGGGCATGAGAAATGGTGGTTTTGATATTTTGAAATGCTGATTTGACTTCTTTAGTCCAGCTAAAGATGGTCTTCCCTTTCATCATATTCACAATGTATCTAGTCTTCTCAACAAATTCAGGGATGAATCTCTGTAAGAAATTCACCTTTTCGAAGAAAGAATGAACAATGTTTTTACTTGTAGGCAAATTAAGTTCTTTAATAGACTTGACTCTGTTTGAGTCAATCTTTATGCCTTCTTTGGACATAATGTGTCCAAGGAGTTTCCCTTTTATTACTCCAAAAATAGACTTTTTAAGATTTAAGGAAATATCATTCTGGCAGCAGTGCTCTAGCACTTATTGTAAGTGGAGTACATGATCAAATCGATGCTTTAAAAAGATAGTCAAGTCATCAAGGTATACCACTATGAATTTACCAATCTCATCTTTGAAATCTAGATCCATTGCTCTTTAAAAGGTAGCACCAGCATTTATTAAACCAAAAAGCATTCTTCTATATGCAAATGTACCCCAAGGTGTAGTGAATGTAGTCTTGTGTTGCTCTACTTTACCAACTTCAACTTGATTATATCCTAAGAAGCCATCTAGCATTGATAACATCTCTGAACCTATCACTGTTTGAAGCACTTGATCCATAATTAGCAAATGATAATTATCTTTCAAAGATCCTTGATTTAGATTTATGAAATCTACACAAATGTGAATTTTGCCATTCTTCTTCCTTACAGGCACTATGTTGGCAATCCATGTGGAATGATGGATTTGGAAGATGATTCTAGCATTTAACATTTTTTATATCTCAGAAAAAATAGTACCTGATATTTTCATATTATACTGTCTAGATTTTTGCTTATAGGGCATTGAATCAGCCTTGAGAGGAATGTCATGGCAGATTTTATCAAGTTTGAGAGACTTCAAGTCTTCATAAGAATATGCTAAGACATCCATGTATTGATGGAGCAAAGTGGTGAACTTGAATCTTTCTTCAGGGGTGAAACACTTACCAATATTGACCATCTTGGGATTTTCTTTAGTGGTCAGATTCACTTGATCAAATCCTTGAGAGAAACTTGAATATGTTTGTTGTTGTTTGATGAATCTATCATGCTTGTCAAACAGCTTCTCAAGAGAAACTAGGCCTTTGGGAATTTTGTTTACTTTCAACTGTAAGAATTATTCATTTATATCTGAACTAGATTCAAAGATAGATTCATACTTCTAAGTTTCACTGCCTTCAAAATGTAGTTGTTCAAAATTGTCTTTTCATTTTAGGAAGGCAATGATTTGATGGTCATCATTGAATACTTGCAAATAATCAGCATTGTTAGGAACACTTGGTCTATAGACCAGCTCAATAGTATACCTATCTTTTTTGAAATCTAAGTGGGGAACTAAAAGAGTTCCTAAAATAGCAAGTGCATCAGCTCTATCATTAGACTCTCTGGGTATGGCAGAAATGTTGAAAGCATCAAAACTTTAAATTTGGTCCCAAACCAAGTTACGGTAGTGGCGTAATCTTTCATTATTAGTTTGGTATAAGTTTCTCACTTGACAAACTAGTAATTCAGTATCCCCTTTGACATGAAGAAACTTGATGCCTTTGTCTTGAGCAGCTTTCATGCCAAGCAACAGAGATTCATATTCAGCTGTATTGTTAGTGTTACTAAACTGTAACTTGTAAGATGATGGGAACATATCTCTTTGAGGAGATATCAAAATAATCTCAGCTCCTAAATCAGTAGAAGAATAGCTACCATCAAATTCCAAAGTCCATATCTCATCTGATACTAATTTTTATTTAGACTTTCCTTCATCAGAGATGGAGGATCCTTCTTTATTTGTATTACAGCCTACTAGTTTTTCTATTGCTCTAGTCGAACTGATTTCTAAGTTGACACT
Source organism: Torreya grandis (assembly GCA_037957365.1). Lineage (NCBI taxonomy): Eukaryota > Viridiplantae > Streptophyta > Pinopsida > Cupressales > Taxaceae > Torreya > Torreya grandis. Next base: position 1,866,986 of record JARHVA010003383.1, on the reverse strand, counting down.
TTCAAGAATTATATTAGGTGTTTCATGCACTTCATCTGTAGATAGAAAATAGTTACCCATACCTAAGGATTTAAAAATAATTTGAGCTTCAGGGGCTAATGTCTGGGTGACCACATATTTTGCTTCCTTTTCAGGGAGTAACCTCTTCATTATGCCTTGGATAGAGATCCTTGCCTCGGACAAATCCATGCTTAGTTTTCCTCCCACATCCTTGTAAAAATTTTATCCAAGCAAAATGCCATAAGATGTTGGAACGTTAGCCACTAAGACAATCATCCTGATTCTCTTGTCTGGAAAGGCTGCCAATGAAAATTTTGATTTGCCCCAGCAATGGTACTTGTTTTTTCTCCATGGGGAAACATCTCCCAAATGTCTTGGTCAGTGTGAGACCAAGAGACTTAGCTACTTTAGTAGGCATGACATTGTCAGATGCACCTGAGTCTATAATACAGTTACTCAGCTTGTGGCCATTAATTAATATGGAAATATAGAAAGGTTCTATTTTTCCAAGAGTAGCTAGGGGAGTAATGACCAAATTATTTGGAATAGGCATGTTCTTGGAGAATCAGGAGTTACCTTTTAACTTTTTGTCCTACAAGGATAGTTTGGTTCTTAACACATTGGATCAACTTATCTAATTGATCAGGATGGGACTACAAATATTTAATCTCAGACATTTGTATTTTTGTCTTTTTGACATAATCGATTATGTCAACTGGCTAAATTGAGCTAGGTACAGAGAAAGGTACTTCAACTTTCTAGGTTTTAGGAGGGTTGGGAGGTGGGATAGTTTGCAAATTTGAAGTAGAAGGGGAAGGCAAAATTGATGTATTTGTCTTATGGGTGATTACCGAATCCTTTGACTAAAAAGGTAGAATGGTTCCATGTTTAGCAATCATGAATTTTGGCTGAGGTTGCTCCTCTGTCTTCCCTTTATCAGCTTGCTAGACTAATTGGTTCTTAGACCTAGTAAACACTGCATATGATCCATCAATAGCTTCTCCTTTGCTTCTGGGTTCATCTTGGTAGTTCAAGAAACCAATGTGGGAGTCACCAGCTAATTCTTCTTGATTGTCTTCAAGGAGATCAGTGTCATTTTCTTGATTCAATTCAAGCTAGAAAGAAAACTCTAAATTTGTTTCAAGATATCCCAATGCTAAATTAGTTGGAGGAGCTTCTAGGGAAAGTTTTCCTTGTGGGGGAGGAAGGTGATTCTATTGCCCTTGATTCCTGGCAGCATTGCCTTGATATGACTAATTTGAAAATGTCCTTCTTGGCATATCTATGTATGAAGGAGCAAAAGACATTCCTTGTGCCATTTGCTTTTTCAAGGCTAGCACTTCATTTTCCAGCTTTTGTACCATTGGATTAGTGGTGCCTATAGATGCATATTCAAAAGATGATGAAGATCTATTTCTATTTGGATCTCTTCTTATCTTCCCTGCTAAGATGAGATCATCTTTTACCTCAGTGGCCAAAAGTTGAGCTGCAGTAAGATCTAGTTGACTAGCACATCTCAAGAGAAAACTTACTTTAGGTAACTAAGAATTAATGAAAAATCATTTGAGATTCTCAGCTGTAGGTCGAGCTATTATAGGAATTTTGTTCCTTAGTTTGTCAAATTTGGCTATGAAATCCCTCATAGGCTCATAAGGCTCTTTCTTCATCTATGTAAGTTGAGTCAGAAGTGCATGTGCATCTTTTGCAAGTTTGAATCTAGCTTCAAACTTATCTTTGAGAGTATTCTAATCAATCACTGATCGAGCCTGTAGATGATAAAACCAATCTGTAGTAGCACCTTGTAGTGTCTCCACAAAAAGCATGACTGCTACATCTTCAAATTCTACTCTGATTACTCCACAAGATATGCTGAAGGCTATAATGTGTTCATCAAGATGAACTTTCCCATCACCATAGAATTTGGGGAAAATCTTCCTTGAACTACATGGAAGCTCATGTAGAGGTGGAGTAAGATTGAGAGGACCAAAAGCATTACTCCAAGGGCCTTGAACTGCCATTATAGGATTATGAAAAGGAGGGATAAAAAATCTCAGAGGGGTAATTATTGGCAAAGATTTATCAATAATAGAAGTAGATACTTTGTTTGGAAATGGAGACTTGACTTTAGTAGGAGGAAAACTCTTGGTTCATTGGAAATGAGATGGTGAAGGAAATAGATCAAAATCACTTTATTGTACCAACTTGAATACAGGGTTAACAATCCCTTTAGCCCTTTGGCTTCATGTATACCTTGAATCTACCAGATTGTGAAACAAAAATGGAAAATAATTGACCTTGCTTCAGTTAAAGCTTGAGGCTTTAACTATGCACTCTTTCCCAGCAACTCTAGTTAGTGTGGAGGTGAATGGATAGATTATAAATGGGTAATGGATTTTATATCTCCAGCAGAGTCACTAAAAACTATTGGTTGAATATTTTGTTGATCAGCATACTGATAAACAAAATAGGTCTGATCAGCCAAAGTAGGAAGATTAGTCATCCAAATGTGTAGGTTTACCACATCAGAAGGAGACTGATCTCTCCTCTCATCAAGGGGAGGTTCCCTATAGATAGGCTATATATATATATATATATAAATAGAAAATAATACTCAAGGGTAGGACAAACCATCCATCTCTCTTTATTCAGAGATGATGTGTGCAAATCAAAGGAAAAACTCAAGGGAAATGATAGATAACACTCCTCTTCTTTCATAATTACTATTCAACAAAACACAAGAATACTCCTGGTAGTAACAACAAAATGTAGCAAATGATGTAATAACTAGCAAATCAAGATGTAGCACAAAGTCTCCACCTGAATTGCTCAAGTGTAAGATATGAAGGACAATGAGGGCACAAAGTCATCCCAAGGTCCTTTACATAGAAATGAAAATAAAACACACTAAAGGCAATTATGGGGGCACAAATTCTCTCCACACTTGACTCTTCAGGACACCTTCTTGACTGTTATCACTAATTCTGCTTGTTGAATTAAAGGAACAGAAGATATATTAAGGAAAAAGACATAAGAACAATTTCCCTAACAATAAAGATATCACAGCACAAAGTCTAAAAAATCACTTGATTTCTTATTCCAATAACAAAATATGATCAACAAACTAAGCTCAAAGTCTCATAAGTGCCTTTCAATTTGGACAGAGTTTCATTCTAATTGTCAAAAAGAGATCCATTTACAATAAAAGATAATCCCTTATATAGCCACTTCAAGAAGGACTCAAGAATAGTAACACATCATGTTGCATTGAAATTTGTTAAGAAGATAGGCTAGAATTTAGGGGCATCTACCCATTTATTTTTCTCAATGCAAAGAAACAAGTCATGCTATTGAAAGTTTGCAACTTTCAATGTCCACTTGGTGATCTGATCCTATCTTCATCATTCCTCCTTTTTTGGTTAATTGAATTGGGTCCTGGATTCAATTTGTTGTTCTATTCCTTCCTCACTTTCTACTGGTCTTGGCCTTAAAGCCTGTGAATGCATTCAGGTCTATAGATTTAAAGGATCAATGGCTATTTTATGAGCTTTAAAATTGATGTTCACGTGTCCATCACTATGTTTTCAATGGCTAGTTCATTGTGTTTAATTTGATGTCTTCAAGCACATCACCCCTTGGTCCTTCAAATTTTCTATTTGGCACTTTCCTGGAAAGAATTTGCCCTTTTAGGCCTTAAGAAATGATCTGCTTTGGGTCAAGAAGAGCTCCCCGCAAGGTATCTACCCTTTAGGCAGTCTTTGAATGGCCTTTGGGCTTCTTGTTTTACATCTTCTCAAAGGGAAGGTGACCCTTTAGCTTCGGGGAAGTGTCCTTCTATTCAGTAGCTAGGAGTCCCCCACAAGGGCACCTGCCCTTTGGGGTCTTTCGATGGCCTTTCGTGGGTTTCTTGCAGGCATTTTCCCTAGACAAATTCCCATGAACAAAAAGTCCATGGAAATTTCTTGTGGACAAAAAGTTCACATAAAATGTTCCTATCACTTTTGCCTTGGTTATTTCTTCAAGATTTCTACCTGAAACTTCTCCAAATTCTTTTGGGCTTTTTGTCCAAAGGAATTCCTTCAGACAAAAAGTCTAAAGGAATTGTTTTCCTGCCTTAGTCTTTTTCAAATGCCTTAAATAGAAATCCAAAATAATTTACCTTTTGAGGCTTCTTTGAAAATGACCCTTTTGAAGGGTACTTTTGTCATCCAAGTGCCCTCTGCAAGGGCACTTTGTCCTTCAGGAGGATCTTTGAACTTTTGCATTTGAACTACTCCTTTGAACCGTCTGAGTGAACCACTTCATTGAACCATTTCATTGAACCACGGCAATGAACCAAGCAGATGAACTAAGTCATTGAACCATTTGTTTGAACCAATTTTTGAACCAAGTTTTGGTTCAATGGTTCAAATAAATCCTTTGAACCATGTGTTTGAACCCACCTTTGAACCAAAAGATGTTGAACCAACCATTGAACCAAGCTTTGGTTCAATGGTTCAAACAAAGCCTTGAACTAATTGACGAACCATTTGATTGAACCAATCCTAAAAATGACCAAGTGTTAGAAACTAATTCTTTTGGTTGAACCCACCTACAGAAGCCTTTGAACCTATAGAAATGAACCTACCTTCAGAGTCCGTAGAAATCAAGTCTTTAGAAATCAACCTATAAAACCCATTGAACTTGGCCTATAGAGTCCATAGATTTTCTCTTCCTGCTGAGTCTATAGATTTAAGCCTTTAGAGTCCATAAATTTAAGCCTGTAGAGTCCATAGATTTCTAAGAAGCTTGAAAAATGAGAAATTTGAAATCCCAAGACAAATTTTGAAAAGGGAAGAGACAATTTTGGTCTGTAGGACCAAAATAGTTCAAATGTTGTCCCAATAATAAGTGATATTTTTAGGGGACAACAAAACAAACAAACAAAAATCTTGAAAATAAAAGAAAAATAAAGCATCCTAATAATGAAAATTCCCCAGTAAGGTGGATCAAGGATAATTTACTAAGCTTAGATAGGACAAATGTTTTTAGATATTGAAATATTATGAATGTTTTTGGAATTTTGAGGTATCTTAACTCATTAGAGAATGACAAGATACCTGCTCACAAAATGGTGAGATCATATGGAAAGGGGGACTGAGGTGACCTCAACATGAATTGATCATGACCCACATAGTCCTAAAATGACCTCAAGTCATAGTAACTCTACCCATACAAAAGGTGGGAAAAACCAACTAGGTCCCAACAAGTTCTCAAACTTGGCAAATGGCTAGTCAAATAAAAATAATAATGGTAAGGTGATGTGGAAACGCATGATAAACAAGTGTTTCCCCTAGTTTTCCCATAGGTGGTTATAACTAGGCTATAATTACATAGGTCAATGATACTAATTTTACGATAGGTGGTTATAATTAGTAGCAAGAGTGGTGAAACACTGATTTTCCCATAGGTGGTTATAATGAGGCTCACATAAACAAACATGATAGGATGAAAGATATCATGCTAGATCAACTATCACACTACTTTCATAGACTATCATTGAAACACATATTAGATTGATTATTGAAATTTTATTATAATCCCCCCACAAAAGGTGTAAGAAGATCCAAATGAACCAAGATCAAAATAGGATTGGGTAGGATGACTAAAAATAGGCTTTGGTCTAGATAAAAATGGAATAATAGGATGACATGGTCTTGCTAAGGATAATTATGGTTTGTTGATAAATTAGATAAAATGGTAAGAGGGTTACTCCCAAGTGATGGGGTAAATAGTAAGAATACTCATCAATGGCAAATGGATATGTAACAATGGCATTGGCATGGAAATTTGAAATGGTATGGTGCATGTTGTTAGCCTGGGTATGGTTTTTGATTCTATTATTCCTATTGATGGGGAGATGCACATCCTAATCAACAAATGATATAAACAAAATACCCAATCATGTTAATTACTACCCACACCTCATCTAAATAACTACTCTATCAAAAAATTGATGCAGATTTGGTTGCTAAGAATGCTTTTGTGGTCTTCATTGGTCATTGATTATGATTCCTTCAAGTGTCGAGACAAGGTATCTTTTTAGCCTCTACAAAGGAAAGTGTGGCCATGGATGGTAAACAAGGACAAATAATGGATGGTAGGTTTGATTATGAAATGGAATGGTAGATGATAATGAAATGTATAATGGTAGGAAAATAAATGAAGATCAGGACATTCGGTCACACATAATGTTGTTGATTCTAGATTCAACATAACTTTGGTTGTGGTAGGGCCAAAGACTTTTTATATCAATAAGAATAAAATATTTTTTTTGTTTGATCTTGAGGGTAGCTACCATCTAATTAGGCTATAGATAGGAAGCTATTTTGATTTGATCTTTGATTTTGTCTTCATCAAGTAGTGAAGAAATTTTGAGCTCAGTTATTGGTGCCTTAAAAATGTTTTCACTAATGAAATTATCTTGATTTTCCCATAGCACCTTCAAGAAGGTTTCACTAAGGAATGTGGACTTTTGACTTTGATTGTCTTCTAGTGCTTTTTAAAAAGTTTCACTAGAAGATGCTAAGTTCTGACTTTGATTATCCCCTAGCACCTTTGAAAAGGTTTCACTAGGAGAGATTCTTCTGCTATATGAATGTGGTCTTGGCATCCTTGCTCTTCTTCAAATTCTATGTCACCATGGATGCAGTTCAACAAAGTGTGATTCTATCAATCCCAATTAACACTTATGGGAGATGGAATGTTAATAATATGGCTATTTTGGTTGATGGTAATGGCCTGTGGAATGGTAATGGCCTATGGAATGGTAATGGAATGGGAGAGGCTACATAATCCTCATAGAAGATATTAGGATAAATTATGTCAAAGATAAATTAATCATCCTCAAAAACTATAGAAGGATCACAAATGTATTCAAATTGATCTGTAAGGCATGTGAAATCAATGTTGTAACAATCATGAATATATTCTTCTTTTGAATCTAATTCTAACTTAATGGACTCTAAATATAATGTTGAGAGTGATGTGGATTCAGATTTTGATGATAAATCTTATGTTAGTTCAAGAATATAACCCAACTCTAACTTTTATTCTTCATATGATGAGTACTTTGTTATAATGATGTCTTGTTGAATGTTTAGTATTGGACAAGTAACAACTTATGATGACATAATGGGCTCCACAAAAATTGGCTTGTTAAAGTGAGATTCCACTAAAATGGGAAATAGGTCAAGAGACAACTCCTCAAATACTAGTTTGTGAATAGGAGGCTCTTGAAAAATAGGCACATGGTCAAGGTAATGGTTTTTCCAAAAGTATTTATAATCATTAAGAAGTGACTTAGTAAAGATTGGCTCATCAGATTGAGACTCCTCAATAATTGGTATAGGATCAATAGGTGATTCATCACAAGTTAACTTTTCACAAGTGGTTCATTCAATAAAAACATCTTAGATTGGTTGGTTCTCTTGGCCTTGGTTTCTAATGAGTTGGAAAATATCAGTTTTGAACACAACTTGGTCTTTGAATGATTAGATGGATTGAGGTTTGGATAGGATCAGTACTAGATAAGGAATGACTTATGGTTGGTTAATGGTAGGGCCTTGGGGAGCATGATTACTCACATGAGCCAAAGGAAAAATTTATAAGATGGTAACAATAGGGCATTATGGGGCTTGATTTCTCACACAAGCCAAAGGACTAGGTCCTAGAATGAGGAAGAGGTGTTGTGGAGCTTGATTGCTCACACAAACCAAAGGATGAGGACCTGGTATGGTAATGGTATTCCTTGGATATTGTGGAGATTGATAGCTCATATAATCCAAATGAGGGTTATGGGAATTTGATGATTGAATAAAAAAAGGATGTCATGGAACTTGATTGTTTGCATAAGACAAAGCATCCAAGTCTTCCTCATAAACTAGATCAACCCAATCTTGAGTCAGATCATAAATTGGTTCTTGACTTTGTTATGTGTACTGATTTTGAAAAGAGGGTATATATTCATATCCCAAACAACATTATCTATAGTTGGGTATTCAAAGTCCTCTTCACAATCCTATTCATGCCAATCAAGGTTTCAAGTTGGATCATAAGTTATTTCGTGACTTTGTTCCCATAAATGATTAATATGAGGTGGATATAAAGCTATATCACAAACCATATTAGCATCATTAGGGTCTTGACTAAATCCATAAAAGTTAATTTGTTCAGTCATTCCATCATAATTTGGATTATAAGTGATTCCACCATAAGTGTAGCTAGACATATCCACATAAATGATGAAATCTCTGAAATAAAAAGGCTTAGAGTTTCACAAACTCTAAAAAACTATGTCCAAAAGATAAATGGTTCAAGCTTGGTATAACTTGGTCAAAAGGTGGAGTTGTATCTCCAATGTGGTCTAAAATTAGAGTTTTATCTCCAAAAGGTCAACATCAAATGTCAAATTTCATATTTCATACACACAAAAGGTCAAGTATCTAAATAAAAAATGACATGTTAAAGGTCTAGGTCAAAGTGTTCCAAATAAGGTCTAAACTAGGAAAGGGAAAAGTTGAGTTACTAGGTCTTTTGTCCAAATATAGAGTCAAAATCTAGGTTCAAACAAATAGGCATGCACTAGGACTTTTGGCCAAACAACATCAAAAACTAGACTTGAAATAAAGGTCAATGTAATTTGATTTAATCTAACAATATTAGAAATAACTTTGACATAGACCCAGCATATGGAATCAAACATAAACATGATCAGTTGGCATAAGGCATAAGACAAAAGGCTCTTTTAGAAAGGTTGTGTTATCCCAAATAAAGTCACTAACAATGATGAGGATAGGTTTTGAATAAACAAACCATCAATAGTTTTCAAATTTGGGTAATTAATTAACTAAATTTATGCAACCCAAAAGAGAAAGATCTGTGTATTAGCCCCACAAATTAAGGCCTAAATAGAAATTAATCAATGTTTGGATCCAAACTTGACAAGGCTAATTGAAAACTCAATGATGAAAACTAAGATTTGACCAAACAAGCTAGACAAGATTGGATAACATGACAACATAAGACAAAGGTGCAAATGGTATACATGACATGGTTTGAAACAAATAATTTTTTATACAAGGTAAACTAGTCTTGAAACAATTTGAGGAGCCTAACGGCATAAGCATGCTTGAATGATGTGACCAAATGCTATGTTTCAAAAGACTCAAAGGCACAAATGGTTTGACATGATTTGGGTAGCATAACACTACCCTCCTCAACTCAAATACATTATTTTGACATGGCTTATGAACAAACAAACAAGTTTTAGTCTCAAAACATACCAAGAAAAAATGATCAAAATATACTATAAACTATAAAGCTTTAAAATATTTCTAGGGGGAATCAATTTCATAATGACTTTCACATAAAAAAATGCAAAATAAAATCATGGATTTTGGGTCCGTATCACTTGGCTTGTTGTAAAAAGGTCTAGTCCTCTTTGCAACCACTACATCTTGTTATTTGCTCAGTGTAGTGCGATGTCCAAAGTGACACTACATTCCATGTACAACTCCAATTAGGAGCCAAATGAAGTCAATGTTGGGAGGTGAAACCCTAGGTTAAAGCTTCCCTAAAGAACTTTTGGGAGGTGATGAAGTCCCCCTCATAAGCCAAGTTTACAAAGAAAACATGAAAGTAGAAAGACTTTAGGGTCATTTTCAAGGCCACCCAAACTTTCAAAAAAATTTATGGAGTGATTTAGACAACTTTATGTCTAAGCCTTGGACTAGGCTACTTGTAATAGGAATGGTGCTTTTGATTCCAAGGGTTCCCTAAAGGGGACAAATGGAAGAGCATACACGCAACATCTCTCTCTTTTTGCCAAACAAAAATTTAATCTAAACAACTAAGTAAATATAAAAATCTTTGAAAAGGTGAGTTCATTTTTAAGCCCAAATGGAAAATGAGGTGGTGTTCATTTGACCCCTTGGTCTTAGTTAGAAAATTTGAAAACATTCACCATAAACATCTAATTTTTTTTGTTAAACACTAAAACAAGGTTTCTAATTGATTTTTAAGCATGCAAAAGGTGATATAAAACATGTTTTTAGTAAATGTCAAGCTTGGTCCTAAAGAAAAAAATTTATCATGTCCTTTAGCCTTGAATCTCTTTTAGGTTTGAAATAATGAACTTTAGAAAAAGAGCTCTTAGGTCTATGTTTTAAGAAAAACATAGTGACCGACGTCAGTTTATATAACTAATGATGGTTACATTTTCTAACCAATGTCATTTATCCAATCGACATCGGTTATACCAATGTGACTGATGATAGGTATCTAACCAATGTCATTTTACTAATCAACATATATTAAGTTATGCAACTGATGTCAATTTTACTAGCTAACATCGGTTACTATGTGAACTTGTGGCAAACAAAAATGGCAAAATAAAGTTAGAAAATTAATTTACAAGAGTGTTAAGGATCCAAATGAATATTTTAAAGCTAAAAAATGATATTCTTTAGGTGTGATATGTGTCTATTCCCATTGATCATTCCCTTATGTGATCTAAGAATTTGACTCAAGAGAGGATGGTTAGTATCATGTTAGTTTTAAAATAAAAACAAAATGAAAGAAACACACTAACTAGAATAACATCTCTAGGCCTAAACACTAGGGAGAGATTATTTAACAAACATGATTAAAACACATAACTAAAATTTAAAATAAACCTCTTTTACCTTCCTTTAATTTTCCAAAATACTTGTAGTGGCTTGCTCAGCTTGTGCTCATGAAGTCCTTGGCAATGAAAGCTTGACTACCTCCACTCTCTTTGGCACTTTTGGCTTATGGCTTGGTTTGGATTGAAATAAATTTGGCATGGTAACACTAATTAAAATGACTTATTGAAGATATTTTTGCATTATAAATTTGCACCAAAAATAGCTTAGAAATGATGTTCATGGCCTCTTTATTTATAGATTTTTTAGAATGTCTAGAATCAACCTAAACCGTCCATCTCAAGATTGAGATGTGTAGTTGAGGATTAATTTAATTTTTGAAATTAATTTTATAAGTATCCTCATTATTAAATTGGAAGAATTGAAAATTAAGAGGCATGGAGGGCATCATAGAAGGCATTGATGAGGCATGGGAGGCATGAATCCTGATATTTGTGGTAATTATGGCCTAGGGATGTCTTCTCTAGAAATGAAGTCACCTAATGATGCAAATATTTAATATTCATTTTTAAAAGTAAGTATTCTTCAATTTTCCATGGAATTATTAATTATGCCTTGATTTGGGTTAATTAGCTCTTAATCATGTTTAAGCACTTTGTGCACAAATTACTCAAATTGATCTTAATGTCTTGTTATTGGTCCAAATTTTGACTAGATTGGAATTGGAAGGTGATGTCAAATATGTTGGATCTATTATCCCATTTAGGATGTTATTAAAATCAAATAATAAAGGCACATGTCTTATGCAAGATATTTGATAGGAAAGAGCAATCCAAAGCACCTAGGTGCAAAATTGGCATTTTGACTCAAAATGATCTGATCAAAGTTAGTTGTCCCATAAATTGCATTTCCCTATTTAGAGATTCCCTAGCCAAAATTGGCACTTGAATATATCAATTTCACATCATTTAACATGTTTTAGTGTTTTTAAGCCAAATTGTACATTTTGGGTGGAAATTGGTCAAAAGCCTAGTTGGAGGTCATCAGTGACCAAATTTAGTTGTCTACAAGACTTAGGCTGGAACCTACATGAGTAAAGGATAGTTTATGTCCTCTTTCTCAAAATTATTCCAACATGAGAATGACCCTAGGTTGTGGGTCACCTAATCTTGGGTTAGACCACTAGGATTTTTAATGAGCCTAACTCCTTAGATATGACAATGTGAATCCCTCTTCTTAAAAATTAATATATTGGGATGAAAAGGGGAGAAAATACATGAATAAAAACCTACTTTAAGTGTGGTGATGTACCAAATGTTTAATGATCCACTCTCAGCTTGGACACTTTCATGACAAATAATGAATCCAATAGAGACAAGGATTTATTTCATTCTATGACAGGGTTCTAAGCATGAATATTTTGTATGAAGATTGAAAAGAGACCCTCAAATTCAAGGATATAAAGAGATAAGTCTATGTAAGACACTATGAACTTATGACACTTCAAGAGAAACCTCACTAGCTAAAACTTCACACAACCTGCAAGAAACTAACAATCTTAAAGCAAGGTACATGAAGGACCTACATAATATTAATAAAAAACATACATTATGTAAATAAAAATTCAATAATTTAATCTTAGCATTAAACTATAATATGAAATTTTCCTATATTGCTTCAAAGAGTTTACAAAGTTATTTTAGCAGAGGTTTCATATACTCAACTGAAGTATGATAATCAAGAGATCAATGCCTACATTTATAGGAAGAAAGAAAAGATAGAGAGGGAAAATTTTGGTGTTTAATGGGTCATTAATGAGCTCAACTCCACTCAGAATAGTAGTTATAACTACCCTGCATTTATTCTCCTTAAAAACTCTTAATTGATCAGGGCCACCTCAAAAAATAATTATAATAATGGCACCATTCCTTCTTCCACTTATCCCTATATTGATTGTCTTTTAATAGCTCTCAACTGATCAAGATCCTTCACAAAATACACTCTTTACTATAATATCAATCACACTATATATTTTGGACACATGTCATCATCTCATTTACTCCTAAAAGTTTGCTTTCAATGTTGGCCATTGATCATTAACCCGGTCTTCACAAATTGAGACAATTAACACTATGTGTTTTGTGTGGATTCACTATCAAATTCATTTGGTTAGTGATTTTGATCAATTTGGTAGCCTCAAATTCAATTTTATATCCTTGACCTATGCACCATTGATTTCTTCTACTTAGTTAAAGGTGTGCCATTGATCATAGTCTATAATATCAAATGCACACCATTGATCTTGTAACTCACCATGGTTGTGACACTTGGTAGGAGCTATTTTGTCTTTGGGATTATCTTACTCTTTGACCTTTTCTCATCATTAATCTACTTTGATATGATGTATCATGCACCATTGATATTAGTTGGACCCACTAGCTTTGTTAGTTCACCATATGTCGTTAGATATTTGTATGAGCACCTAAGATCTTTTGACTTGTAATCTACATATTCATCCTTAGAACCTTTGAACTATTGACCTCAAATATTATTATTGATCTTGATTTCAATATCAAATACACTCCATTGGATCTTCATGGTACCACTGACTTGAGCTTCCATCTGTGTGTCATTGATCTTTCTATCTGAGTTCTCAAGATCTCAACACCTGGTGGGAATGCATTCACAAGGAGATCATTAAGGATTTTTTAATCCAAAAAAGTATTTTTTAGAGCTCAATATTACATCTCTAGGTATGTCCTACACTACTAAATCATTTTTCAAAGCTTGTATCTACAGACAAAAAATATGCCAAGGCACCAAATTTATAGAGTAAAGACATTACATGGAAAACATTTTTTCATGTAATACTTCACTCAAGGGTTGATAAGATAATATTGAAATATGAACATATAAGGAACTAACTATACATACTTTTAGTGCCTTCAACATGACTAATAAATAAATTTTAAACATAGGTTACGACCACTTAAGCTATAGGGTTGGCCAATTTTCAATCCTAAAAATTGACCAATAGTTCCTTCCTTAGAACAAGAACTATTTTACTCACTAATAGAAAGAAATTATAAACTCTATTTAATTCAAAAGAACATATAAATATATGAAATGTTTCTAATTTCAAATTCACCAACTGCTTGTCTTCCAACTTCTTCTAATTTTCTCTAACTAGATAGAATGAGAAGGAGATGTGTATTTAAACACATCTCAACATCTATATATAGAGTACAAAATCTTGGTGATCTCGATGCCTAAATCTATGTATTTAAAATATATAAAATCTAAGAGTCAAATCCCATGCTTCTAGGAAGGCTTTGGAACTAACTCAACTAACTATAGATGGAAAATAACTAACCTAGACTAAAGATACTTATCCAATTTTACAAAATAGAGATACAAATATATACATATGTATGTATGTATGCATGTATGTACGTATGTATGTATGTATGTATGTATAATTATTATCTCAATCAATAGGATCCAATTGGTCTTCAGAGCACGTCTGGGTATCTTCGGATCATCTTGTACAGATCTTTAGAGCACCCTGTATAGGTCTTCAGAGCGTACCTAGACTCATTTAGAGAATCTTATATATGTATTTGGACCACACTCAAATCATCTTTATACCACTTCTATAGCATCTTTTGAGTGTCTTCATATAATTATATCTTTGGAGCTTGCTCACCAAATACTCAAAATTGTAGCCAAAAAGAGTTGCCAAAATTATATGTCACCTTAAAATTACCTCAAAATTAGGATGTGTTTTTGTACTCAAAACCTTACTATTCATCCAAGTTAGACACAATAATAAGGTAAAGAATCAATAATAAATTACATACAAACAAAGGACAAATTACATTCATTTCCTACTTAGATCAGATTTTAACTATTAAATGCAATACAATATATAACCAAAGGCAACACTTTATGGATAGTTTATATAGCTATGAGGAGATATATGAAATTCTCATCAATAATGGTAGAAACATGACCACCCATAATACAACCTACAAATTTATTTTATTCATGTGTAACTACATGATAGGTTCGTTGTTTGTTGGGGTCATTATGGCCTTGCTTCCATCCATTTTATGGTTGGCATTGTGGTTATTACTAATACTATTGTTATTTATATTTTTTTGGTTGCGGTTTTCATTCTTGTTGTTGATTGGTATTGTTATTTTATAGAAAAATATATTGATAGATGCCTAGGTTTTCAATGGAAGTAGACGCTTTGTTATCCAATTGGATCTCTCTATTTTTTATCATATTCTTAATAAGGTACTTTAATTACATGAAATAACATATAAAATGTACATAAACATAATGGTATTCACAAAAATCATGTCTTTATACCAATCTAGATAGGGTAATCCTTCGAGAAAGTGTTTTGGAATTAGCCAACTAATCATATTGGTTGTGACTAAATTTCAAACTATTAATTCAATAGGCTCACCAAGGTCACTAAAAAATCTATCATTAAGTTTTCTTCTTAGAGGAGGGTTTTGAAAGGTGGTGGATATATAATTTGAGGATTTATCCAGGGCTGAGACATAGACTACACTTGCTAGATAGGATGCATTTGTCAAGTAATCTACATTTGTGGGAGAGGCTGAACAGATGGTGTTTCCACCATTTGAACATCATGTGACTTAGTTACCTCATTATCAAAAACATTATTGTTGTGGTTGTATGTCTTAGGTTTTTCATAATTATTATAACTTTAGTAGGTGCATATGCTTTCATTTATACAGAGCTAGGGCTCTAACTTAGGTTTGAATTTTGGTTTTGGCTCTAGTTTTGTTTTGAATAAGATGACTTAATAATCCCTTTATTAATTAGGTTTTTTTCAATGCGATACATTTCTCAATGCTATCCTTGAATGTGTGAGCACATTGAAGCTCCAAGTGATAAGATATTTTGTTGTGAAATTTTTTGGTAAACACAGTTACCAATTAACTATCTAGTAGATTATGTGTGAAGTGACTAGTAAGTGTTCTCCATCATTTTAATTAACTCATAAATCTATAACTAACTTTTTGCTTGGCCTAACTCAAATCAGCTACCAAAATCTCATGCTTGAAATTATAGGACAAATATTTTACAAACTTATCTAAAAGATCATCAAAGTTAGATATGGATTTATTTGGCAACTTAAGAATCCATTACAAGGACTTTCCAACTAGACTTCAAAGAAAAAGAAGAAGCAAGTAGATATTGTATGCAATCATAAATGCATCAGATCCAAAAATCAATTCTAGCTTGAAGAAGACAGATCCTACTTACACTTTCAATTAGGGATATATATAATCAAAAACATGATCAATAGGGATCCACTAGACCCAATAGGGGATCTCTTATGATAATAAGATCACTAGGGAGGGTTTTAAAGCTTCCAATCAAACAAAACTATGTAATAACCCTAACTAAGTCATATGTTTTCATATTCACTATACTAATAAAAGTAAAGTAAAGAAATCTAATCTAGTTTTCATCAAAGCTTGTGGCACAAATTGAGAGGTTAGTAAATAAACAAAATTAAATATGCATAAGATAATCCTAATTAAGTTATTTATAGATAAGACCATAATACATGAAGAAGAAGAGTAATATTATTCAAAATTCATTACTTATGCTACTTATATATACTAAAGAGGAGTAAAGTTTAAGATATTTTTTTGGTAGATGAATCCATCGAGACTCAATCACTCCCTTTGCCAAAGGTGATTGAAATAGGTTGTTGTGGTTTATAAGGATCACTAAGAAAGGCCAAAGCATCCAAGACTTTGACACAAGACTAGATTCTTCTCCAAGTAGAAACCCTAAGCTAAGATTCCTCAAGTAGAATGGTGGAATATTAGATTGTAAAGAATCGCAAATGAATAATAACTCTTGATGTCTCTCTAATAATGACAAAATTAATGTGTTTATATAAGCAGATCAAACCCTAAACCCTTCTAAAATTTTTGACTGATAAGATCAACCTAATCGACATGGTCTCATTATTGACAAAAATTCACTAGGTCATAGGCTAGGTTGGCCAAGAGCCAACCTAGACCCTAAACAAGTTTTGAAAATAAGATTATAATGTTGACCCATTCTACCTAGTCATGTAAACTATCAAAAGAGGTTTTAGGTTAGGAAAAGGGGTATTGAATCTGGTAAATGATCAAAGGAGTGCGTAAAAGAGGAGGCCAATCTTATGGAATATTTTAGGATCTGGTTGGATTAGAAACAAGTGAAAATAAGTAACAACAATCCTATGAATCACCAATGGTCTACCCACCCCTTTCTTGGTGCACCCTTTAAGGCGTGCACTTAGAGAGATTAAGACTCGATGGGTTCGTGCAAGATAGAAAACATTAGTAATTGATCAAAAGAGTAAAAATATTATGTGTATACATATACCCCACTTGAATCTCATCATGTGTCATGCAGGTTCAATAGAGGAAGATGCTTAAAGAAAAAACATAATGACACACAATGGTGAGGCTAAAAAAATTGTAGTATTTAAAAGCAAAAATAACTAAAAGTAAAATGATAGAAATGAAAATAACTAAAAAGTAAATGAGTACCTTGAATTACCTTTATTGATGGAAGGTTTTATAATATGTTTTTAGTGTTGATTTTGGAGGGTACAAAGACTACTTTTGACAAACCCAAGAATACAAAACTAAAGAGCAAAAACAAACGTAGGAAATCCAGGATAATTGGTGTTATGTGGATGGGATGTACTTGGAAATTTGGCAAGTTAGGGTGATAAGTGATATGTTAGACTAAATGACCAAGTTAAAAATTTATATTAAATTAGGTAACTAAAAATCCAAGGCTACAAAAGACCAAAAATTCAAACAAACCTTAAGTAAGAAAGGCAAACTCACTAAGTCAAACCAAGGATACATGTCAAAAACGATGGTAATCAAACATCAATGTAAAAGCAGTAATAATCCTTAAACAAATATGGACAAGCATAAAATGTTAAAATAACATTCAATAATGAGATGTAAAAATCCTTACTCAATCATCATTGGAAAAAATGCATAAAAGGTAAAACAACATTGGTGAGTGAGAAGTAACAAGCCAAACTCACAACAATGGAAAAAGTACATGAAAGTAGAAAAGAACTCAGGTGTCCACAAAAAGTGATGATAAAATGATGATAAATGGTAAAATAAATTAAGGCACATCTAGAAATGTAAATCCATGGTGTAAAGGAAGTAATCCATAGTTTTTTAAGCATATTATTTTGTTCTAAGGATAGATGAAACTGAAATAAAGTAGTGTTAGCATGTTTTTAAGATGTGAAGAAGAAGGAAGTATAGAAGATGGAAAATAGATTTAGAATCAAAATTTGCCTATCAAGGGGGAAAATGAAATGGGTGGAGGGGATAATTAAGGAAAATCCAAGGTAGAGGAACTCTTTATCGAAGTCAAGACACACAAACTAGGTTTTTAAAAACAAGAGGGTTTTTTGCCTTAAGGACTCTAAAGAACTTATCTTAGATACACAAGTCTAAGGTCACCAAATTAAGTATTATATCATCTCATGAATATTGTATGAATGAAAATTAAAATAGACCTACCTTTCCACAACATGTTCCCCATTCTTTAGGACCCCTTATAGAGCCATCTGTCTAATGCAAACATTGGGTACTTACATGAGAAATTACGTATCATCATATAGTTTTTTGAATTCACCTATTGGACTGCCACACCCCAATAGACCTTGGATCTATTTTGAGGCCAACTATGGATTTTGAGCTTTGATTAGAGATAGGAGATGTGATTTTAATCACATATTTTAGTGTGATTTTGAAATTTGAAATTTGAATGTTGCCTTTTATATATCATTTCCTTTATTTCAAATGATTTTATTTTAACTGTCTTGATGGATTTTCTATTCCTCCTCCATAATAATTTAGAAAACTAAACATGGGTGTTAAATATGAATTTCATTTGAATACTTGGGACTTGGTTACTAAGAGAGAACTTAGAGAGCATGGTGTCTAAGAATCTCATAAATTTAGGTAAAATAAAAGTTATATCTCTACTTAGACCTTGTTTTATCCAATGTGGAGTGAAAAGAAAGAAAATCAAAAGGAATGAAAAATGAAACAATTTGATTTACTTCAAATCATAAAAAATGTGACAAAGGGTGAAAATGGATTCAATGATAGTAAAGTGTGATTCATTATCATAAGAATGAGGGAAATGGAGGAAAACAAGCTAACACAATTTGTTTTGCAAATTTTATCTAGCAAAAGAAGTAAAAGCTAAAGCTGAGAATAAAGATCAAGAACTTGTAACCATTGCAAAACACATCCTAGAAAATGAATGAAAAGATGGTGATTTTATGAGAAATTCCAAGTCCTATCCATGGTATTACACTTCAAATCATCAAAGAGAAACCCATGAGGGTGCCAAAAATTATTAGAAAAATAAATGGGATAAGAGAAAGATGGTATTTGTGAGGAAGGCTAGGTCTTATCCATGGTCTTACACTAAAACTCACAAAATAGAAACCCAAGAGGTGATAAAAAGTGTATAAAAAGTATGAAAATAAAAAGGATAAAAGTACATCATGAGGAAGACCAGGTCCTATCCATAGTTTTACAATGTAACTCATGAAAAAAGGGAAAACCAAAAGACCAAAAGGAAGGACTAAGGTTTGTGAAAATAGAAAACTATTATAGAAGGTGAGATCCATGTAAGTAACCTACAAAAGGTGTTAGATAGATAACATAAATAAAGTATGATAAGAAGGGAATGATATATTGGGTTACTATTATTATTATAACTTCAGTGTTGAAGTGTATCCCAATGAGCTAACGCACTGGCCTTTTCATGCAAGATTGTGGTCTTGCATTTTCATTTGAAGCGTGCAACTAGAGACTGGTTCTCACAAGTTTTGTTTCATAGTAACATTAAAGTATTCATATTATTTATGTTAAACATGTGTTTAAACATATAATACATAAATACATAGATAGACTAATTTTATACTTGGATTACTAAGCTCGATCATCATAATTATGTAGATTAATATCATTGTAGTTTAGAGTTGTTACTTAGAAAAAGAAAACATTAGTTTAGACTTCAAACTAAGTTCCAATCACTAAATTCTCAACTCGACATATAATAGATACACAACTTACCCATTCAATTGAAAATGAACACAATATTATTTATAATATCCTAAACTCGTATATTAAGCTTTAAAAAAGTACTATCAAGAAAAAATTCCATCCTCCTAGTGCTTTACAATAGGGGTATTTATACTTATTTATCTGTGACCAAGTATTTACAACATCAACGACATGATTAATTGACCAACAAACTAAGTTTCATGGCACTCTATCAGCTAACTTATTTTAAGGACCCAGGCCTTTACACCCCCTATATACTTGATCTATACTAGATCCTTGCAGCCATATGTTCCTTTCCTTGCAGGCTAGTGTAAACCTTTTGATGGATAAGGTTTGGATAACCCTTATAAATCACTCCTTAACCACTCTTTCTTCCCATGTGTTAGTGCCCAAAATTACATCAGAGTAGTTGGGCCATTTTTGTATCAAATTTTATTACCTTAACTAGATTTCTATCTTTATGTATTCCTTTGGAAGGTCAAGTTCGTGTAAGAATTGGCTAAGTTATTTGTCTTCTTTTTGCTTGGTAAAGTTGTTTTTCCCCTTAAATTTTTTAGGCTTTTTACACAAACATAATGTCCAACAAAAATAGGTCTTCCAATTTTTTGTCTCAAAAAATAATTCTAAAGATTTATTTTTGTTAGATATTTTGTCTGCTACAAAATTTTTGAAATATTTCAATGACATCTTTTTCAGGATAAGTGTTTTATAAGAGGTCTAAAAGGTTATTTCATTTATTTTAGGTCATTTATTTCAAAAATTTTGTCTATAGAATTTTTTTTGAAGTGCCACTTACCCTTCAAACATTTTTCTCACACAAAAAGCCTAAAGGAAATCCTTTATTTTGGGAAAAATGCTAAGTCCTATTTATTTCAAACTTTTTGTCCATGGAAAAAAGTTTTAAGGGTACGTACCCTTCAAGAATTTTTCCTGCACAAAAATCCCAAATGAATTTTAAGGTCATTTACTTTGGCCAAAGAGCACTTCCAAAAATCATGAAGGGTCATTTTGCCTTTGCAAAATTTCCTAATGATCATTTCCTTTAGGCATTTTTCCCTTACAAATTTCCTAAAGGGCATCTAAAAAAAGTTTGAAGGATGAGTCTGGATGGTGAAGGACACTTTCAAAGCTCTTGAAAGGCACTTTCAAAGGATCCAAAGGACACTTTTATAAAGTTTAAAAGGCACTTTCATGATATTAAAGGACCATTCCAAAATGTTGAAGGGCAATTTTTTAGGGAAAGTGCCCTTGACAAAAATTTTGAGGGTTATGTTTAAAGTGCCTGAAAGGTTCTTTTGATAAAAATTTTGTAGAGTTAAGGTCTTATTTTATTCAAACATTTTACCTGAGCAAAGGGTAGAAGTACCAAGGTTAATTTTTTTAGGAAATTTTTTTTGAATAAAATGTTCAAAACAATTGTCTTGATAAAGGCACAAGGGGCTAAGTCTCAATTCTTGCAGGAAAAGTCTAAAGTTAGAATCCTTCGAGAAAATTGTCTCAGATATTTATTTTGAGATAATTGTCTTGACATAATGATTGAAATAATTGTTGCAAGATAATTATGATGAATAAAATTCTAGATAAAAGTGCTAAATCAAAAAAAAATGTTGAAGACAAAGATCCTTCTGATTAAGTTATTGTAGAAAAACATCCTCAAACAAATATTTTTGAATTGAAAAAATGATGGTCTTGTGGACATTTTTTGACAGGTATGTGGATGTCAACTTTCAACTATAGGGACTAGCCATCTAGATTCAAGTGTTTAAAAAATGGTCATGCGAGCATCATTTTTAGAACCTGTGAAGTATCCATTTGTTTTCAAATGGGACAGATCCAATGGCATGTAATTACATGAAATAGGATGATCTGATGGAGTGAGGATGACATTTAAATGTCAAAGGCCAAAGGAATCCCATGAGGATGACAAGTGTCATCATGTCAAGAATTTAGATAGAGATCAATGGCCCATGTGCCCTCCCATAAGGTCAGCAATATCAAAGCCTATAATCCTCATAAAGCCACCATATTGTACTCTCATAACCATCAAGAGTAAATTAACCAATGGTGTGCATTCACTTGGATTATAATTGGATAGCTCTTCCTTCATCATACCTCTTAATCTGATGGTGCACCATCAAGGTTGAATATTCAAAGGGACTTAGAAAGGCTATGGGGGTGTCAATTGGTATACCCTCAGGGCCAAAGAAGAGGTAGTATCCAATCATGTTCCACCCATTAGATCATGATCTCATGAATTGTATTTATTTGCTCAGCTTGATCTGATGGTGCATAGCCAAGGTTGAAATATCAAAGATCTTATGAGAAAATACAAGAAAGATAGGTGGCATAGTTACATGCCACAAGTTTATACCTTGAGCATCTCATTATAGGATCTAAGGTTTGTATTTGATTGGGAGATGAGGATCTAATAATGTGAGCTAGGATTTCATGAGGATGTGACAAGTATCTAGATTAGAACCATTAGTCACTCTTAGATCTATGTATATTCCTAGTTAGATCTAAGGTGGAATGCCAAATGTCAATATGTGGTAAGATTTGTTTTCAAATCTAAAATTATCAAGGATCATTTCAATTTCATGTCATAATTGGATCCACTCTCGATTCATCATTATAGGTAATGGGATTTCCCTTTAGCATGCACAAAGAAGAGATTCATGTCAAAAAATGTCCATGATTTTAAATTGAGTAACAAAAAAGCATTTTCAAATAAGTTACATGTGAGAACAAAATCTATTTAGCTTCCAAACAATTTTCTCCCTCCAACTATGTAAGTGAGTGATCAAAGGATATCCAAGTGATTACACAATATATAAAGAGTTTATTTGGCTCCTTAAATGAATGTTATTTTTCTAGCTCATTTAGAAGCATCTCTAACCAAACAATTAAGAATTTTGTTGCAAATATCCATCATTGCTTGTAGAGGTAGTTGCAACAATAATTTTTTAGGTAAATACATGAATATTTCAAGCATGATAGGGAATATTTTATAGCTAGGAGCATCTTGGTCAGACTTTGGCACTTGAGATTTGAATTGGGTAGAAATGCATAAATAGAAGGCTTGTATTCTATTCAAAGGCCGTTGGTTATTCTTGGTCTATGTTCTTATCCATGTATAGGATCTTCAAAATTTTGGGATCACTACTATGTGTGTTTTGCCTCTCTTGTTAAGCTAGTTACAACTGGTACAGCCATTAGCAAGCTCTGAGAGCATCTCTATATGTCTCCCTTGTCCAACATGGAGCAAATCCACCATGCTTGTCCCCATGGCAGTATTTTGAAACATTTATGTATGTAATATTTTCTTTCAAGTTAATTAAAATGTATGTGGTTCATGTTATTTCCTTTTGATGAAGTGTAGTAATTTATTTTTCAAGTATTATTGATTGGATATTGGTGTTTATGTTCACTACTAGTTATAATTTTGGGCATAGATCTAAATTAGAAAACTCTTTCTCCATTATTTTAGAATATGTTGTTGAATAACTTATTTGGCCACCCTAGGTTAATGGATTCAATGGAAAAAATCATATGATATTTTAGTTTTAGTGTATGTTCTAGGATTTCAAGGATCATTTGGGTATTTGTAGTTCATTGGCACCAATAGCTATAGATTACTCTTGGTAGTTTCCATCAACTTGCATTTGAGTTTTATGCATTTTTACAAGGAAATGTTGTTATGAATGTTTGAAATTACCCCTAATATTTGAAAATCACTATCATTCCATACCCATTTTCACAAATTAATTAACTATCCTACCCTATCCTACCTTGGATTTAATAAACCCTTTACATACTATAAGTTTTATTTTCCCTACAAATGCATAAAATCTTGCGTACTTAGCATGTGTCTATGTTTTGTGTTTTAAATCCTAGCATTAAAATCTCTCATTTATCCCCTATGTTTTTTAATATTTTTTTTATGAAGGTTACAATCACATTTATATCTATCTTTAGTATTTTTTGTCTAGTTTAAAACATTTGTTTATTTTGTGTGATAACCCTTCCTAAGTGGAATGAGCAGGTTTGGTTATGTTCTAATCAAATTTGTGTCTTTTGTGACAATAATCCCCATGGAGGTTGAATTATAGAATATCTCCATGTGAGAAAGCTACCCCATAGCTCTTCTCACCTTAGTTTGGGTAGAGCCAAAAGCAACAGGGAGCTAACCATACCCTTTGTAGGTATCTCTCAGTCATTTTCTCTAATCTGGTCCATTCTTGAAGACAAACCCTCCTCTATCTATAATGAAATTCTAGTAGGTTTCTCATCATTATTTATTATTTCCTTCAAGTGTGCATATCCAAAGTAGAGGTGTAAAACTAGGAAAAAACACTCTTATAGAACTATTGTTGAGTGTATAAAGTAGGAATTGTATAGTGCACATGAATCAATCCTAGATCAGATAAGATAGATCACACCTACACTTATAATTAGGGAACACACTTGTTAAGTGGGAGCATGACTAGTATGAGGATCTATTAGACCTAATTACAGGATCACTTCTATCATCTATCATAACACATCATACTAGGAAAGGTTCCAAATCCTACAGTCTAACACAATCGCACAACAACCCTAAAAGAGTCATATGGTTTCTATATTTCACTTATGATAATAAAAAATAAACTAAAATATTCTAATAATAAGAAAAGTAAATTAATCTAGTGCACACCAAAGCTTGTTGTATAATATGGGGGGGGTAGAATAGAATAAATAAATAACAACTAAACAAAACATATATAGGAGACATATACTCATGTCAATGTATACAAAATCCTAATACATGGGAGAGAAGAATACATACTGCATTATCTATCTACTCTTGAAAAAGAGAAAAAAAGCTAGGAATACTTACCTTTGAATATGAAACTATTGAGTCCTAACCTCTCCCTTGGTCAATGGTGCTTCATAAGAGATTGTTGTGTCTTGTAAGGACAACCAAGATAAATCAGCTCTAGGCTACATGACCTACCTAAAAATATAAAATACTGTTACACAAGACAAGATCAGAGCTCCAAATAAAAGTATTAAACCCTAAGGATTTATTCCTCAAATATAATGGTCATAAGTAGATGTTCATTCACACTTCTTCACTTAATTCAACTCTCTTTATATTTCAAGTGGTCAAAAATGAACTTGTATATATAGGGGTAACTTACCTAGAACATCAGACATGTTAGTTGTGCTAGGTCAACTAAGTAAACCTAACACATTATTAGGCAAGTGCTTAAAGTTTGTGCTAAGTCAGCCAAGAGGTAAATAGGCAAAATTGACCTAGAACATGCTAGGTTGACCAAGTTGACCTAACTTATTGAGTAGGAAGCCTAAAAATCCATATGGACAACATAGCTTATTGAATAAGAAAAAGGGAGATAAAGTAATGAAAAGAGGAATAAAGCATGGAAAATGATAGGAATGGTTAGGAAAGAGAAATAATCTTAGGGTTCTAGGCTTTAGGAGGCAAGAGTGTAGATATAAAGTGGAAAAAGGAATAACAATCTTATGAAGCATCAAAGGTCTGCCCACCCTTTTCTCGATATACCCCTTAAGGTATATAATGAGAGAGATTGAGAATCGGTAGGTTCTTTCAAGATACAAAGTGTCAATAATCAATAAAAGTGTGAAAATAGTATGTGTATACATATGACCCAACCAAATCTCATCATGTGTCATGTAAGTGTAACATGGGATGGTGCTTCAGGATAGAACATGATGACACACAAAGCTAATGCTAAGTAAAGTGTAGTGAGAATAAATTAAGATAAATGAAAGGATAGAATTGAAAAACACATACCTTTAATTTACCTTAACATTTTATACAAAAAACAAGACTGTAAAAAAGTGAAGGCATCCAATGTAGAGTACACTAGGTGAAACTGTAGAAGTTAGTGCAAAAAATAGAGAGCTAAAAATCAAATTATGTAAAAGATAGGCATATGATTGTTAGTAGGGACATATATTTTAGGGAAAATTATGATTGGTAAAGCAATATTTAGAATATTAATGGCAAATTATTGACAAAAGGATGGAAAATGAATGACAAAATGATGAAAAATGAATACAAATGATAGGAAATAAATGATAACTAATTATAAATAAATGACAAATGATAAATAAATTGTAAATGGCAAAATATAAATTTAGAACATACTAAATCACATTGGGAAGCATGTAAAACTTGAATGGCAAATAAAATATCAATGTAAGACAAATCTTAACAAGGATATGAAATAAGGTTAAAAGTAAGCTCATGTAATATAGGCATGAAAGAATCAAACATAAGGAAAAGTATGAAAGAATTTCAAGTGAAATGTAAGTCAAGATGTAAGATAAACATTAAAAAGGCATACATAAAGAGAAACATGTATTAATGGTAAAATGGTATGAAATTAGCTATCTATAATAGAAGGGTAGTATAATAATGACAAATGAAATAAAAGAGTGATCCATAGTTACTCAAACATGTTATTTTGCATCTAAAGATAGATAAAAATGAAACAAAGTAGTGCTAGCATGTTTTTTTTTTTTTTTTTTTGAAGAGATGAAGAATAAGGAATTAAAGAAGAGGGAAAATAGATTTGGAATCATAATTTGAGTATCAAGGAGGGAAATTAAATGGGTGGAGGGGAGAATGAATGAAAAACCAAGGTAGAGTAACTCTTTATCGAAGTCAAGACAATCAAAAATGGTTTATCAAAACAAGAGGACTATCGACCTTAAGGACTCTAAAGATCTTCTCTTAGCTACACAAGTCTTGGGTCAACAAATTGAGTATATATATCATCCCATGAAGGTTATATGCATGAAAATGAAAATGGAACTACCTCTTTATGATGTGTTCTCCTCTCTTTAGGACCCCTTATAGATCCATCGGTCTATTGTAAATATTGGGTACTTGTGTGAGAAAGTAGGTAGCACTATAGATTTTTTTGAAATCCCCTATTCCAATTTACTGGCCTACTGCACCCCAAAGGACTTTGACTTTATGTGAAGCTGATTGTGGAGTTTGATCTTCAATTAGAGATAGGAGATGTACTTTTAATCACATCTTTTGGTGTGATTAGACTTTTAATATTTGTATGTTACCTTTTAGATATCATTGTATTTTATTTTCAAATTATTGGTTTTTAAATTTACTTTTTTTAGATTCCTCATCCATATGGATTTGGAAGACCAAAAATGGGTGATAATGATGAATTTAATTTGAAAACTTGGGACAATGTTGCTAAAAGAGAAAACTTCAAAGAGTATGGGGTCTAAGAATCTCAAAAATCTAGGTGAAATAAAAATGTTATCTTGACTTTGACCTTGTTTTATCCAATGTGAAGTTGAAATAAAGAGGGAAATCGAGAGGAAATGACACATGGAATAAATTTGAATTACTTCAAATTGAAATAAAAAAAATGTGACAAAGGGTAAAAAGGGATACAATGACAACAAAGGTGTGATTCTTTATCATAAGAGTGAGGGAAATGGAGGAAAACATGCTAACATAGATTGTTATGCAAGTTCCATCTAGAAAAAGAAGCAAAAGCTAAAGTCTAAGAACAAGGATCACAAAGAACATGAAAATAATGGTAATTTTGTGAGGAATTATTGGGTCCTATCTGCAGTCTTATTCTACAACTCACAAAATAAAAACCCATGGAGGGTGTTAGAAAGAGAAAGGAAAGGAAGATGGTGGTTTTGTGAGGAACTGTTAGGTTTTATCCATGATCTTATTCTATAACTCATGAAAGAAAATCCCAAGGGGAACCAAATCAAAATTGGTAAATAGAAGTCAGTGTAAAAAGTAAGATAATGAAGACTATGGTACATCAAGAGGTAAATTCTAAACAAAGGGGGGAAAATGATCATAAAGCTAATAAGGCCAAGAATGACATAAAAAGGCAAAAAATAAAAGAGATATATAAGGAGCCAAAATAAAAGTGAATGCTAAATGTGATGTTTAAGAAATCTAAAATAACATAAAATAAAATTATGATGCTTAGGAAGGTGAAATTGAAATAAGAAAAATTCATAAAAATAAAGAAACATGAGATAAAAAGAACAAGTAAAATCTATGTTAACATTTGTATCAAAGATGAAGATGTGAAATACAAGTCTATAAGTCTCAGAAGGTTTCTTAAAGCTAGATGTGTTTATTATTATGCATTATAGAAGAAGAGTGGGAATCAAAATATGCCCAAATGATAAGTGTATGAGTGATGGGCATCATAAGATGCTCCAAAGTATGAAGGGATATGTGGATGGGCATCACAAGATGTCCAAAAGTTTGAAGGGACATGTGGATGGGCATCTCAAGATGCCCCAACATGTGAGTTGGAATGAGGTATCATTGAGCCATTAGAAGTATTTGAATTGGGTTGGTAGGTTCATTTAGAAGTAGGTAAATGTGTTTATTTATTAGACTTTAAAGATGTTGAATGTGACAAATGATGTTTAGGAGAAGTATGAAGAGATAAAGGAGGTAAAGGAGGACCATGTATGATATGATTTGGATTAGGAATTTGAACGGTGTAATCTTTTGGTTTATGTGACTTAAGAGGTTGAGGATAAATGGATGCCACAATATGTTTAAATTTGTTCATGTTAGTTATCACTTCCTTATTGGTGTAGGAAAAATGATCAATGATGGTTTGAACAAAATTTTCAGATGAGGTTTATTCATTATGTAGTTAATGTTGATGTGATTATGGTGCTTGAAATTCAATTTGAGAAGATTGAATATAATCTTCACAACATTGTTTTATGAGAGTTTCACATTTGAAATATGGACCAAGTAAGGAATAAATAATAAATAGGTGAAGATCATGACAAGACTCATGAGAATGACCTATAGTAGCATGCCATGAAAAAAATTTGTCTAGATTGTACCATCTTGGAGGAGGTTTGGAAGGATCAAAGTTCATGGGTTTAGAGGGTGGAAATTTCATCATAAGTTGTTATAATCTCAAAGGAGGGTGGGTTGGGTTAAATTTGGTTGAATTGGATGCTTCACTTTGAGGTTGGGGAGACTTGGATGAATCAATTATATGAGAAAAAGATTAGAAATATTCTTTAGTATTTGTTTGAGTTGTTTCAAATTGAGTCATAAAAATGTCTTATCTTTTTTATTGATCTAAGGATTTTCCTAAAGTTTTAGGTGAAAAAAATTGAAATTTATATTGAAGGGAAGGTTTAAGAGTAGTGACAAATAGTTTTAGAATAGTGTCATCATTCATGTTATGGTCCACTTTATGAGCAAAAGACTTCCATCATTTAATGAAAGTATGAGCAGATTCATTAGGAAGTTACGTGTCTTTGATGGAATAGCTAAGGTAATTTTTAAGAAGATCATCATGTTAGAATTCCTTCATTATAAAATTGACTAAATCCTTTAGTTGTAAGATGGGATGTCTAAAAATTTTGTTGTACCATTCAAGTGCATCACTAACTAAGGTTTTTGCTAAGATCTTGGTGGTAGCAAAGATGTTAGTTTGGACCCATTCCTTATAGAGATTACCAAAAGACTTAAAAAGGATAGTAGGGTCCTTAGTCCCTTTATATGTGATAGTTGGATAAATATTTCCAATATCTATGGATTCAATAAATGGAGTTAAAGGTTCATTTTGAAGATGTTAAAGCAATTTGTTATTCATTAGAGGTTGAGGGATGATATTGTCCTTGGCATCTATAAGAGAAGGGAAAAAATTTTGATTTAGTTGAGACATGAAGACTTAAGGTGGTTGAATAATCATGTTTCATAAATTTTTTTGCATACTCATCATTTGAGATTGACTGGAAGTTTGCATGATGTTCATTTGATTTATGACTTGTGCAAGAAGTCAAATTATATCAATTGGTGGGTTGATGTTTACAAGAGGGGTATTAATGTTGGTAGTAAGAGGATTATTATTGTTGGTGGTAAGAGGATTATTTTTAGGTTGAAATTCCCAATATTGGTATTATTTGTATTAAATGTGGTATAAAAATAAAGAAGCCTAATCAAGCCACCATTCTTGTGAGGAGTGTAGATAGTATTATCATCAAGATTTTTGAATAATTGAGAACCATCTAGATTATAAATTTGATTGGTTTTAACCATGTTAATTTTGGAAGTGATAATTATAGGTTTTCTTATTAAGGGTGTAACAAGAGGATTGTGAACATTCATTGTAAGAGGTGGAACATAATGTGAGGTTTTAACATTGGATGCAAATGGATTGATGATTTTATGAATTCAGGTATAGAAGGTGTAAAAGTGGTATAAGGTATATGATAATCATGATTTGGGATTTGTATAATAGGATTCTCTAGATATAACATATGGTATGGTATAGATTAAGAATATTTAGAATCATATGATAAAGAGTTGCACCATAAAGAGTTGTCTTCTATGGTGGACAAAATGGGGTAGGAGAGAACAACCCATGTATATTTGAAATGGGTTGAGACTATCAAGAAATAATTTTATAATAGGTTTAATTATGTTTGGAAATAAATTAATAAAATTTAAACAAGAAAAGACAATGAACTGGGTCAGCAAATAGAGAAGGTAGAAAATAATACAGGGTCGACTAGGTCGACCTAGCACAAAAATAGTGAATGTAGAACTATACTGGGTCGACCAGGTCAACCTAGCATAGTGTATACAGAATGGAAGAAAATGAAAAAATCCTAAAAACTATGTTAGATTGACTATATAGACCTAGTGCAATGTACAGGGGTTGAAAAAGATGATATGTTGACTAGGTTAACCTAGCATGATTTCTTATTTTACCTATATCTTGAGTTCTACTTATCTATTTTACAAATCATAAAATATGTTGTATTCATGATGACAAAGAGAATGAAAATAAGGAATAAATAAGTGATAAAATGATGATAAAAATAGTTAAATAAATATTTAAAGGGTTTGTATTCACATTTGGTTCGCTAGAATGTATGTAATCAGAATTGCATGGTGCACATGAATCAATCTTGGATCAAATAAAATAGATCACACCTATAGTTCTAATTGGGGAACACACTTATTAATTGAGATAATTACCAATATGAGGATCTACTAGAACTGATTAGGGTATCACTTGTATCATCTATTATAACACATCATGATAGGTAGGGTTCCAAATCTTATAGTCTAACACAATCACACAACAACCCTAATAGAGTCCTATGGTTTATATATTTCAATTATGATAATAAAAAAGAAATTAAAATATTCTAATAACAAGAAAATAAATATAATATAGTGTGCACTAAAGCTTGTGCATAATGTGAGGGGGGTTAGAATAAAACGAATATATAACAACTAAACTAAACATATATAGGAGACATATACTCACGTCAATGTATACAAAATCCTAATACATAGGAGAGAAGAATACATATTGAATTATATATCTAATATTACAAAGGAGAAATAAAGTTAGGAATACTTACCTTTGAAGACAAACCTATCAAGTCTCAACCTCTCCCTTGGCCAATAGTGCTTCACAAGAGATTGTTGTGGCCTTTAAGGACAACCAAGATAAATTAGACATAGGCTACACAACCTACCTAAGTATCCAAAAAAATTATCCACAAGATAAGATCAGAGCTCCAAAGAAAAGTATTTAACTCTAAATCTTTATTCCTCAAGTAGAATGGTCAATAACTAGATGGTTGCTCTCACTTCTTCACTTAATTCAACTCTCTTTATATCTCAAATGGTTGGAAATGAAATTGTATATATAGGGGTAACTTACCTAGAACATCAAACATGTCAATTTTTCTAGGTAGATCGGGTCAACCTAGCACATTATCAAGCAAGTTCCTAAAGTTTGTGTTAGGTCAGTTAAGAGGTAAATAAGTAAAAGAGAAAAATTGTCCCAGAACATGCTAGGTCAACCAGGCCAACCTAGATTGTTGAGTAGGAAGCCTAAAAATCCATATGGATGAAGTGGCTTTTTGAATAGGAAAAAGGGAGATAAATCAAGGGAAAAAGGGATAAAACATGGCAAATGATAGGAATGGTTAGGAAAGAGAGAAATAAGATTATGGTTCAAGGTTTTAGAAGGAAAGAGTGTAGATATAAAGTGGAAAAAGGAACAACAATCTTAAAAATCACCAGAGGTCTACCCACCCCTCTCTCGGTACACCCCTTAAGGCATGAACATAAATATATTGTGACTCAATAGGTTTCTACAAGATACAAAGTGTCATTAATCAATACAATTGTGAAAATATCATGTGTATAAATTAGGGATAATCTTTGTTTCTAGTGTTGCTAGGGAATCTTGTAGAGAGATAGATCTATGATTATTTCACCATGTGAGCTTCTCTATTGTTACTAAATTGATTTGAATATCTTGGTTTTTAGCATCCCAACACTCCACTAGGTGCATGCTAGGAAGTTTTTTAAGGTTTGACTATTTGGCTTGTGCTAAGACTAATACAAAGAACTGTTAATATTTCATGTTGAAAGGTGTTTTGTCCCTTTTGAAAACTATTTTGAAAGTTTTAGTGTCTTTGTTCTTTATCTCATTAATCTTCAAAAATTCTAATTTTAGTTTGTATCACAATAATTTACAGACTATTTTTTGGTTTCAAGAAAGATTGGTGCCTATTCTAAGTATTTTCTAACTTTCAATTTTGAGTTTCTTCTTATTTTCAAAGATGGAAGGACTGAGATCATATTTCAAATGTGACCCATCCAAGAGACTTGTTCCACCCTTGGGCATTCCTCAAAGAAGAAAGGAACAAGTATGGATTCCTATTGAAGGCCAAAGTTCCACTACTCAGGACCATGAGGGTTTTGATAATCTTGAAATCCTTGTTAACCACCCCATAATTAAGGACTATCACATCTCTTTTACTAATTCTAAAACACATAGTCCTATTTATTTTCCAACTCATTCTCAACTATTTGAACCCCCTCCCAAATATCATCCACCCAGTTCACCTCATTCACCCCCTCATATCCCTTTTCCATTTGTTCTCGAACCTCTTATTGAACCAATCATGAGGCATAGGGAATAGGAGGAGAATGCATGTCCTTTATTTATAATTACCAAATTTAGACCCATAAATTTTGATGAAATAGAGGGATATCACAATGAGGTTCCACATGAAGTTAGGAAATTCCTCCCAAAATTCCAAGGGACAATGTAGTGAGTGGTGATCAACATCTGAGGGCTTATCAAAATATCATTGAAGATTATGAGATTGAGTATGAGGATATGTGCATCAAGTTGTTTATGTACACAATGTAAGAAGATGCTCAAGAATGGTTTAATTCCCTTCCCACTAGATGCATTGATTCATGTGAAGAGATGCAAAATGTTTTTAGAATTCAATATGGTTCTAGGATTGATCCAAGGTTTCTCTTAGCCAACTTTGAAAATATCAAGAAGAATCCTAATGAGTGTGTGCAAGAATTTAACACACAGTTCAACAAAACCATGATGTGACTTCCTAAAAGCATCAGGAATAGAAACATAGCATGCCTGATAAAGTATTGTGATGCCTTTGATAAGAATGTTGCATAATTCTTAATGGAAAAGGCTCCCACTAACCTATATTTGGTATTCAATATGGCCATCCAAATTGAGAATAATATCAAGGCCATGGGAAAACCCTTGAACAAGAAAGTTGATGTAAAGTTGGTCAATCCAGAAAAAACATAACCTATAAAGACAACAAACTTGGAAGAAAATATCAAGAAGAATCCTAATGAGTGTGTGTGAGAATTTAACACATAGTTCAACAAGACCATGATGTGACTTCCTGAAAACATCAAGACTAGAAACATATCATGCCTAATAAAGTATTGTGATGCCTTTGATAAGAAGGTTATGTACTTCTTAAGGGACAAGGCTCCCACTAACCTATAGTTGGTATTAAATATGGCCATCTAAATTGAGAATAATATCAAGGCCATGGGAAAACCCTTGAATAAGCAATTTGATGTAAAGCTGTTCAATCTAGAAAAACATAACCTATAAAGACAAAAAACTTGGAAGAAACTATCAAAATTTTGGCCTCTACTATCAAATAAATGTCATATAATTTGGCTAGAGCTAAGAAAGTGGTCCCTCGAGTGTCTACCAGTTATGAAGGGGTTCCAAAACTGAATCAAGAACAAAGCAGACCTACTTTTTATTGAGGCCAAAATACCCCCATTTTTTAAAATTTGGACCCTTAATAAACCTTAAAGATTAAACATGAAAATATAGCATGTTAGGATCATTTGTAAAATTTGAAGATCATCCACTTTATTAAAGACAGGCTTATTAACTATGTCTTGCTTTAATTTTGTCTAATATTGCTAATAAATGGTCTTTATTCCTTTTATTTGTAATATCCATGGTGTTACTACTGATAAATTCAAGTTCTAAAACCTTGGCAAACCCTCAGTTCAAATTTGAATATTGGTAAGAACTAAATTGGCAGGAACCTTTTAAAACCTATTTTGGACTTAAGCACAATTGTCATGTTTAAAGCATTAGTCATGTTTTTTTACACAACTTGAACTTAGACTAAAAATTCTTGGTCCCCTTTATTATTCCCCCCTTTAAGTTTTTTATATTCTTAAATTTTCCTAATGACAATTTTTCAGGGTCCCTTTTTCCTAACTTGGTCCCTTTAATCCATAGATTAGCCTAAAGTTTTAATCCTAAGGCCCTATCATATTTATTAATATGAATGAGACCTTAGCCTTAACACCCTATCCTAAATATTTTATGTCATATTAGGTCCTAACTTAATTTCACTAATTTTAAAAAATCCAACAACCCATGCTTCATTATGAGGCTTGATCTAATAGAGTAAGGAAGACCTAAGCTTTAAAGGCATACATATCATAGGATCCAATGACCTGCACTTCATCATGGAAAAATGATCTAATAGTGCAAGGGCCGCAACAAATATGCACCCTTAGCCTACATCCAATGATTCTCACTTTATCACAAAGACTTGATTAGATGGAGCAAAACATAGTTGAAAGGTCAAAGGATTATAGAAGGCCCATAAGATTGACACATGACACCCTTATATTCAAGGATTAAAATAAAATGGGTCCTATACATTGAATTAAACCAATGAGCATGTAGCTACCAATATCATGATCAGATAGCCTACACTTCATCATGGATCCTAATTGAATAGAGTGAGTTGATCCAAAGACCCTAAGGATACCATGAGGCCACCATGTGGTGTTCTCCCATTGAAACCCAATAACTTCACAAGCTTAAATTTAACATTATCATGAATGTCATTTGAAATCTATGAGGCCATCATTTATTTCCATGAGACAATCAAATTCAATCTCATCTAACCTTTTACTTAGGAAAAAATGCACTAAATTATGTCTTTTAGGAGGGTCATTTTGATTTCATGCTTTAATAAACTTAGAATAAAATTATTTATCCTAAGTTTTCATTTATATTAGCATAGATAAACTTAAATTTTGGCTTTTATCCTAAGTTTTTTTACATGGCTATGCACTAGTTAATGATTTCATATCTCATAAGATCTAACAGTTCACACTTCATCATGGGAGCTTGATCGAATGGTACAAGGATAACTAAGATCCAATAGCTCGTGCTTCATCATGGGAGGATGATCTAATGGTCTGAAGACACTAACAAATTTTTAAAGGCCCAAAGATTCACCACATGGCCAAAGCTTATTTAACAAAGGATTGACATAAGATACGAAGATTGAGAAAGCATGCAAAGAAGCCACATGGCACAATTATGAGGCTTAGCACCAAAAGAGCCAATCCTAGATAAAGACCCAAATCATGATCAATGATTCTTGGTCATTCACAGGATCTTGATCCAATGGTGAAAAATAAAATGGGGAATTTTTTAAATGTTAATGGCTAGTGATCAAATGTATTTAATAAAAATACCATGAAAGGTCCAGATTGATGCCACATAAGCACCATGTAAGGAAAAAAGGGAAAAATAAGAGATCTTGTGTGATAAAAAATGTGAAAGTATAAAGGCAAGGGTCCAAATCAAATCCAAGGAATGTATGAGCCAAAGTCCAAATACATCCTATCATTAATGCTCCAAAAACCCTAAACCCTACCTAAAAGAGGCCATAAGTGGATTCATTTGGTTATAATTTGATCTAAGAGAAGCTTAATTATTTTCATGAGTGCAAAAGAATATCACAAATATAAATTTCAAACTTGTGTCAACATTTTGCAAGCAAAATTCATGGTATCTCATAAATAGTAATTAAAGGAGGATATAGAGCTCTACCTATCCACAAATAATGAAAGAAGAATCTTCAAGGACACTAAATTGGATGTTGTATCCCTAAACTTCTCAAGCATCAAGAATTGGTCTAAAATATTATTCACCATAAAGGAGCTTAAACCCATCACCAAGAAAGAGTAGATAATTGTCATAATGAGTAGGAAGCACTATGACCTCGTCATAGTCCAGATGGCTAACCTTCATTATGTTTCTACCAAACTTGAGGTACTTCACTGTATAGATGTTCTTGCTCCAATTTTTATAGACTATAGGGTAGAAAATGATTGGATCATGTGTGAAGTAGATTCTAATAAGGTAGTCTAAATTTCCCCTTTGGCCTTCAAAAAGTACTATAAGATCCTAAAACCCCATGTAGACTTATCCAAAATAAAAGAGTGGACCAGAAAACATGACCTAGACACCATCCTCAAACCCTCATTGCACTAAGGAACCCATGTCTTCAGAGACTTTGAGGGAAGGATCCTAATTATCCAATTCAAGGAAAGGATTAGGGTAATCATGACCTTGTTAAATAGACCATTAGAAACCCCTTCAACCACATATGTGAATAAGACCTAGGTTTCCTATGTATATTTCATGGTAAAAGAGAAGTTCACCCCTCCTATTGGAGACTTGATGAATGTCTTTTTGGGAAATCAATCCATTGCTATCAAAAGGAAGATGACAAAGAAATTTTTCATGATGTCTTAATTACTAGATGCCTTACTTTCTTCTACCAACTTCCTAGGCATTGGAAATTGGTCTTCGGAGGGCAAAACCACTATATTCCACCACTATTCAAAATTACACATCTTCAAATATAAGAACATATGAAATTCATTTGTGACTATGTATACCCTGCTCTGGTGGAGTCCATCACATTTTATCCCATTCCTAGGGTTCATCCATGGATCAATAAATATATAGAGATGATGGGGGATATCTGGTTCTATCCAGACTACACAATTATCAAGATTGAGGGGATCATGTCCTCACCATATAGGTTGCCTATTTATGTACCTAACAAGGTGTCTAAATAATAAGTTGACTCCCAACTCATCAATGGTATTAATGGATTTTGTAAGCAAAAGAAGAAGGGTCTTCTCCATCCCTTTCCCCTAAGTATTAGAAGGACCATACTACAATATTGGAAATAAGTGGAGATCATGTCTAAGAATAGGGACTCTTTTGGGTTTCAATTTGATGACCTCAAAATGTGGGATCCCAAGAAAATAGTGAGTGATCATTTTAAAGGTAAGTATCTTCCCAAACCATTATATGTGCATTATCTTAGTGTTCAAGACACCATTTACATCAAGGTAAGGAACTTTGAGTAAGTTTTGACCAGACTCAAGGGATACAACAATACATTTGAGCATAGGTTAATAAGTGATGATAAACCAATAGGAGAGGTATGGAAGATGCATCCTCTCCAATATCATTTATTCTTGGACCTTTTAGGCAACCCCAAAAACAAACTCAATTAGAGAAACCACAACCTCAAGGGAAAATTATGCAAGGGCATGGTAAATAAAATCTATAAGAGAGACCTAGAGAGGGATCCTTAGCCTTGCCCCAAAGGCCACCATCCTTAATTGAGCATATAGACATGATTGCCTTGGAACCAAATGAGATAGTTGAAGGCTCCCTCAAATAACTTTTTGATGCATATGGCACCAATGAGGAAGGGGAGCAGATTGAAGAGGCACAAGTCTAGGTAAGGGAGCCTAGAGAAGAGAAATGAAAAGAAGTAATTATTGATATATTCCTAGTGGTACCTAAGGATAAGAGGAAGGTAGATATGGAATTGGTCCTTGTTGGACCAAAAAGTCCAATATTAACTCTCACACATCCCACCAGTGAGATCAATCTATTCAGTGAGGAATTCCCCATTCATGGACCAATCATTCTTATTTGGTTCATTTATGACAAACTATATAATATCCCCTCTCTCTCACTCATAGGAATTAAAAAATGTAGTTAACATAGATATACATGAAGATATAAATCCATGGATCAGAGATATAATGAAGGAAGAAGAAGAAAGAAGGATAATGGCCACTTGAGGGCCAGAGAGTAAAAAAATGGATGCTCTTAGAGCATCAAGTAGCACAAGAATTGATGTTCTAGAGCCTCTAAAATTCACAAATCCAGTCACCACTATCTAATTCAATATATAAATAGCTAAATTAGAGAGGGTCACTACCAAGAAAGTCATGATGGGAGCTAAGGAGTTTACCTTCCAAAAGGTTGAACCTTTTTTAGGTCTGACCCTAGTGGAAGGAAAACAACCAGGTGAACATCCCATTCATGAAGATTATGTTGAGAGTTTAATTGAGGCTCAATCAGCAAAGGTTGGGATCTAAGGGATAAATCAAATAATTCATAATTTAGAAAAGTAAAATCAAAACTTGGAGACATAAGCCATTTTATTATTGCCTGATGTTATTATTGACATGTTTGAGGCTTCATTATTTGATATGTATGATTATTTGAGGTTAATAAAGTTGAGGTAGGATGCCTCGAGCCAAAAGGTGAGGTGTCTAAGGGGTTAATAATGGAATGGTAGGAGGCAGAGACCTAGATAAGGGATCTCATTGGTATTTTGAATAGGAACAAGATTCCTAAGTTTAAATATATTAAGTTGGCTCATCCAAATACCATATTGGGAATAGTAGTAGATAAAATCTAGGTTATAGGTGCATGGACAAATAATTTAGATAGACTCTTAGTAGATGATAAGGAATTGATTACTAGGATTGAGCATCTCCTAGGCACCATGCTAGTTAATCCTACCAAAAATACATCCATGGGGATCATTGATGATGTAGAGTATAAGCATAGAGTCGATTTAGTGATGAATGAAGTAAAAAGTAAGAGCCAAGGTAGATTAGGTAGTGATAATGGTAAGATTCTAAGCATGATCTTTAATGTTGAAGAAAAGATTAAAGAATATAAGAGCATAAATTAATCTATGGCCAGAGATGACAGGGATTTGGATGACCTACCTAATCAGGAAGAAGTTTATGTCATGAAGCCAGCTATGGACCTTGAGCTTATTAAATAGAAACATTAAAAGGCAATGAAATTACTACAAGATTAATAGGGGAGTCCCAAAGCAATGGGCCCACCCACTAGTTAATATTCCTTTTGTAAATCATTGTAATATTTAAATAGGGAATATTATTTTGTAAGGCATATGCTAATCTATTAGCATATCACATCTAGGTCAGTTTAGCTTTAAAAAGAAAATATATCCTAGAACTTACTAAAAAGGATATTTATCCTTACTTTTATATATTTTGTATTTCATAGATGACCGGTATACTACTTTGTGTTTCTATAAAAGGCATGTATTACCATTTGTAAGAGAGAGAGAGAGAGAGAGAGAGAGAGAGAGAGAGAGAGAGAGAGAGAGAGAGAGAGAGAGAGAGAGAGAGAGAGAGAGAGAGAGAGAGAGAGAGAGAGAGAGATTTTGAGCAAATTTGTATACTCAGATAAATTAATGCAATCAAGGAATTCTATAAATACTATCCAAATTGAATGTGTTAATTGTTAACATAGATTCCTCTCTCAATTGTTGATCCTAATTCTTAAGTTTGAATAGTTTCTTTGAATTCCAAATTTTCATCTATGGTATAGGGTTCATAATTTATGCTTGTGCTAAATTAGTTGAAGGATATTATATTTACTTCATTTCATTTTTTCTATATTTAGATGTGTTCATGCCATTTGAGTCTTGGAACATAATTTTAAAGTAAAATCTAGTTCTTAATTATATAATTTCATATCATCCTTAGAAATGTGTCTAGTGTATAGTAAAAATTGAGCTTATGCTATTTTACATCATATATTGCTTAAATGCAGGTTCAGTCATAGTTGAAACTTTTTCATGATATTTGAGTTCAAGATCAACACTCACTTATTGCTTTTCTACCTTACCCTTCTCTTTGCTCCTTTTTTTACACCAGATCACTCTAGCTTAGATTTCATTGTAAATATTCACATAGATTATATTGTAGCTTAAATTGGACTATAATTCACTAAGAATTGACATAGATCTTTCACAATTCATAAAGAACAAACCATGATGGCTCCCAACCATCACTTATTATAAATTCTTGGAACACTTATACACATCTCTATTACTATTTCACCACAGGTGACATCAAGTTGCCATAACCTACTACTCATACTCTAAATTCCTAAAATTCTAAAATGAGAAGTGTTATTTGAACACTAAAAACCTCTATGGTGCATTTAGATACATCAACAAAAATAGTGTTCCTGTTGGCGTTAGAAGGAGGGCCCTTTGAAAATTGGTTGGATCTTAGTTCATCTTAGTGTGTTTTAATCTAAAATTGATGTTATCTTTGTGCTGTGAGTAATTCTTTGCTTATAATTGTAAATATCATTGATCTTTGTGGTCTTTGACCCATCTTTGTTCTTCCTTTAGACAAAGATCAAAGTTCTTTGATGCTTGATTCTTGGTTTTGGTAAATTTAGCTTAAGTTGGAAACCCACAACATTTGAGGTTAGAACATCTTATTTTTTTCAAAGTTTGTCATATCTTTCATATATCTAGGATTGTTTGGGTTTAAACTTAT
Source organism: Torreya grandis (assembly GCA_037957365.1). Classification (NCBI taxonomy): domain Eukaryota; kingdom Viridiplantae; phylum Streptophyta; class Pinopsida; order Cupressales; family Taxaceae; genus Torreya; species Torreya grandis. The sequence goes on along the minus strand of JARHVA010003383.1, from coordinate 1,826,298 downwards.
AAAAATATACCCTATTTTTCATAATTAGACACATCTTTGAGTTATATGCCAAATGTGCCAGCCATACATGGATAAAGGTTGAAGGTAAAGATACCTTAAAGATTATATAACTCAAGGTAAAGATTAAAGGATTTTCCTGTGTTTAGTCCAAATGGTATAGTAATGGTTGAGGAACAAATTAAGTCTTTCAAAGTTTCCTTAAGATTACTAAATGTTGTGCATGAGGATTTATCTTATAGGTTATTCCCCTTCACCTTTAAATATTTTGCTTATAAATGGTTCTTAAACTTGCCTAATAATTATATCACTAGTTGGGATGGTTTCTAATGTCTTTATAGATAAAGTTGGTAAAATTATCTATCTATATGTCATGTACCATTAATTCACCACCATTAGAAGAGATGAAAGAGAGCCTATAAGGTCCTTTAATTTTATATTTCAAAAAATGTATAGAAAGACCATAGAACCCTATAATCCTAATGATGTTTTAGCTCTACAAATATAAGGATGTAGTAGATCCCATGCCCTCTATATTTTTTAAGAGATCCATGCCAACTATAAATTAATTATCTAGGGTTTATTTTGAGGTAATAACCATCAATGATCAAATATATCCCCAAGGACAAATGGCCTACTCTGTTCTAAATATTAACCCATAAATGCCTACCCTGAACATCTTTCCAAACAACAACCAAATTTCTTGACCACAAATCAACTCCGAACCTCACTCAATTAACTTTGAGTCATGCTTCTCCCAATCAAAACCTAGGATTCTTGAGTGATATTTCCACTAATGGCTTCAATATGAATTATCAAAGATATTTAGTACCAATTTTTGGTGCTAAAAATAACTAGGTAGATAATGTTGAAACTCCTAAAAATGAGAATGAGTCTATCTTAAAAATGGCCCAAAAGTTGAGTATTGATTTTCTTTAGCTACAAAAACAAGTTGGAAATACTATTGAAAGTTTTAGTAATAATTTCTCATTTTAAAGGCATAATAGACCAAATAATAGATTTTAGAATGGTAGCTTTCATAATATTATGAATAATGAGCCATCTTTTGAATAGAAGACCATGGACATTATCATCACTAATATTGCATTACCTAATTATTGTAGAGTGCATTGTACTACCAAGCATGGTGAAATTGACTAAAATGAGTTTTATAATGCTTTTGAGGCTTTCTAAGAAGAAATAAATACATTTAAAGTAGTCCCTAACAAGGATAATGGTGTAGGTACCTCTAGATCCAAATCATCTGATCAAGCCTTCATGGTGGATACTTTTGACTTCCCCTTTCAAGAGGACAATGAACATGATGAGATCCTAGAGGATATCCAAGCCTTCTAACAATTCTTGAATAAAAGTTATCCCTTGATAAATAGAGAGCAAAGGTATCCCTTGACTACCTCAATGCCTCCAAATAACTTTGGAACTCCTCTAGACACTTATTCAAGCAAAAATCCTAAGCAACCTAAAGGGAGTACTTCTAAACCCAATGTTGACATTCCTAGTTCTTCTAATAAAACTAGATATAACATAGTTGAGGATATGAAGAAGATAAATGATAATATTACATTGCATGAACTAACATAGATCATAGAGCAAAGGGACCCTTTTATAGAATCATTGTCAAAGAAGTCTAACAAGCCCCCTAAGGCTGACCATGCCAATGTGACTATACATAAAACCAAATCTAAATCTCTTCCTTTCCTACTCATTTTTAGGATGTTTGGTAAGAATTTACATGAGTTTTTAAATTTAGTTACATCTACCAACATCATGTTAGCAGGTATATATAAACAACTTGGCTTGGCTCCTATTAAGTTAGATAGAGTTGTAATTTAGTTAGATAAATCTAGAGTCAAGGTAATTGGGGAACTTTTAAATGTTCATATGTAATTAGCCTCTAAACTTAGGGTTTAATATTTCATTGATATTTAGGTTGTTGATATTACTGATGTATATGGGATACTTTTAAGTAAGGAATAGACCAAGGCTTTGAATGGTTATATGTCTACTAACTACTCACACTTGTGGCTACCTTGGAAGGGAGTTTCAAATCAAATCAGGGTTGAGAGAGAGCCAATGATAAAACACATGATCTTTGAGTATAATGTTGTAAATAAAAAGATGAACATCATTAATGCAGACTTAGGGGTTTTCACCTGAGATACTACCAAGGTATGTGATCCAATAAGTACTCATGTTGTTCTTGGACTATGGAAGTTTTATTTTAATGGTGATAGGTGTAAAACTAGATCAAGTGTTAGTGTTGTCTTAAATGATCCTACTAATAGAGAGTACAATGCTTTTTATAATCTCTAATTCAGTTGCACTAACAATATTGTTGAATATGAGGTGATTATCCTAAGTTTGTAGTTTGATGTGAAAAACAAAGTCAAAGAACTACTAGTCTATGGGGATTTATAATTATTAGTTAACCAAGTGAGAATAAAATACCAATGCAATATCTCATACCTAAAGAGGTATAAGTTCAGGGTCTAGGATCTCATTGAGCCTTTTGGTGCATTTAACATTGTCTCCATCCTTAGAGAAGAGAACTAAGTTGTTGATGAGTTGGCATCTATTGCAGCCAACCTCATGCCTAATTAGGACTCACCTAACTTTAGCATTGAGTTGATACCTTGTCCTTTAGTCCCTAAAAATTTCAATCATTTTCAAGTCTTTAATGATGATCAATATATATTGTATTTCATGACCAATTTTGGAGCAATTAAGGCTCACATAATTGATGAGACTAATGAAAATACAATTTAGGAAGGTAAGTTTGATGGAAAAGTCATTCAGTTAAATGATAATAAAATCCCCAAAGGCATGACTGCATTATAAATGCTATTTTATCAAGATAAATTATCTAAGGTACCAAATATTCCCAAGGTGATTGGGAAGGACTATAATGCAATGGATCTTGGCCACCAAGATCAACACCAACTAGTAAATATAGGAAAAGCCTATGCCAATATTAAGAACAAGAAGCATAAAGAGTTGATAACTAAGTATAAGGATGTCATAACATGGTCCTATGATGAATTAAATATATTTGATTTGAGATTCATCACCCATACTATACCCCTTAAATAAACATGTAAAACCTTCAGATAGAAGCACAGGCTTGTAAACCTTGCCTTAAGGCCAATGATCTTTAAAGAGGTTAAGAGACTAATAGATACCAGAATAGTATTTCCCATCAAACATTCTATGTGGGTGCCCAATTTAGTGCCAGTCAGGAATACAGATTATGAGATTATACTATGCATTGATTTCAATTACTTGAACAAAGCATCTGAAAAGGACAACTATCATCTTCCTTCTCTATACCAAGTAATACAAGTTGTTTCAAGTTTAGCTATGATGTCTTTTCTTGATGGATTTTCAAGTTACAAATATGTGTTGGTTGACAAAGAAGACAAAATTAAAAGATATTTCACAACTAAGTGGTAAACCTTTGTTTACAAGAGAATTCCCTTTGGGCTAATCAATACAAGAGCTACTTTTCAAATAGCCATAGACATGCCTTCTAGGGCTTGATTGGTAAGTTTATTATTATATATATGGATGATCTAACATTTTTTTCTAAAAATAAGGAAGATCAGTTCATGAACTTAAAACAAGTTTTTGAGATGTGTAGAAGGTATGGAATCTCCTTAAACCCTAAGAAGTGTATTTTTTGTGTTACTAAAGGAAAATTACTAGGTCATGTCATAGCCAAGTATGGGATCTCTATAGATATTAAAAGAGTGGAGGAAATATCTAGAATAAAACCTCTAAATAGTAGGAAAGAGCTAAAGTTATTCTTTGGTAAGATAAACTTTGTAATAAAGTTCATTTTTGACTTTGCAAAGATTGTCAAGCCACTGAATGACATGCTAATAAGGATGCCAAGGTCATATGGAATGAATAATATAGGAAGGAATTTAATGACATCAAGGAGACCATTATCCCAGCTCTAGTCCTCATAAGTCCTAACTTTTCAAGGAACTCTTATCTCTACTCTTTTACATCTAACCACACTAAGGTTATAGTATTAACTTAGAAGATTAATGGGTGCAATAACCCAATAGCTTTTATTAGCACTAATTTTAAGAATGTTAAGTTGAATTATCATTGATTGATAAGCAAGAATATGGATTAGTTAGGGCAATAAATAAATTTAGGCATTATATCGCTAGAAATAAGGTGCATGTTATCTTACAAGACCCTACCACCAAGCTTATGTTAAGTCAAAATAAGCTTAGAGAACATAGAGGTAAGTGGATATCATTTTTTCAAGAGTATGACTTGGAAATGAAAACAACAAAACTGGTAAGGTGCCAAGGTCTGATCTAGATGATTGTTAATACTAACCCTAGGCTAAGTATTATGCAAGTAGATCAGTAGGACTTTTAAGCTAGTAAGTGGTATGATTCAATTATAAATTTACTAATTAATGGTACTTGTCTTTCAAGATTATCCATAGAGCAAAAGAGGGCCCTAAGATTGAAATCATCCTATTATCTAATCAAGATTAGGGTCTTGTATAAAAAAAATTGAAAGATTCTATCTAAGGTGTGTTTTATAAGAATAAGCCACCCAAATCATGAGCACCTTCCATGAAAAGCTAGGCAATGGACATCCATCTCGGAGAACCACAACCCACAAGATTCTTAGAGTTGGCTAATATTAGCCAACTATTTTTAAGGATGATCACAAACATATGAGGGAATGTCACTCATGTTAGATCTTTAGCATGAGGGAGATAAATATAAAAATGCCTCTAAAACTAGTCATGGTTGATAAACCCTTTACTCAATGGGGATTAGAATTTTTTTGGGTGATCAATCCCAATTCATCTAAAGGTCACAAGTATGTCTTGACTACCATAAACTATAATATAAGGTGGACTAAAGTTGTAGCCACCAAAAAATATAGATGTGAGGAAGTAATCAACTTCTTGGAAGAGAATATTTATACCAGGTTTAGAACTCTAGTCTCTCTACTATGTGATAATGGATCTGAATTTATATCTATAGATATGATTAAATGGGATTATTATAATATCATTACTCTCAAGTTTGCATCCAACCACTATCCCCAATAAAATGGAGTCTTTGAGTTAAGAAACAAAAACCTAATAAAGGTAATCAAAAAGACTATTGCAGAAAACCCCAGGACTTGGCATAAGCTCCTTAAGTTTGCACTATGGGTTGATAGAATAAGGATCAAGAAAGATTAAAGGGTATCACCATTTATATTGGTATATAGACAAGAGCATATATTTCCTATCACTCTTAAATTTCCTACATACAAATTCATGTAGGAGTATATGGAAGAAAGACAAGAGTTTGCCAATTATAGATTGTTGGACATAAATAAAATGGAAGATACAAGGGATAAAGCCTTTGATAATTTTAGCAAACATCAGACCACAGTGAAAAGGTGGTTTGATAAAAGGTCAAAGGTAAAAGTATTCTAAAAATGAGACTTGGTCCTCTTATGGGACAAAGCATCTAAACCAAAGGGGAAACATGGCAAATTCACACCCCTATGGATTGGTCCTTATCAAATAGTAGAGACACTTGGGAACAACACCTTCAAGTTGAAAGACCTTCAAGGGGTAGAGTTCACATTACCCACCAATGGGAAATATCTCAAGCATTATGTTTTTGTTGCTCCACCTAGGGTTTTCATGGAATAAGCTCTATAAGATGGTTAGACTTAGTGTAGGTAGGCTAGTTAGTTTATTTCATGCACTTTCCTTTTTATCCCTTGTTTTTATATAAGCATGTGTATATTTGTTTATTTTTCCTTATGTTTCTTTCTATTGTGTGTGTGTTCTTGTTGCTTGGTTCCCTTTTTCAATAAGTCCTTCTGGATAATCTTGAGCTTAAAGTTAGACAAAATGCTTGATAATTCCCAAAATTTAGGAATTGATGTATGTACTTCATGCATATGATGGCAATGGTTCTAGAATTTAAGCCTAATTTTCTATTTTGAAGAAACTAGTAAAGATTGGTGGAAGAATCCAATCATTCTATGAGAACTTAAGCATTGTCTTAACCTCAAATTGGTTTTAATAATATTTTCACTTATAGGGTGAGAGTTTACGATTACTAAGGTATAGCAATACTAGCACATAATCAACATCCTTGCTTGGAATAATGGTTACAACCATGGGTGATTTTCTAAGGATCAAACATTTTACCAAATCCTTAAATCTAGATACCCTAGTTCCCAACCTTGCTAAAAGCATAAAGGTCTAAAGAAAATTAAAAAAGAAGGATTCAATGTGAAATAAAAAGATTTTTAAGCATAGGTGATTTTGGTAATCTCCACTAGGGATATGGATGCCTAGTTGGCAGTATAGAAAGGCCTTGATTGGATCCAAAGGCATCTCTATCAGGGCCATGGATGCCTAGCTAGAAGTAGAGTATTGCCCAAGCCTTCCTTGAGCAAAAAAACATGGTTATTAATTGATATCTAAACATTCTTCAAGTCAATTTTAATGATTAAGGACATGAAACTTGGAAGTTATTTCTTGAACCCCATGGAAAATAGTAAGTGGAATCAAATTACACACATAGTGTGGCTAGGTCTTAATGATTGGCCCTAATTCTATAAGTGCAAGGTTTGTTTCAACCATAATCTGATCTAGATAATGATATTTATTGAGTGGAGTGGATGGCCCAATTATTTATCTAAATCAAAGTCTCTAGGTTATAACATTTGTTATGTTTCCCCTAGAAGTTGCAATTTTTTGAGGCCAATATACCCCCATTTTTAAAAATTGAGACCCTTGAGAAACCCTAAAGATTTAACATGAAAATATAGCATGTTAGGATCATTTTTGGAATTTTAAGATCATATAATTTATTAAAGAAAGGATTATTAACTACGTATTTCTTTAATTTTGTCTAACATTGCTAATAAATGGTTTTTATGCCTTTTAGTTATAGGTTCCATGGTGTTCTTGCTAATAAATTCACATTTTAAAACCTTGGTAAACCCTTAGTTCAAATTTGAATATTGGTGGGAACCTTTTAAAACCTATTTTTGACTTAAGCATGATTGTTGTGTTTAAATCTTTAGTCGTGTTTTATAATACAAGTTGAACTTAGCCTAAAAATGCTTGGTCCCTTTTATTATTCCCCACTTTAAGTTCTTTATATTCCTAAATTTGCCTAATGATGGTTTTGTAGGGTCCCTTTTTCTTAACTTGGTCCCTTTAATCCATAGCGTATCCTAAAGTTTTAATCCTATGGCCCCATCATATTTATTAATATGAATGGGACCTTGGCCTTAATACCTTAGCCTAAATATTTTATGTCACCTTAAGTCCTAACTTCATTTCCCTATTTTTTGTAGATCTAATGGCCTTTGCTTCATCATGGGGTTTGATCCAATGGAGCAAGGAAGGCCAAATATTTAAAGGCATATATCTCATAGGATCTAATGGCCCATGCTTCATCATGAAAGAATGATCTAACAGTGCAAGGGCCTTGACAAAGTTACACCCTTAGCCTACATCCAATAGTTCTTACTTCATCACAAAGCCCTGATTGGATGGAGTGAAGCACAGTTTAAAGGTAAAAATATTATGGAAGTCCCATAGGATTAACATGTGACACCCTTATATTTGAGGATTAAAATCAAATGGGTCTTGCAGATTGAATTGAACCAATGGGCATGAAACTACCAAGATCATGATCAAATGGTCTATGCTTCTACGTGAAGCCTAATCAAATGGAGAAAGTTGATTCTAAACACCTAAGGGATGCCATGAGGCCACCACATGGTGTTCTCCCATTGGAACATAGGGACTTCACAAGCTTAAATTTGACATTCTCATGAATATCATTTGACATCTATGAGGCCCTCATTGACATCCATGAGACCATCAAATTCAAGCTCATCTAACCTTTTTCTTAGGAAAAAATTCATTAAATAATTTCTTTGGGAGGGCTATTTTGATTACATGATTTAATAAACTTAGCATAAAAGGATTTATCCCAAGTTTTTATGTTTATTAATAAAGATAAACTTCACTTTTGGATTTTATTCTAAGTCTTTAACATGGATATACACTAGTTAATGATTGCATATCTCATAGGATCTAATGGTATGTGCTTCATCATGGGAGCTCAATTAGATAGTGTGAGGATATCTAAGATCTAATGGCCCACACTTCATCATGGGGGGATGATCCAACTGTATAAACATGCTGATGAATTTTCAAAAGCCTACAGGTTTTCCACATGGCCAAAGTTCATTCAACAAAGGACTAACATAAGATATAGAGCTCGAGAAAGCACACAAAGAAGCCACATGGCACAACTATGAGGCTCAGCACCAAAATATAAAATCATAAACAAAGACCCAAATCATGATTAATGTTTCATGGTCATTCACAAGATCTTGATCCAATAGTGTGAAATAAAAAGGGTCATTTTTTAAATGCCAATGGCTAATGCTCAAAATCATTTATGAAAAATGCCATGAAAGGTCCAAATCGATGCCACATAAGTGCCATGGAATAAAAAAATGACAAAATAAGAGATCTTGTGTGCTCAAAAATGCAAAATTATAAATGTAAAGGTCTAAATCAAATCTAAGGTACATATAAACTGAAGTCTAGATACATCTTACCATTAAAGCTCCAAAACCCTAAACCCTACATAAAAGAGTCCATAAGTGGATTCATTTAGTTACAATTTGATCCAAGAGAAGCTTAATTGTGTTTGTGAGTGAAAAAGAGAATCATAGAGATCATTTGTAAATTGCTATGAACATTTTGCAAGCAAAATCCATGATATCTCATATATAGCAAGATATATATCTACCTATCCATAGATAATGAAGGAAGAATCTTCAAGGACATTAAATTGGATGATGTAGCCCTAAACTTCCTAGGCATCAAGAATTGGTCTAAACTCTTCTTCACTATAGAGGAGATAAAACCCATCACTAAAGAAGAGCAAAGAATTTTCAACATGAACAAGAACCATTATGACCTAGTTGTAGTCCAAATGGTTAACATTCATTATGCTTCTATCAAACCTAAGGTACTTCACTACATAGATGTTATTGCTCCAATTTTTATAGACTATAAGTTAGATAATGATTGGATCATTTTTGAGGGAAATTATAATAAGGTACCCTAAATTTCCCCTTTGGACTTTGAGAAGTACTACAAGCTCCCAAAACCCCATGGAAACTTGTCCAAAATCAAGAAGTGGACCAGCAAACATGACCTAGGTACCATCTTTAGACCTTGGTTACACCAAGGAACCCATATCTTTAGATATTTTAAGGTAAGGATCTTAATTGTCCAATTTATGAAAGGGATCAAGGTAATCATGACCCTATTAAATAGAGCATTAAGATCCCCCTCAACCACATATGTGAGCAAGACCTAGGTTTCCTATGTATATTTCATGGTAGAAGAGAAGCTCAACCCTCATATTGGAGACTTGATTAGCATCTTCTTGGGAAATAAATTTAATACTATCAAAAGGAAGATGGCCAAGAAATTTTACATGATGTCTTACTTACTAGATTCCCTACTTGCTTGCACCAACTTCCCAGGCATCAAAAATTGGTCTCCTGAGGGAAAAACCACTATATCTCACCACTATTCAAAATTAAACATGTTCAAATATAGAAACCACATGTAATTCATTTTTGACTATGTCTACTATGATCTAGTGGAGGCTAACATAGGTTATCCCATGCATAGGGTTCATCCATTAATCAAGAAATATGTAGATATGATGGGGGATATTTGGTTATATCTAGACTACATAGTTATCAAGATTAATGGGATCATGTCCTCACCCTAAAAGTTACTTGTTTATGTACCTAGAAAGCTATATGAATAAGAATTTACCTCCTAACTCATCAATTGTTTTGATGGAGTTTATAAGGAGAAGAATAAGGGTCTTCTCCATCCCTTTCCCCTGATAATTGGAAGGACTATGTTGTAGGACTAGAAACAAGTGGAGATCATGTCTAAGCATAGGGACTCATTTGGGTTTCAATTTGATGAGATTAAAATATGGGATCCCAATAATATAGTGAGTGATCATTTGAAGGGTAAGAAGCTACCCAAACTAGTATATGTGCATCAGATCAGTGTTCATGACACCATGTACATCAAGGTAAGGAACTTTGAGGAAGTTTTGACTAGACTCAAGGGATACAATATTAATCTATAGTATAGGTTAACAAGTGGTGATAAACCAATAGGAGAGGTATGGAAAATGCATTCTCTCCAATATAATTTTCTACATGGACCTGTTAGGCAACCCCAAGAGCAACCTCAATTAGAAAAACCATAACCTCAAGGGAAAATTATGCAATGGCATGGTAAGGAAAATCTGAAAGAGACACCTAGAGAGGGACCCTCATCCTTAGCATTTTCCCAAAGGCCACCATCCCCAGTTGAGCATATATACATGATTACCTTAGAATTAGATGAGATAGTTGAAGGTGTCCACAAAGAACTTGTTAAAGTATATGTAACTGATGAGGAAGGGGAGTAGATTGAAGAGACATAAGTCTAGGCATGGGAGCCTAGAGAAGAGAAAGGAAAAGAATTAATTCTTGATATAGTCCTAGTGGTACCTAAGGAGAAGAGGAAGGTAGAGATGGAATTAGTCCCTATTGGACAAAAAAGGCCAAGGTTAACTCTCACACATCCCACTAGTGAGATCAATTTATTTAGTGAGGAATTCCCCATTTATGGACCAATCATCCCTAATTAATTTATTTATTAGTAAATATAAAAGATCCCCTCTCTCTCACTCATGGTAATTAAAAAATGAAGTTAACATATATGTACATGAAGATATCAACCTATGGATTAGGGATATAATGAAGGAAGAAGAATAAAGAAGGATAGTGGCCACTGGAGGACTAGCGAGTAAGAAAATGGATGCCCTTGGACCATCATGTAGCATAGGAATTGAGGTCCTAGAGTCTCCAAAATTTATAGAGACAATCACCACTTTCCAAATAAATAAATAAATAATTGGATTAGAGAGGGTCATTACCAAGAAATCCATTATGGGAGATAAGGAATTCACCTTCCAAAAGGTTGAACCTTTTTTAGGTCTAACACTAGTGGAAGGACAACAACCAATTAAACATCAAATTCATGAAGAGGATGTTGAGAGATTAATTAAATTTAAATAATCTCAAGAAAAGGTTGGGATCCAAGGGATGAAACAAATAATTTCCAATTTGGAGAAGGAAAATCAAAACCTAGAGAGACAAGCCATTTTATCAGTGCATGATGCTATTATTCACATGTTTGAGGCTTCATTCTTTGATATGTATGATTTTATGAGGTCAATAAAGTTGAGTCAAGATGCCTTGAGCCAAAAAGGTGAGGTAGCTAAGGGGTTAATACAAAATAGTAGGAGGCAGAGACCCAAATAAGGGATCTCATTAGCATTTTGATTAGGAACAAGATTCCTTAGTTCAAATCTATTAGCTTGGCTCATCTAAACACCATATTGGCAATAGTAGTAGACAAAATACAATGCCTAAGTACATGGACAAATAATTTTGATAGACTCCTAAAAAATGATAAGGAATTAATCATTAGGATTGAGTATCTCATACGCACCATGCTAGTTAATCCTACCAGAACTATAGCCTTGGGGATCATTGATGATGCAGAGTATAAACATAAAGTCACTTTAGTGATTAATGAAGTAAAAATTAAGAGTCATGGAAGATTAGGTAGAGATAATGGTAAGATTTAAGGCATGATCTTCAATGATAAATAAAATATTATAGAATTTAGGAGCATAAAAGAATATATGACTAGAGATGACAAGGATTTAGATAACCTAGTTAATCAAGAAGAAGTCTACCTCATGAAGCCAATTATGGACCTTGAGCTTATCAAAGAGAAACATCAAAAGGTAATGGAATTATTATAGGATCAATAAGGGAGTCCCAAATCAATGGGCCCACCCACTAGTTAATATTTCTTTTGTAAATCATTATAATATTTAAGTAGGGAATATTCTTTTGTAAGGCATATACAAGTCTGTTAGCATATTGCCTCTATTTCAGTCTATCTTTAAAAATCAAATTTATCCTATAAATTGTTTAAAAGGATAATTGTCCTTACTTTTATACATTTTTTATTTCATAACTAATCAGTATACTTCCTTGTATTTATATAAAAGGCATGTATTACTATTTGTAAGATAGAGATAAATTTTGAGAAAATTTGTATGCTCAGAGAAATTAATGAAATCAAGGAATTATTTAAAGATTATCCAAATTGAATGTGTCAATTGTTAACATAGATTCTTCTCTCAATTTTTGATCCTAATGCCTAAGTTTGAATAGTTTATTTGAATTTTGTATTTGCATCTGTGATACAAGGTTTCTAATTTGTGCTTGTGCTAAATTAGTTGAAGGATATTATATTTGTTTCATTTAATTTATTATATATTTAGATGTGTTCATGCTATTTGAGTTTTGGAACAAATATTTAAATTAAAATCTAGTCCTTACTTGTATAATTTCATATCATCCTTAGAAATGTGCCTGATGTATGGTGAAATTGAGCTTATGCTATTTTGCATCATATATTGGTTAAATACAAGTTTAGTCATAGTAAAAACTTTGTCATGATAGTTGAGTTCAAGATTATAAATCACTTGGTTATTTTTTTCCTTACCCTTCTCTTAGCTCCTTTTTTTACACTAGCTTATATTTCATTATAAATATTCACATATATTAGAGTATAGCTTAAATTGGACCATAGTTCACTAAGAATTGACATAGATATTTCACAATTCACAAAGAACAGACCATGATGGATCTCAATCATCACTTATTATAAATTTGTGGAACACTTATACACATCTCTATTTCTATTTCACCACAAGTGATATCAAGTTGCCACAACCTATTACTCATGCTCTGAATTCCTAGAATTCTAAAATGAGAAGTGTGCTTTGAATTATTTCTATTAGTTTTTACTATCTATTCTAAAAGGAAGAAATAGAAGCATGAAGGTTAGGGATAAGTGATTAAGTACCCATAAATTATGCACACTATTCCAAACATTATGAGAACTCCTCTTTGGTTGTGGATGAAAATACCTATGTATAAGAAAACACTTAAAAAAACTGTTGTTAGCAGAGATATATGTGGGTTGCCAAGTTACATGTTTGTTCCAAGAAGTGTAACACTTCCCTGGGATGACATTACACTATTTAGAGATAGAGTTTAAAAAAAACATAAATGAAAAGAGAGTGAGAGGGTTAGAATACTATTTACCATGTTACATGTTTAAACATGTTAGTGAATAATACAATACAGGTTGGGTAGGGGAATTATGTTTTGGTGAGGTTGTTGGCAAGGATTTTGTGGATTGCTAGTGTAAAAAAAATAGTGACCAACATTAGTTAAGTGATTGGTGTCAGTTTAGGTCACCAATGTTGATTTGGATAACCAATATCAATTGGGGCAATGATATTGGTGGGAGTATAGAAGGCTTTTTCAGGAAGGGAAATTGAGTTGTAGTCTTGTAAAGGGATCATGAGGAGTTGTGAAGGGGTGAATAAGACTCAGGAAGGTCAAGGTACAGGTTGATACATTGAGGTAGGGAGATGGAGGTGGGGGAGTATCACAAATCCTTCATAAAGTAAGCTCAAGTTTCATGAGCAATTAAATAGTATATTTGTAGAACCAATATAAAATAACTATTTTAAAACATGTGAAAACATTGAAATGTACTTAGTTGGGTTAGATAGGTGAGTAGTTGTGTTGGATAGATGGCCCTAATGAGGATTGATGAATTGGTAGGTGGATAGACAAGGCAAAGCATATGTTTCTAATCCATGGTGCTCAAAACACTATGTAGTTTATCAATTCCTAATCTAGAATAATTTGTGCAGAGTGATGGTAAGCCGAGATGTTGATAATGATGCTAGAATGCTCTAATAATGAAAGCTCTATGCCAATAAATGATTTTATAACCCTATGGCCAATTTATAATTAGGCTTAAATAACTAATGTCAGTGGGCCCACCAGTGTCGACTGAGGGCTAACTGACGTTGGTTCCCCAAGATAAGGTAAAATAGGCTATATTTAGACTTTTAGCCTAAATCTTGGACAAATGGGTTTTCCCATTAAAAAATGGTCATAACACAAATTTGAGATGAGGTTAATTAGTTAAGGAGTTATGAGGGGGAAATAATAGGTCCTAGGTTGTTAGGATAGAATGGCCAAGTCCTAGTGTGAGTCAGAGGGTGAGAACTAGTCATAAGGCGAGGTGGCCAAGTGAGGTGGCCAAAGGAGGTTTAACTAATTTAATTAAATAATTAAATTAATTAGATGTACCTAAAGGGTAAAGACATAGGTTAGTCAATTAAATAATAAAGGGGCTGAGGGGTAATGTAACCTAGGTAATCATGTAAGGGATTAGCATAATTCTAGTGTCTATATTTGCCCATTTTTGTCTTGTAGCTTATATGCACAAGCTATGAGATAAAAATAAAGGTTTGTTACCCCAATGATGGGATGAGGTATTCCCCCCCCCTCAAAATAGGGACTAACAGTGGTAAAACCATAATCACTGATCATTTTGGAAGAAGATAGGTGGGTAAAGTTAGGTGGGAAGTTGAAATGTAGTGATAATGTGACACACATGCACACTACTTCATGCCAAAGTTGGTCAAATAGTCAACATGTCAATAGGATGAAAACAAAAATAAATAGTTCAAAACATATATAAGTGATAGTTGATCAGGTTAATTCATCAAAGGTGCATCTTCAATGGTTGATGTGTCCCAAGTATCCAAAAATGGAAGTTCTCTTAGAAGACACAAAATAGTCATAGGAAACAAGGACCAGTCAGGGTCATGATCTATAATGCCTATAAAAAATCCAACTTCAAAGTAATCATAGTGTTAGCTATCTTAGTGACAAAAATTATGTAATCAAAAAGGGTGTGTCTAGTTGGAGATATATACGTGATCTCCAAGTCTTTCATCATGGTTAGTAGAGATGTCAGTGAACCCCATGGTTAGCTATCATGATTGGGAGATATGTATGATCTCTAATTACCCCTAATGTAGTCCATTTTAGACTAGAAAAAGGTCACATGCTCTTAGTTAATAGAAAATTTTGAGGTAGGGAGGGTTGGCAATTAGTTTCCCTATATAAGGGTGATTGACAGTGGTTAGGTGATTGACATTGGTGGTATAACTTTCATCAGCTAATAGACCAATATTGGTGGGTATCTGCTGACATTGGCTACCAAGGGCACATAAATTTTGACATCAATGGCTAATTAAACATGAAAAAAGGGTTTAGTGCCCCCCTCAAATCTCATTTGTCATTTGTTGATTTCCAACACTAATCTCTAGATTTTTATGTTTGAAAACATCACTTTCATGTTGTGTGTGAGCTAGGTTGTGAGGTTTGAGTGGTGAAGAGGAGTTGTAGAGTGCTTGAGAGTGAATAGAGTGAGGTGAGTACTTATGGGACACCACTAAACTACACAAGTGGATTTACTACCAAGATGGCTACACATGTGATTGGAGACCCCATAGCTAGAGTGGTTACCCCAGTGCCTGCTATCCTAGCCCACCATCACTAAGTGGATGAGGTAAGAACACTATTCACCCAATTTATAATTGAATTTGGATTTTGAAATGGGAAGAGGGGGAAAAGAGTAGATATAGGTTAAAAAGTGAAATTAGGGAGATTTGGGTAGGTTGAGGAGGGCCAAGGGTAGTTTTAGGGTAGAAAAGGGGTATGGGGGATTTAATGGTTTAACCCCTAAGATTGAACCACTCACCGACATCAACAACTTCAACTGACATCAATTAACCCATAAAGGACTAAGCACAATCTAGGGGACTCATGTCACTCAAGTAAGGACTGATGTCACTCATGACATAAGTAGGGAGGGGTGAAAAAGGGTTAGTAAGAGTGAAATTGAGAGCCTAGGGAGTAAAGGTTGGATCTAGAACACCATTGGTTTTGCATTAGAGGGTTTATGATCATTCACAGTGTATGAAAAGGTTGGGTTCATAAAGAAATGAGTTAGGTGTTAGTCACTAGGTGAAAATGGTTAAGCTAACCTTAGGAGACCTCATGTTAATTGAGTGCTACCTACATAAACCTATGAAGGGTATTAGGCTGATATAGCTCTCCCAAAGGAGAAACTAGGTTAGAGGGATGGCCGATTGAGATGAATAGTTCTTGGTTTTAACAATGTGCATGTTTATGGTTTTAAGTGAGACAAGAGCTCACACTTTGGGATCAACTCTCAAATATACTATTGAGGATATAAGTGAATGTGACTCCTAGTGAGTGGTAAAATATCACTATAATTGGCCTATGAGAATTTTGGAGATGTGATCAAGTTGTGAGGGATGTGAACCTAATGGTGGCATTGATAAAGTGATGAGATCTAGCTACTAACACCTTCCATCTTCCCATAGGTGAGATGATAGTCTTACCAAAGGATGTATATCAAATATTGGGGCTATTGATACATAGTGCCAAATTATACACATATAGTCATGATGAGCATGATGTGATCATGGGAACATTATCTGGAGAGCATGTCAAGGATATAGAGTACCACTCTACCAACTTCACAGATGAGCCCCTCTACAAGACTGATGATGATGAGCATAGACTCATAGTCATGCTCATGTTTAGAGTGACTATTTATGCATTGCCAGACATAGAGGGTAGTATATTTCTAGTAGCTTTGATAGGTTTACTAGCTAACATGCTAGAATAGAGGATGGTGTTTTCTTGGGGGACTATATTCCTCACATAGTTATATAGAGAGTTTTGGAGCATTAGATTATGAAATCAATATAGCCTCTACATGGGTCACGTTCTACACTACTGGGCCTATGAGCATATCATAGTGACCTAACCATTATGCCTCCCTATCACCATCATTTTAGGATATAGAGTTGACTTTAGATTTTGGATAGATTCCATAGCCCATACATGGATAGATGGTGTGGTCAGAGATATTGACTAATATAGGATGATGTTAGATGCCTTGATACCAATGGATATCATATGAAAACCATATATGACACTTCCTATTTTTTTTTGATAGAGAATATAGCTGAGAGGTACCTAGAGCATGAGGTAGGTGTATGTTAGGAGAGCTAGGGAAGTGGAGAGGATACCAGTAGAGTGCATCAGGTACCATTATGGGATTTTGTAGGGAGTACCTCCTAACATGCCATGGTATAGGAGGGATGACATAGATATACCCCTACCACTACCATAATAGATAGAGGGGCATAAATTTAAGGAGATACCATCTATAGGAGTCAATGATGTAGGTTTTATGGGGGCATATAGAGCCTGGTGGGCAAGATAGTATGCCATGATCCCATACAGACCACCTATTGATGTGTAGGTCATTACCAGAGAGAGATGTTGTGATCCAAGCTTAGGGATGCAACATAGGCATAAGTATAGATTCTACAAGGATAGGTGATAGTGCTACAAGTGTAGTTGAAAGCAATCATAGGGTAGGCTTTAGCCTTATAGACATAGCTAGTAGTAGTACAATCATAAGTTGTGACTCTAGGTGGTTGGGTGACATGGCTATAAGCATAGTTAGATGTCATGATAGCAGAGTGAGATGACCTAAGGGATAGATAGGTAGTTATACCTCCTCCTCCACCACCATAGGCACCATAGGAACCACCATAGGCACCTATCATTAGCATGATGAGACCACCACAGACACCATAAGCACCTATAGCAGGGAATATGGGGCCTCCATAGATAATGTTAGTTGAGAGATATGACACTACTCTGGTAGAGATTGATTATTATACATATTCTCTTAGGGCACATCTAGAGATCCCTAGGTATGTTGATTATCTAGTACAATAGTGGATAATTTCTTGAAACATAACTTTGAGCTCCTAGTGATATAGATAGGTTGAGTACATGGTTGACACTATAGGGTCATGACCACCTCCATGGTAGGATTAGTTAGCTAGTTTTGTATATTTTTTAGTTTGATATGATGTACACATATACTGGCCTACATGTCAAAGATGTGAGATGTATATTTTTGAGAGAGAGAGACATATATACTAATGTAGCATTCATGTGTACTTTGATATTCAACATATATGAGATGGTACCATTGTTATGACATGATTTTGATTTATATGATGATGATGGTATAATAGATGTTGTTTATTGATGTCATGCTATTATGATGTGAGATGTTAGATGTTATGGTTATGATGATGTTTACATGTTAGTAGGTTATTAGAGAATTTCCCATATTTGTGATGGTATGTGCACAATTGAATGTTTAGACACATCTTAGCATTTTTCCATATAAATGATGGTGTATACATAAAATGTATTATGTTGGGTTTTCATTTCAGAATTTTCCATATATGTGATGGTGTATGCTTAAAATTATATTGATATATCTTCTATGTGTAATGGTATTCATAGAAACTATTGATGAAAATGCTAATTATAATTCTCATAACACAAATTGGCATTTGTATTAAATGAACTATTGAAATATGGATCGTTAGTATGGTTAGGTTGATTATAAATAATAATTACTATGATTCTTACTTATGATAATAAATTTGGTTGATACTAGGCATATAGTTTTAATTTTAATGATAAAAAACTATACTAAAGAATTAAAAACAAGCAAGTTTTCACCTCAAGACACAATGTCTAAAAGGAGAAACCAACAAGTGAACAAGATGGTTAAGATGAAATGCATGATGCTCTTTCATTGATGAGGACCACAAGTGAACAAACATAAGCCCTTTTCATGCGCTACACTATTGACCATAGTTTTGTTGGATAAGTGATTGGTTCACTTCATGGTAAGTAAGCTCGAAGTCCCTTATTTGCATTTAATAGGTAATAGAGATAAGGGAATAAGGTATTATAAGAAAAGGGGTAAATGTGTAATGAAAACTTCTAGTGGGATGATATGCCCTTTCTATAGGTAACCTAAGATTTTTCATAGGCAAGTCCATGACATAAGTCTATTTTTTATATATAGACTGACCAAATGTAGGAAGTCTATGTACGAGATGTTTATTGTTTCTTGAGGTCATGTAAAGCTAATCGATATGAGAAGATTCTAAGTAAATTATTGATTTAACAAATTTAACATATCCATCCTTTAAGGGAGTGGTCTATGCTTTATATGGTTTGTCTTTTCATAGTTATCCTTTAAGGGATCAGTTTATTTATTGCAGCAGTAATATGTTACATAGTTGTCCTTCAAGGGAGAAGTCTACATTCATAATGACCTAAGAAATAATAAATTTTCTTTATATTCCAATTTTTTTTTTATGGACTATAGTCATGGACATGGATATAAAGGCTTAGGGGTGTCCCTTTATGAGGACAAAACTACCATAGTTCAAAGATTAACAAAAGTGTGAGAGGGAAAAGGGTGAAAGGAAGGTGTGTAAAATAAAATAAGTTTTACTCAAGGGATGAGCTCAAGTTAGACACAAAGTGGCATGATGCTTGATTAGCAAAATAATGGTCATAGATACAATACATTTAAAGGCTCAGGGTCTAGCTTGCCTTTGAGAGAGGATAAGAGATAAGCCCCTGATCCATATTTGTGAGTTATGATATATGGTCCAAGCCAATTAGGAGTGAACTTTCCTTTTTTGATTTTATCTAGGTTAGTCACATGTTGATTCTCATTCAAGATGAGATCTCTAATATTTAAATTTCACTTTTTTATATGCTTTTTATAGGCATGCTTGATACACTCTTGATAGATTTGAAGATGGTTTAGAGCTGCAAGTTAATAATCATCAATAAACTCAAGTTAGGCCAGGCATTATTGGAAAAAATCATCATTAGAGAGGATATCCTGTAAGGATATTTGAAGAGAAGGAATATGTACCTCAAGAGGCAAGAATACCTCAATTCCATAAACCAAAGAGAAAGGTATATCACTCTTAGGGGTTTAAATGCTAGTACGATAGGCCCATAGAGTGAAGGGAATATGCATTTGTTAATCCCTACTAGAGTCACTGACCCCTTTCATGAGAATTTTATTCAAAGATTTATTAAAAACTTATACCGATCCATTTTTTGGTGGATGATATGGAGATGATAAGCTTAGCTTAATTCTAGATGCATCACAGAGCCTCTAGATAGATTTTTTCTTGAAGGATTTACCATTATCCATAATGATCTTATGCAGAATGCCATAATGGAAAATAATGTGATGATTGATAAAGTCAACAATTTTTCTAGCTTTTATGGAGACAAGGGGAATTAATTCCACCCACTTAGTGAAATATTCTATTTTAGTGATGATAGAGTGATGATGAAGACATGAATGTGGGTTAATCTCATTGATAAGATCTAAACCCCATTGAGAGAAGGGCCTAAAATCTTGAGCCACTTGTAAATCATGACTTGGTACAAGAAGAAGATTCATGTGTTGTTTACATTTGACACAATACCAAATGTAATCACAATAATCTTGGTTAAGGGTTGGCTAATAATATCCAAGTCAAAGAATGCATTTAGTAATCACATTCCCACTAAAGTGTTCACTATAAATTCTATCATGGACTTCCTTGACAGCATAAACAATTTCAATGCTAATTAGATAGTGAATAAGGAGGACATCAAAGCCTCACTTATAGAAAAGACCCCCTAGCATGGTGTAATGAATAGTTCTTTTGATAAAATCACATCACCCATTGCTAGAAAGATCAGAGGGGACAACACCATAAGTGAGATAGTCCACTAACTATTTGTATCAGACATCATGAGAATTGGTGTCTACATTACCAATAAAGAGGATGTTTGCTAAATAATAAGAGGGTAATGTCAGATGATGGATGAAAACATAAATATATGAAGAAGATGACAAAGAGGGAATGTGAGAGGTAAGAGAGGCCATGATATCATCAAACTTGTATGTTGAATAAGAAATAGTTTGCAAGAGATAATGGTCAAAAGAGGCCAATAATGTGTCTACATAATTTTTTACCACTATAGGATGTCATTATTACACTAATAAGAGCCATTTACTTGATTCACCATAAGATTGGAGTCTTCATAGATGTGGATTGACTTGACCCCCAAGAAAAGGGTTGTCTAAAGCCTAAGAACCAAGGCCTCATATTATACCATGTTATTGGTGCACTCAAAATATATTTTAAAGGAAAAAGGCATCGGTTCACCATCAAGAGAAACAAGGATGACCCCTGCACCCCCTCTAGTTTGACATTTGGACACATCAAAAAATAACATCATTTGATAGGTTGTGTCATCAGTGGAGAGTATGGTGATGAATTCATCGATAAATTCAATATTATAAGGTTGCATGTCAGGAAGAGGAGCATCAACCAATTGTTCTATAATTTTTTTCCCCTTGATTGATTTTTGATGACTAAAATCTAAATCAAACACAATGAGGAGCATAAGTGAATGAGCCATGTACTAGTTTTGATTGGTCTTAGAGTGCATATATTTGAGGGGATAGGTGTTGGTGATGACATAGGTCTTGTGATTAAGGAGATAGTGTAAAATATTATAAGCCATGAAGACTAAAGTGAGATAAAGTTTCTTGGTTTGAGTGTACTAATTTTTAGATTCTATAAGCATTGGGATTATATAGTAGATAGCTTGATCCTTGTGGTTGTCATCCCAATGCACAATCATAGCATCGATGGAGTGATTTGTCACTAAAATATAGAGATATAATGGTTGATCCTCCTTATGTGGAATGAGGATAGGTGGGGAAAAAAGATAACCTTGGAGGGCATCAAATTCCTTTTGACACTCTTCACTCCACTCAAATAAGACATTCTTTTTAATAAGGTAATGAAATGGTTGACATCTATCTAATAATTGGGAGATAAAATGCCAAATGAACTACAATTTCCCTTTTAGAGTGTGAAGTTACTTGAGGTTTTTGGGTGGAGGTATTCTAGAATGGCTCAAACTTTAGTAAGATCAACCTCAATGCCATGGAGAGAAATAATAAAGCCTAGTAACTTATCGAAGAGGACCCCAAAGATGTACTTCTCTAGGTTAAGATGAATGTTATATCATAGAAGATGTTCAAAGATGATCTCGAGGATCACCAAATGGTCTTGGTGATGCTTAGATTTTATTATAAAATCATCCACATAGTCTTCTATGATGGTGTGAAGGAGGTCATGGAAAATGTAGGTCATCATGCATTGGTAAGTAACCACATCATTTTTCAATTCAAAGGAAATAATGTGATGACAAAAAGTCCCCCATAGGGTAATGAAAGTGGTTTTATGCTAGTCTTTAGGAGAAATCAATATTTGATAGTAACCAAAGAATTCATCCATGAGATAAAGCATCTCGTGGCTAACCATAAGATCCACCAACTAGTCAATGTTAGCCATAGGGAAATCATCATTTGGGCACACAAGGTTTAGATCATGAAAATTAGTTCAAAGATGAAGTCCCCCTAGGGGTTTGGTGATAGGGATGATGTTAGATACCTATTATAGTTAATCAATGGGTTAAATGAAGTTGACATATAAGAGGTGTTAAAGCTCTGCTTTAATGAGAAGGGTAATGTGAGGATGCATCTTGCAAAGCTTCTGACGAATAGGTTTAGATTCATGATTTGTGATAATGATTTGGGTTACAATCATAGGGTCTATGCTAGGAATATCATTTTATGACCAAGAAAAAGCTTTACTATGATTGTCGAGGAAAGTGGCATAATATTTTTGTTTGATATAATCTAAGGATTGGCCAACTTTAATAATGCAAGGGTTAGTTAGAGACTAAAAATTGATGTCAAGGGTTAATTAATTTAGCATATTTTGCATTTTCAAGGGAATGACTTCTAAGTATCGGAGCCTTCATCTCCCATCTAGGTAATAATGGATTCATCACCATGACATTAAACTATGTTGATTATCGAAGAGCCATTATCGATCATGTCAAGATGAAGGAGGGGAAGGGACCTTGTTTTCCCATCACATTGATAGGTTAAGGGTCCCAAGTGAACATCATTCACCCAAAAAAACTAGGAGGGATGGATACCTATGAATCTATGGGATAAGGTGGGAGGATAAGCAAAGGAAAATAAGGAGGCAAAGTCTCCTCAATGATCAAAACATGGGGAACCTTAGCGAGCTCGGATGGCTCTTCAAAACCCACACCATACCACTTCTTGTCATTCTTAATGGTTTTACTGGTGGGGTGCTTGATGGGTATATGATATCCTTAATCATACTAGCTTAGACCAAACCCTTTTGGGGCACACCTATATAGATAAGTGTTAACAAAGTTAGGTTTGCCTAGGAAGGAGAAATTGCATGTGAAGAGTTAGGTGGAAGGGAGAGCATTTCTTGTGGCAGGAGTGCTATCAATCCCCTCATACATTAGATTTATGTAAAGATTAGGAGGACCATATGGTATGATCATCCTAATATGGGGATCATATTGGGTATGTGTATGTAATCTTCCATAGCATGAGGAGATGATATTCATCGAGAGTGAGGTGATTGAAGGCATCCTTCATAGGATCTTTCTCAAGAATTTGAGCCATGGGTAGCTTTAAACTTATTGAAACCTTAGAATTAGGAAGAGAAGGAGATTTTTTTAATGGCATAAGGATATCATTGGGCCTATAAGTCATGTTTCACATCTTAAATGGAGGAATATCAGCTAGGATGATGTGCACCTGACCCTCATACTCAAATTTAACATAATAGTGCAAAGTTGAGGACACACAAGTCATGACTCATATCCATGGATGTCCAAGTAGGATATTGTATTGGATCTCTTTGTTAACAACATATAAGAGCTCTAAAATAGTGTGAAAACCAACATGAATATGAAGCATGACTGTGCCCAATGGGGTGGCCATGGTATCATTAAAGCAGTGAAGAACCACATCTGATTATGACATATAATGATTAAGGAGCTCCAATTTCTTGTAAGAATGCATGGAGATGATTGTAACACTATTACCCCCATCAAACATGGCTCTCTTGACATTATTATTGTTGATATATGTTATGATAAAAAGAGTAGGCTCTTGGTCATCAGGGAGATGAGCAAGAATCTTAAAATCATTGAATGAAACCAACACTATAGTATGAAGAGAGCCTACTAAATCTGAGAGAGGTTGAGGATCATCGGGTTGAACCTCAACTACTTGAAGGGCCTTAATAAAGGCATAATGATGCTAAGATGAGCTTTGGATTAGCTCATACAGGGACATCTTCATAGGTGTTTGATGTATTTTCTTGATCATGGAGTCCTGAACCACCTTTGAAAATGTTGGTTGTACAACACCCAAGATAGAAATATTGGGTTTTTAAGGGGGAGAATCCTTCAAAAATGGATGATCCCAAGGTTTTTTTACCTTATCCTTAACTTTATCCTTTTTATTTTATGACTGAGTGGCCACACAAATTGAGTTAATCTAGAATATAGGTAGTGAAGGTGGTAAAGGACTCTTAATTGCATCCTTAGGTTTAGGTTTATGTGAGGAAGTTGGAGACATCATAGGAACAACTTTTAGAGTGATAAAGAAGCTTATGAGGGGATCCTCAAAAAGAGTGTCTATACTAAAGTGTCATTTTAGGATAGCTATGAGAGCTTTACAACTATCTTTGTCATGTTCAGGTGATCAATGATATAAACAAACATGTGTGTCATCAAACCAAGAAGGATTTGGTTTGAGAGGCTAATAAGGCTTAATCAAGGGAAGGGTTATGCGAGATGATTGAAATAATTGGCACAAAAGAGAGGCATGATAGCCTTTGAATGGGCTTGTAGTTCTTTTTACAATTGTGGTCGACACCTTATTTTGTTTAGGAGTTATTGGAGGAGTTTTGCATGGTGAATTTTTGGGTGAAGGTATGAACATAGGTTTAATTGACACCTTTTTAGTGATAGATGTCAAGATTTTGTAGGTTGAGGGACCACCATCAGGTAGAGGCAAGAACACTAGTAACTTTGTTTTTTGGCTCCTTGAGATGTGGTGTTATCTAATCAGATTTGAGGGGTGTAGCCCCAATATTTAAGGCAAATTTGAAGTCACAATGGGTCGATGAGGCTTAAAAATATTTGCATTATTCATAGGCATAGAAGGGTTCAAATCTAAATTCACTTATGGATGAGTTAGATGGGACACTAGGTGAACACCTAAAGATCTGATTTATTTTAGTGTGATAGATGATTTAGATAGTGAAGGTTCTAATGTTGGGGTTTGAGCCTCCTTTGGTGGAGGAGAATGAGCTTGAACCTTGTCAAACACCATGGAATAAATAGTTGTAAAAGGGTTAGTGGTTGAGGATGAATTGTGTTATTGATGGAAAGGATATTTCAGTTGATCCTAAAATACCACATGATCTAGCTTCTTGGAGTTAAGAAAACTGATATTTCTTACCAATCATGATAAAGGTTTGGATAATGTTGGTGCAAGCCTTATTGCCACTTCTATAAAAGACTCAGGTGATTACAAAAGAGGGACATTATTGGCAATAGCCACCTCAAGCCAAAGACAAGTGAGAACCATAATGAGATCCTCCTCAACTGATGTATGATAAGATACATGATCCTCTGATAGTGGGGGAGGGACTAGAGAAGCTAGGTCCTTAAGCAGATAGAGCATCGAGATAATTTCCCCTTTAATATGAAGATGATAGATTGACAAAGTGTGTTCTTCCATGGGTAAGAGAAGCATCAAAATGGGCTCAATATGAGTAGGTATAATTGATCCTTTGACTAATTTTGGATTAGATGAAGTAGGCTCCTCTACATGAGAAAGAGGAATTGATGAGGCACTACCTTCCATTGGTAGAGGAAAAGCAGGAAAAGAAGGCTCCTCGAGGGGAAAGAGCAAAGGTATGATACCCCCCTCAATATATGGTCAAGGAGTGGGTGATGCATGTTATTTTAGTGATAGAAAATAGGAAAAATGTGCATGAGGGGAATGGGAATAATAGGCTCTTCATGTAGAAGAAGGATAGGTAGAGAAGGTCCCTCTTCTCATGGAAGTGAAAGAGGCAAAACAGGTTCCTCTACCCAAGGGAATGAGATAGGTATGGCTGACTCCTCTACTTGGGGAAGATGAGAAGGTGGAGTGGGTTGGACTAGCATCAAGGAAAATATCACATCAATAATATGTTTTTTCAATCATGTGTATGCTCATTCATTACATGAACATTATTATAAGAAGAGGAGTGCTTGAGAAATGGCTTCCTGAAGACATTCAAGTTTTAGTTAGCTAGTGTGTTGGGGTTCTCCAAAACTAGATCACCCTTATCAAACATATCTTGAATAATGTTCTTGAGGGTCTTATAGTTGTTAACATCATGGACTTTCACTCATTTGTATCCATAAAACTAGTCCTTCTTGTACCATGTGGGTATAGGATGGGGTGTATCAAACTGTATGGGGGGATTAACCTGAGGAAGGGTAATAGCTCCTTACCTCAGTAAGTTATCAAACATAGAGGCATATAACTCCCCAATCAAAGTTTACTCTCTACATTCATACCATTGTTTAAATTGCTTCATTGGGTTCTAAGAAGTCAAAGGCTTGGATTGATCTACCTTTTTAGAAGACACTGACTTAATGACTACCGCACTGGCTAAGCTTTTAGAATTTTTGTTAGAAGAGGAGGGTTTAGAGGAAGAAGAGTTACTAGGCTTAGAATTTGCATTCTTATTATGTAACTGGACTTGATCTTCATCTACTTTCTGAATCTCAAGCTTTTGTTCCATTGTGAAGGATTCATCAAATGTGTGAAAGGTTTGAACTCAGAGGGTTGAGGAGATGTGCTTAGCACACGCTCTTGAAAATATTTCAATGATTTTGAGCTGGGGTAATGAGTAGGAAAGTTGATTAATGAGACCTCTCCAATGAGCAATGAAATTAGCTATAGACTCATCCTCAAACTATTGAATATAATAAAGGTGTATGATCAAGACCTTTTTAGAGATATTGATCGAGAAATGATCTAAAAATAGATAAGCAATTTGGGTGAAGGAAAATAAGTAATGCTAGGTAATGGAGCTATAAAAATCATAAAATCACCCATGAGGGACATGAGAAAAGGTATGAATCAATAATGAATCATCATGTCCTATGAGGTAATAAGAATGTTTGAATGCTCATAAGTGTTGTTGTGGGGATTTCTTACTTTGAAAGTGAGTGAACTTCATAAGCTCCCACTAATTGGGATAAGGATGGATAGGTACTGAAGGATGGATGGGTTCATTGCATATTTGATCATATGAAAGAACATTATTTGAACCCAAAATAGATGTCTCTAAGCTAGACATATTATCCATCAACATCTTGATTAGATCTAAAGGGGGATTAGTTTGAGAGGCATTCCCCAAGTTATAGGGTACCTAAAGAGAGCCCAAAGTAGTGTATGACATAGGTTGTGGTGGCTAGGTAGATATAACATATAGGTAATGAATCATAGGCTGAGGGGTTAAGGAGAAAGGTGCTTATCTTGTAGGATTCAAAATAAAACCTTGGCTAGGTTCTACCACCATGGGTTGTGTTATGGTGACACTAGTTAAGGGATAGGTGGTTACTCTTGTATTAATTGATGTAAGAGTAGTCAAGATTAACACAACCAAGTTCTAAAATTGGCTCTAACTTGGTTGAGTGGATTTTGGTTATGAGGCTAAGGAAACCCCAATGGAAGTTGGGTTTGACTACATAGTTGGAGAAACCAAACTCTAAGCATTAGATACATTTGGGTTACTCATTGAATTGGTGGTTTGAGTAACCCTAAGTGGAATAGTGGAAATAACTGATGTTGTCTCCATCAAGTAAGTGGGCATACCATAAATTAGATGACCAGAAGATTTATGTGTCTAACTCATGACAAGGTAATATTAGAGAGATTTAGTGTTATGATCAAAGAATTGAGCTAAATATTGATCACCCTCAGGCACGATGGGAAACTAACTAGAACTAACATAGCCAGGGGAACCTTCCATGCTAGGATCACACTCCATGGAAGGACTAGAAAGAGGAGGTGTAGGTGAAAGAGGTTATTGACTTACATGATCAGTGAGAAGATTCACTTGCTTTTGCATCAAAACCATGCAAAAGGGAAAAAAAGTTTAATAGACCCTGTATCTATGACAAGAAATTATAAAAACCCAAGTTTGATTAAAATAAGAAAGCAATTTTAGCTTGTTATTTGAGGAAAATCAAAAATCAAAAAAATCCATAGAGATCGATATTAGTTGCCTAACTTAGGTCAGTATGTAGGAAGGATGTCAATGTCAATACTATGACCAGGGTCAATGGGATACTCAGGCTACCAATGTTGATAGCCTGATTAAGGTCGATTACTGTGTAACCCAGAAAGGTAAAAAAATCACTATTTAACCAACCCAAACATGAGATATAAATATAACAGTGAATGCAATAGGCTTGTGTGTCAATAGAGAATACTCAAGGGGACTAAATCCAAAGGTTAACAAGTCTAAAAGGTTGAGAGTACTTATTTTTGATATAAAACATCCTTACCAACTCAAAAGTACATCAAGCAACAAAAGGTAGAAAAGATTATATAGCCAACTAACATTAATTCTTAATAATTTTTTTTAGTCTCTTGATGGCTTATGCCTTAACCAAATTTAATGAAGAGTAAGTTGGATAATTAAGGTCCTAGAAGCCATCTAGATCTAGTTTTAAGAGTTTTAGCTAGGGATTCCTCAATATACCATTAGGTATGGGAGGTCCAAATTTATGACTTGTGATTTAGTCTAACCAAAACATCGAATTGGCTACGTTTACTCAGTGATGAAATCTAGGTAAATCCCACCTGAGAATTTGGGTAAAGTTTTAAATGTGTAATTTGATATGTGGTTTGGAGGTGTGTGAGAAATTATGCTATGATTAATTAACTAGATAATTAGTTATATGTGTGACTAATATGTTGTAAACTAACTAATGATGTGATAATTTTTAAACCCAAAAGCTGAAGTATTTTCTTTAGATGTAAAACGATGAGGAAAGGGAAAGAGTATGAATTTCACTACTTTGATGCACATGAATTGAGGTAATAAAAAAGAAGGTTCTTTTATCTTTGCACAAGATGATGATTTCATTTAGAAGTAATAAAAGAAGAGGTGAGATAGAAGAGAAAGTTTAGTTCATTCCCTTAAGCTAAAAATGAAAGATGTGGTATATTGCTTTTATGGAAAACAAAAGGAGAGAATGCAATAATGAAAACTTCACTATTGATGTACCTATATGAATGTCATTTTAAAGCAAGGAGTAAACCCAAGATAAAATTTGGGGTCCCATCAAGCATGTCAGAATGTTTCTATTAGTTTTTGCTATATATTCTAAAAGGAAGAAATAGAAGTATGAAGGTTAGTGATAAGTGATTAAGTACCCATAATGATGTGCACTATTCTAGACATTATGAGAACTCCTCTTTGGGTATGAAGGAAGACACCTATGTATAATAAAACACTAAAAAAAATTGTTTTTAATAGATATATGTGTGGGTTGCCAAGCTATGTGCTTGTTCTAGGAAGCATAACACTTCCCTGGGATGATAGTCTGCTATTTAGAAATAGAGTTTTAAAACAAACATAAATGAAGAGAGAGAGAGAGAGAGAGGGTTAGAATATTAATTACCATGTTATAGGTTTGAATGTGTTAGTGAATATATAGTGTAGGTTGGGCAGGGGAATTATGTTCTGGTGAGGTTATTAGGGAGGATTTTGGGGATTGTTGGAGTAAAAAACATAGTGACCAACATCAGTTAAGTGACTAGTGTCAGTTTAGGTTGTTGATGTTAGTCTGGATAATCGATATCATTTGGGATATGATATTGGTGGGGTTATGAAAGGCTTTTCTAGGAAGGGAAATCAAGTTGCAATCTTGTAAAGGGATCATGAGGAGTCGTGAGGGGGTGAATAAGACTCAAGAAGGTCAAGGTAGAGGTTGATATGTTGAGGTAGGGAGATGGAGGTGGGGGAGTGTCACAACTCATTCATGAATGAATCTCAAGTTTTGTGATAAATTAAATAGTATATTTGTAAAACCAATATAAAACAGTTGTTTTAAAACATGTAAACACACCAAAATGTACTTAGTTAGGTTGGATAAGTGAGTAGTTGTGCTAAATAGATGGCTCTAATGAGGCTTTATTAACTAGTACATGAATAAATGAGGCAAAGCATATGTTTCTAATCCATAGTGCTCAAAACACTATGTAGTTTATCAATTCTTGATCTGGAACAATTTGTATAGAGTGACGATAAGCTTGGATGTCAATAATGATGCTAGAATGCTCTGATAATGAAAGATCTATGCTAATCAAATATTTTATAACCCTATGGCCAATATGGAAGCAAGCCTAAGTAATTGATGTTGATAGGCCCACCAACATTAGTTGAGGGCTAATTGATGTCAGTTTCCCAAGACTAGGTAAAACATGCTATATTTAGCCTTTTATCCCACTTTTTACTTCAACAAATGAGTTTTCCCATTGGAAAAAGATCATAACATGAAGTCAAGAGGTGGTTAGGTATTTAAGGAGTTATGAGGGGGGGAGAATAGGTCCTAAGTGGTTAAGATAGAAAGACTAGGTCCTAGGGTGAGTCAAAGGGTGAGAACCAATCATAGGGTGATGTGGCCAGGTGAGGTGGCCAAAGGAGATTTAACCAAATTAATTAGTTGTGCCTAAAAGGTAAATACATAGGTTATGGAATTAAATAAGAAAGGGTCTGAGGGGTGATGTAACCCAACTAATCATGTAAGGGATTAGTGTAATTCTAGTGTCTACATGAACACTAAGAACCTCTATTATGCATTTAGACACATCAACACTTTCTAAAATCAAGGTAATGATAGAGTTAAGAGTCATGCATGTGAAGAAAGAATGGATAGAAATTAGAATAGAGGGGCTAGAAAATAAGTGCCTGATCCTTTAAATGCCAAGGTAAATACTTTAAATTCTAAGTTAGACATTGATTGGTGTGACAAATGCTTCCTTCCACACCCTCCATGTGATACTACTCAAGAATTAGTTGAAGAGCTAGATGAACCTAAATATGCATCATCTGACTATGATATTTTCATGTTTGATTGTCAAAGACCTCAAGATGAATCTACTACCTCCACAAATTTATTTATTGATACTATAGTTGATCAATTTTGGAGTGTTATTAAAATGGAGAATGTCTCAACTTTTTGACTTTGCTTGTGATGTTAGTGTGGCACAAGCGTATGAATTGCCCATTCATGATTTTGATCTATTACACTCCATGATGATCAAGAAATATCTTACTTTTAATCAATCAGTTGAGGATAGTAGTTGTTAATTAATTCAATAGTTGCCCAAAATAATGTCTACAACTTGAGAAGTAAGAAACTAGGTGCTTCTCCTCAAGACACTACCCCTACAAATCCCAAGTCAGGGAATGCAAACAAGGAAGCAAAGAAAGCTACATCAATCCAACAAGTTTCCAATATGGCACCTATAACCCAAGATACTAATCCTAGAGGTGTTTATTCTAGAAGAAATAAAATGCATATATTTTCTAGCATCCCTAATGGTGTAAATGAGCTTAAACAAAATCCACCTTTGAAGGCTACTATCAAAGTTATAAATCCACCCCGGCCTTATTCACTTTAGATTTTAATTGATTGTAATCTAGATGAAAGTGTCATTACCATTCCACCAAACACACCTCTTCCTCCATATAGTGTGTGTGATATGTCTCAAGTGTTGAGTCAAATAAAAATCATTGTACTACTTATTGAGTTATTGTGAATACCTAAACACAGGAAGAGGGCCTTTGAGTATTTAGAATTTGGTGAAAGGTTAGCTGAAAATGAAGTTGAGTTACCTCAAGTACCCTCTAAAGAAGATGAAGAATTATAAGAGGTTGTTAAACCTACTCTAGA
Organism: Torreya grandis; assembly: GCA_037957365.1. NCBI lineage: Eukaryota > Viridiplantae > Streptophyta > Pinopsida > Cupressales > Taxaceae > Torreya > Torreya grandis. The sequence goes on along the minus strand of JARHVA010003383.1, from coordinate 1,794,336 downwards.
GGTCTATTTGGGGATGGTATTAGTATAGAGATAGCTGAATATGGATCCATTTTATATGACTCTATTGATCAATGATATATTTTTTTATAACTACATGTTTGACTCTAGTGCTTATTGCAATGTGATTCCCTTGGGTGTCCTTAATGAGCTTGGAGTGAAGATCACATTAGCCTTTATAAATTTTTATTCCATGGACTCATGAGAGGTTCTAGTTGTTGGGAAAGTTAAGGGACTAGCGGTATAATTGATATTTCATCTTGGAAAGTACTTAAATATGGACATGGTGGTTGTGGACTGCACACCTAAATGGGGCATGTTGTTGTCACATAAGTGGGTTGCCACCCATAAGTGTGTAGATGGACCTTTCCTATACCACCATTCCTTTGAAGGGTAAGATGATCAGACTTTATAGAGAACTAAAGATGTTACATGTGATTAAAGATCCAAAGCATGTTCTTAATGAAGTGTTTTACATGGATGTTGACCTTGAAAACTTTTTTGGGAATGTTGATACCAACAAACAACCTATTGTTCTTGATGTAGAGCCTGAAAAAGAAAATGCAATTTGGAAGATGTGATTTGATGGAGATTGCTCCAATATTGGAAATGGAGTTGGGGTTATCTTTTTTGCCCCCAATAGTAAATGTTATATGTTTTCTTTTTAGCTTTATTTTGAGTGCATTAATAATACTATTGAGTATGAGGCACTCTTGCTTGGTCTACGGATTGCCCATGTATATGGAATCATGTGTTTGATTATTAATGGTGGTTTTGAGTTGGTGGTAAATCAAGTCTATAGTGCTTTTGCCATGAAAAATAAAAGGTTGAAATAGTATCAGAATGTTGTTTAGGACTTGTTGGATTTCTTTGATGCATTCAATATTTGTTATCATGATAGTAGTTTCAACCAAGAAGCTAATCAACTTGCAAGGCTAGGTCCTTAATTTAACATTGCAAATATGAGCCATCATTTTCAATATCAGGTGGAGGTTCTTGTCAGGCCTTCAATCCTAGATAATGTTCATCATTACCAAGTCTTTGATGATGATGAACAAATTAAGAGATTTCTAAACTATGAGGTTGAGTTCCATGATCATCTCATAGACTTGGAATATATGGTTTAGGTCAATGATGGGAATGAGACATTGTTTGGGAAAGACATCATTCAATTGAAGACAAACACTATTCTAAGAAGATTAGTTAGTTTGGAGGCATATTTTGATGGAGCTAATAGAATCAAGTTGATAGATTTATTCATTTTAAAATACATAATTGAGTATAATTTGGGTTATCATGAGAACCCAAGGAAGGTTTCACTAGGTACTCACTTAAGTGTAACTAAGAAGAAAGCTTACATGAAGCTACTAAGGAAGTACCAAGATTTCTTAGTGTGGTCTTATTTTGAGCTAAAAGCATATAGGGAAGACTTGTTCTAGTACATCATCCCATTGTATCCTGATAGAAAAACTTTCATGTAGAAACAAAGGCTCATTAACCCCATCTTGGTCACCAAGATGCGAGAAGAGTTAAAGAAGCTAAGGGATTGTGGTATCATTCATCCCATCAAGTATTCATCATGGATTGCCAATTTAGTCCCTGTATAGAAGAAGAATGGTGATATCTACTTGTGTGTGAATTTTTAGAATCTAAATAAAGATTCTTTGAAAGATAATTATCTCCTACCTAATATGGAGAACTTGATACAGATTATTATTGTTAAAAAATGTTGTCCACATTGGATGGCTTCTCAGGTTACAAGCAGGTTATGGTGAAAGAATCTGAGAGGTCCAAGACTATGTTCACCATACCATGGGGTACTTATGTATATATGAAGATGCCTTTCAGGTTTATGAATGCTAGTGCGATGTTCTAGTGAGCTATAGACATTGCCTTCAACAGGATAATTAATTAGTTTATTGTTGTATATCAAAAAGATATCATTATGTGCTCTAAAACAAGAGAAGAACATTCAGATCATCTAGAAAAGGTATTGATCAAATGCAGGAAGTTTAGCATTTCACTTAATTTGAAGAAGTGCCACTTTGGAGTACAAAAGGCCATCTTATTGGGATATATAGTTTCCAAATAGGGTGTCATGATTGATCTCAATAGGGTTGAAGCCTCTGAAAAGTGTCTATCCTACACTCCAAGAAAGAAATCCAGTCTTTCTTTGGGTAAATTAACTTTGTAAGGAGGTTTGCATCTAATTTTTTAGATATTAATCTATCTATTACTTCCATGTTGTAGAAGGAACAAACCATCAAGTGGGAGGAGAAGGCTAGCAAGCATTCAATAACATCAAGGGAGCTTTAAAGTTTGCTCCTATCTTGGCCAGTCCTGATTGCATAAGGCTATTTCAAGTATTCTCTTTTACATCATGCAATATTGTTGTTGTTGTCTTATTACAAAAGAATGAATATGGTCATGATTAGTACATAGCTTTCTTTAGAAAATATATGCAAGGTCTTGAACTAAAATACACTTTTATGGAGAAACAAGCCTTTACTCTTTTAAATGTTGTTAAAACATTTAAGACATATATTCTAAGTTCAAAAGTTGTTGCCTACATCCTTCACACCATGGTGAAGGAAATTTTAACTTAGATGGAAGTATCCAGTAATAGGTGAAGGTGGGTCAAAAAGTTACAAGAGTATGATATGGATATCTAGACTACCAAGTTAGTAAAAGGGATGGGTCTATCCAAGCTTATGGATGAGACTAATCAGCAAGTTATTGAGGTAAACACTATTGTTTTTAATATCGATGATTATTTGAGTCAATTTAAAGCATCTCCATGATATAAAGGCATTGTTTACTACTTTAAAAATCTAAATTGCCCCCCTAACTTGGATAATAATCAAAATAGAACTCTTAAACTTGTATCTTAAAAATACCTCCTGACTAAAAATAGACTTACATGGATGAATCCATATGGGGTTCTCCTCAGATGCATTCTAGAAGAATAGACCATTATCTTGATTAGAGACTTCCATAGTGGAGTTTGAAGTGGTCATTTTTCACCTAAGGTTATAGCTCATAAAATTTTGAGAGTTGGTTATTGGTGGCCATCATTGTTTAAGGATGTTGCTCAGATAATTTAAAGGTGTGAGAAATATTAGTGCTTTCTTGGGAAGATGAAAGCTTCAGGTTCTCTTCCCATACAACATATGATGATTAAGGGCCCATTCAGATAGTGGAGAATGGATTTCATTGGATAAATTGTTGATTCATCAAGCACTAGGCATAGATGGATACTAGTTGCAATTAATTACTTCACCAAATGGGTTGAAGCAATCCTTACAAAGAGAGAATCACACCAGGTAGTCATGGATTTCTTACTAAATAAAATTATTTGTATATTTGGTGTGCCTATAAAGATAATTGATGATAATTCCATGAGATTCAAAGCCAAACCTTTGGTGGCATTATGCAAAGACTATAGGATTGAAATAAATTATGCTTCCAACTACAATCCTCAAGGGAATGGGAAAGCATAATCAAGTAATAATAACCTATTTAAGAATATTATATGAACTTTAGAAGCAAATAATAAGAGGTGGGGTGAATATTTAAAGTTTTCCCTATGGGATGATAAGATTTTGCCTAAGAGAGCTATAGGCAGAAGCCTTTTTTAGCTTATTTATAGAGCTCAAGTAGTTTTGCTTATGATTTGTAGTTTCCAACCTATCAGAGCATGCAACAACTAGAAGATGATGAGAAAATAAACCACTATGAAATTAGGGTTAATCAAATTATTGAGCTTGATGAAACTCAAAGACAAGCTCATGAAATACACCTCAAGTATAGAGAGAAGCTGAAGAAAATATTTGATATAAAGGTCACTTCAAGAACTTTCCAAATAGGTGATTTGGTTCTACTTTGAGACAACAGATATGAGGAGAAAGGTAAGCATGTCAAGTTTTATGCCTTGTGTATGGGTCCCTATTCCATTGACTATCAAATTGGGGAGCACACTTTCTTCTTAAGAGACCTATATGGTGAAATACTAGAGCTACCAGTAAATGGTAGGCATCTAAAGCACTTCCTTGACTGAGTCCATAATTTACGTACCATATTATATAGTGTATAGTGTTTCCCTTCTATTGTGTTGTTGTTTTATTGCCCATTTATTTTAGGTCTTATTTGTACAACTTCCTTTTATGTTTTTAAAATGTTTGTTTTAGATCCTTTTGATCTAATTTTTTAAGTCTACCATGTTTTGTCAAGCCTTTGTGAGCATATGTTGAAAAAATTATTAAGTCTTGACTCTGTATCCCAATGGATTGGAACCTAGCCTTGTGTTCTATAGTTCTTTGCACACCTGTAGGAGTTATGCATTCTTAGATGAGAGCCAATGTTAGTGCCCAACATTACAAAAAAATAATTGGGCCCTTATCTATATCAAATTTTAGGTCCTTAGCCAAATTTTTATCTCCATGTATTCCTTTAGAAAGTCAAGTTCATGTAAAAATTGGCTAATTTCTTTGTCTTGTTTTTTCTTGATAAAGGTGTTTTTTCCCTTAGACTTTTTGGGCTTTTTGCATGAACACAATGTCCAATGGAAATAGGTCTTTGGGTTTTTGTCTCAGATAAAAAGTCCAAAGACTTATTTCCATCAAACATTCTATACACTACAAAAGCTTTGAAGGAATTTAATAACTTGTCTTTTTTAGGCTAAGTGTTTTATAAGAGGTCTAAATGGCTATTTCATTTTTTTTTGGATCATTTTTTTTGGAATTTTTATCTATAGAAAAAAAATTTAAGGGCCACTTTCCCTTCAGGGAGTTTGCTTGCACAAAAATCTCAAAGGAAATCCTTTTCTTTGGGAAAAATGTTAAGTCCTATTTGTTTCAAACTTTTTTTCTAAGGCAAAAAGTCCAAAGTGTATGTACCCTTCAGGTATTTTTCCCACACAAAAATCATGAAGGAATTTTAAGGTCATTTTCTTTGGCCAAAGGGAATTTCTAGAAATCTTGAAGGGTCATTTTTCCTTTGAAAAATTTATGAAGGATCATTTCCTTCAAGCATTTTTCCCTTGAAAATTTCCCAAAGGGCATCTATAAAAAGTCCAAATGATGAGTCTAGATGGCGAAGGACACTTTCAAAGCTCCTGAAGGGCACTTTCAAAAGATTTGGAGGACACATTCAAAAAGTCTGAAAGGCACTTTCATGAGATCAAAAGACCATTCCAAAAGGCTGAAGGGTAATTATGTAGGGTAGGTACCCTTGATAAAACTTCTAAGGGGTATGTTCGAAGTGCCCAAAAGGTTCTTTCAACAAAATTGTTATGGAGATGAGGTCTTATTTTACTTTGGACATTTTGCTCGAGAAAAGCTTCTAAAGGAATTGCATTTCTTTAAGAGAAGTACCAAGGTCAATTTCTATGGGGAAATTGTTTCAAATAAAATGTTTAAAATAATTGCCCTGATAAAGGCACAAGGGGCTAAGTCTCAATTCTTGCAAGAAAAGTGCAAAGTTAGGAACCTTAAGGTAAATTATCTTGGACATTTTTTCTAATATAATTATCCTGATAGAACACCCAAGAGAATTACTATGGGACAATTGTGCTGAATAAAAGCCCAGATAGAAGTGCCAAAGCAAATAGGAATATCAAAGACAAAGATCCCACTGATCAAGTTACCATAGAACAAAGTCCCCAAAGAAATATTTTTGAATTAAAAAAATGATAGTCTCATGGATGTTTTTATGGGTGTGCAGATGTCAAATTTGAGCTACAAGGACTAGCCATCAGGATTTAAATTTTCAAAAAATGGCTGCACAAGTGTCATTTTTAGACCCTGTGAAGTAGTCATTTATTTTCAAATGGGGTTATTTTCAAATGGGTTATATCTAATAGCACACATTTTCATAGAGAAGGATAATTTGATAGAGTGAGGATGATGTTGAAATGTTAAAGTCTAAATGAGTCCCACAAGGATGACAAGTTTCATCATCTTGGGAATTTAGATAGAGATCAATGACGTATGGACCCTCCCCAAAGGTTAGCAAGGGCAAAAAGCCTAAAAGCCCCACAAATCCACCATGTGGCACTCTCACAACCATCATGACCAAATGAACCAATAGTATGCATTCACTTGGATTGTAATCAAATGTCTCTTGCTTCATCACACCTCTTAATCTGACAATTCATGATTGAGGCTAAATAGTCAAAGGGATTCAAGAGGCCTATGGGGCTACTATGTGGCATACCATTAGAGCTAAGGAAGAGATAGTATCAAATCATGTTCCACCCCTTAGATCATGATATTATGGAGTAAATTTTATTTATCATCTAGATCTGATGTCACATAGCCAAGGTTGAAAAATTAGAGATCCTATAGGCAAATACAAGAAAGATAGGTGGTGCAGCTTCATGTCATAATGTTATACCTCAAACATCTCATTGCAAGATCTATGATCATGTGTGATAGAGAGATGAAGATCTAATAATACAAGCTAGGATAGAATTTTCAAAAATCTCAGATTGCATGAGGAGGTGACAAGTTTCTAGAATAGAGCCATTAGTCACTCTTAGAGCTATGAATATGCCTAGTTAGATCCAAGGTGGAATGTCAAGTGTCAATATGTGGTAAGATTTATTTTTAAATCTAAAATTTTCATGGATCATTTTAGTTTCATGTCATACTCGTATTTACTCCTGATCCATCATTGCAAGTAATGGGCTTTCCCTTTAGCATGCATAAAGAAGAGATTCATGTCTAGAAATGTCCATGATTTAAAATTGAGTAACAGAAAATCATTTTCAAATAAGTTACATGTGAGGAAAAAATTTGTTTTTCTTTCAAATGAATTTCTCCCTCCATATATTCAAGTGAGTGATCAAGGGATCTCCAGGTGGTTACACAATAGATAAAGAGTTTGTTTGGCTCCTCAAATGAATGTTCTTTTTCCAGCGCATTTGGAAGCATCTCTAGCCAATAAATTAGGAAGTTTGTTGCAAATATCCATCATTACTAATAAAGGCAGTTAAAAATTCATTTTTCAAGTAAATACATGAATATTTCAAGTGTGGTATGGAATATTTTCCAACTAGGAACATCTTGGTGGGGCTTTGGTGCTTCAATATTTGAATAGGGTAAGAAGTGTACAAATAGAAGGCGTGTCTTCTATTCAAAGGTTATTGGTTGTTGTTGGTCTTTGTTCTTATCCAAGTATAGGCTCTTCCAATTTTTGGGATCACTATTGTGTGTATTTTTATTCTCTTGATAAGGTGGTTGTAACTTTTACAACCATTAGAAAGCACTGAGAGCATCTTTATATGTCTCCCTTATCCAACATGGAGCAAATCCACCATGTTTGTCCCCATGGAAGTATTTTGAAACATTGATGTATGTAAGATTTTATTTCAAGTTAATGAAAATGCCTATAATTCTTTCTATTTCCTTTTTATGAAGTTTAATAATGTGTTTTTTAAGTATTGATAATTGGATATTGAGGTTTATGTTCACTACCGATTATCATTTTGGGGATAGATCTAGATTATAAAACCCTTTCTACATTATTTTAGAATATGTTGTTGAATAACTTGTTGGGTCACCCTAGGTTTATGTATTCAATGGAAAAAAGCATATGAGATTCTAGTTTTAGTGTATGTTCTATGATTTCAAGGATCACTTGGGTATTTGTAGTTCATTGGTACCAATAGTTGTAGATTACTCCTCATAGTTCCCATCAACTTGCATTTGAGTTTTCTATATTTTTTCAAGGAAATGATGTTATGAATGTGAGTTTTATATTTTTTTGCAAGGAAATGATGTTATGAATGTTTGAAAGTACCCCTATTGTTTAAAAATCACTAGCATACCACATCGCTTTTCACAAATTAACTAACTATCCTACCCTATCCTGCCCTACATATAACACACCCTTTACATACTATAAGTGTTATTTTCCCTGTAAATGCATAAAATCTTGCATAGTTAGCATGTTTTTGTGTTTTTAATTTAAATCCTAGCATTACAATCTCTAATTTAGCCCCCATGTTATTGAATATTATTTTTGGATGAAGGTTGAAATCACATTCATATATGTCTTTAGTAGCTCGTGTCTAGCCTAGAACATTTTCTCATTCTATGTGACAACCCTTTTTGAGTGGAGTGAGAAGGTTTGGTTGTGTTATAGTCATAATTATGTCTCTTTATGCATATAATCCCCATGGAGGTTGAATTATAGAATCTCTCCATGTGATCAAGCTACCCCATAGGTCCTCTCACCTTATTTTGGGTAAATCCAAAAGTAGTAAGCAGCTAACCATACCCTTTATAGGTGCCTCTCAATAATTTTCTCTAATTTGGTCCATTTTATATGCCAAACACTCCCCCATATATAATGAAATTCTAGCAGGTTTCTCATCATTGATTTTCATTACTTTCAAGTGTGCATGGCCAGATTAGAGAGGTGTACAATTGGGAACCAACACCATGTACTCCCCAAGTCTTTTGTTATTGTTTTAAGTCCTATACTCTTGGGTTCCTCATGAATAATTATCCTTTGATTGGGTCCTCTTGTGCTAGTGCTTTTTTTCCTTGCAAGTTACACACCATGATAATTATATGCCATAGTCTTCCACGCTAGGCTCCTTCCATGCCATGTCAGTTCTGTGCCAAAATGTTAAAATACTTAACCAAAATTTGGGGGCCAATATCACCCAATACTACATTCTTTGTCCATCCTAAACTAAGTCTTTTTGGTGGTCTCTACCAAAAATTTAGGCCCCATCTACTCGATCTGCTTCTTGACTTTGTCCTAATGTGACAATGTGTTGAGTAGCTTAGTAATTTTTACCTTAATGGCTTCCTTGGACTTCTTCATCTCCTCAGGCTAGCTATATGTCTCATTGGCCTTCTTGACCAATTCATCTAGGGAGGTGCTAGCATCCTTTTCAATGTCTTTTAACATTGAGACTTGTTCAATAACCTATCCTTAGAGGAATTCAAAGATATCATTCGATTGTTTATGATGTGTATTGATATTTTATTACATCATCTCCACATCCTTGAATACTTTGGCATGCTCAACATGATCCCTTATTAAGAATACAACATCAACCATCTACTACCTCTAAGCTTCTTCTACTTGGATGTGAGCCTTCAAGATCTTATTTGGGTGTACCAAACATTCAAAAATTCCATCCAAAATGGGGATGAATTCCCCAAATCTCTCTAAGGCACACTTGCAGACTTCAATTGCTTTGGTGAGTTACTCTACTATCTCTAGTCCCTCATCTCTTATCATGGGTTATTCCTTCTAATGCTTCAACATGAAGTTCACCAAGGTTTCTAGTTTATCTATAGCATCCCTATCAAGAGGTACACCATCCACTTGTGTTAAATCTTGTCTAAAAATTTACTTACACAAATTCAATGTTTTAACTTTCACCTTTGTGGCCTCCTTTACATACTACTTCAAAGCAGCCACTTCTTTGGCGAGCACCTTCTTGGTGGAAACTTCCTTATTATACTTACCCACCACCTAGGTATGTTTCTTCTCTATGCTATGCACATCAAAATCCAATAAAATATTCTGGCACATGACCTTCAAATCCATATTTAAGAATACTACACTAGCTTATAAAGGGGTGATCTTTTAAAGTCCACCCAATGGTATGGGTAGTGCAAGATCATCAAAACCTAAAGAAAGGTTATCATCGGGAATCTCAAAGGAACACTCCTCATTATACATGTTAAATACAAATAACACCTACTTCTTTGTCTCTAGGTTTGCATCATGGGGAAAAAAGTGTGGCCATAGAAATAGCATCCTATCAAGGATGCCCGCTTGATAAAAATCATGTAGATTGGTAGATGCATCAATATTATGCTCTTATATGGATCTGGTTGGATCATTTCCTTTATTTGAGTCACATTCAAAGACCTTGACCTTTTTATTGGTAGCTAAGGAAGTGATACTGATGGCCATTCTGCTCATTTCTTGCTCTTCACCATGCTCCTCTTCACCATAAAGGTACTCAACATCAAGTGGTGAATCATCAGAGGTGGCCTCCTCCTCTCACATCAGGGAGGGTGTCTTCTTAGAACTAGACTATGATGCTTCTATTTAGACTATAGTTACTTCTTATTCAAGTGTTTAATTTGTATCCCACTGATGTGCAACTCTTGATGAAGAAACTTTTAGGGAAAATGGTTATAGATCTATTTTAGGGGGTGAATCAAAGTTGGAGGAATATGTGGAGGAGAAGGTGTGGGTGGAGGGACTTGTATTGGTGGACATTTGGGTGGAAATTATTGAGGAAGAGAAGGGAAAGGTTGAAAAGGGTGAGGTGGAGAAGGGCAAGGTGGAATATATACATGGTGTAGATGGTTGGGAAGGTGAGGGTCTAGGTGGTGAGGGGTTTGGTCATGATACCTGGGTAGTCTTCTACTATTTTTATGGATCATGTTGACCACTTTCACTAGCATCATTCTTATCCCACTTCTTATTTAATAGAGGTGTTGGTGGGATATTTTCCTTATGTTTTACACCCTTTGAGTCCTTCTTAGGTCGCATCATATAAAATAAATTGTGTACCTATTCTTCCACCAGTATTTTCTTGACCTTTATATTTATTAGGTTTGTCTCCTTCTTCTCCTTGTATGCCTTCTTACCTAGATAGACATACATCTTTCAGAGGGTATGAATCTCCAAATTGATCTTTTCTACCTCTAAGGTAATAGGTTGTGCATCATAGATCTAGTTTAAAGAGTCAACAAAGTAACATGTTGAAAAGGTATATGATAAATTTAACCATGTGAATAGTTATCTAGAAGGGACCATCCGAATGCATGTGAGAAAGAAGTGCTACTTCACTAAAAATTGTGATTTCTTAGCATCTAAGGGGGAAATCCTTTAGGATTCATCATTTGTTCCCAAATTCCTCCATGCCATCGAACCAATACTTCATCTTTATTTTATAGGAGGGGTGATGTGTCATGGGCATGTGAATGTATTATAACACTCGATAGGGGACATGTTTTTAGGTAGGTATGCCCACTTAGTGCTCCCAAGGTGTAGTTTGGTACACCAATCTCATCAAACACCATCAAAATTAGAAATACTCCCCATGGAAACCTATGGTTGGGTATCTGATGGGTCTTCTCTACATCCTCAATATTTGTGTGGCTAAAATACATAACCTAATTGTATTTTAATCCTTGAGTTACTTGGTGGTTGATGTAGAGGTGATCCATGTCAACCTCTTTCCAATGATATATCCCATTGATATTGGTCATGATGATCTATGTCACAACCTAAAGGGTAGGATCATGTAGGTTCTTTATATGCATGGTGTGGCCCTACCTCTATTACATCAGGACCATGGATGTATTTTAGACCTCATTAGTGTTTTCCAATTCATCAACCACATCCAACATTGAACACTACAATCTTGATACCTTATTTATCCTCTTGAGCATGATCTTCATACTATGCCTAAAAAAATAGAGATAGTCCTAATGGACGCATGAAAGAAGTAACTTGATCACCTCCATGGGTTTTCCAAAGTAAGGAAAATTAAAAATTTATAATAACCCCATAACATTGAGTGCATTGAAGATATTAAGATCATACCCCAATTGGTTTTTGGTGTTCTGGCACTTGAATCTATAATCATTCTATAATTCAACCTCATTCTCAGATTAATAATGGTTGTAGTCAAAAATCATGCAATAGGGAACCTTGGATACCTAATTATCTAAGTGCAACACCAACTCAAGATATTGCATTTACTTAATAATTAGAGGTAGGGTGGATATGATTGAGTCTTCTTGGCCTATCATGCCATACTTGCTTCTCCCCTTTCCATTCATTGTGCTTACTCCTCTAGTGTCTCTTCTCTAATGAAAACTATCTTTCCTCCAAATACCTCCTCTTCCTCTAGTATCACTGGTAATGGAATAATATATAGGGTCTTTTTCTTAGGCCACATCACCCTTAAAGGTTAATATGCATCCATCCAATGTTCCCAAATGAATACGTGATTATAATCAATGACTTTGGCTTTTTTTATCTTAAGTTCCCTCTAATAGCAGACTTATACAACTTGTAACCTATAAGATTTACCTATCATGGTCATGTCCTAGAGTTCACCATGCCTTGTTTGTGTAGATTGATGCTCACCTCAATACCTATGTATCAACTCGTGATGTTTCATATTTTAGCTCTAGAATTGATCTTACTCTCTTCACTCTTAGATCTAATATTTTATTTATTCTTGGATCTTAGCTCTTGTAATTTAAAATAAATTAAAAGGTAAAATGTAAAAATGAGCTAACTTGTCTATTTATAAGCTCAAGAAGGTGGTCCACATTTACTGCCCCCATTTAGCTCATCCATCACTTCTTGTCATTAATGCATTTTCTCATGACACCACTCTTTGACTTTCACTTCTCAAAATTAATGTATTTAATATTATTGTCACATCATGACATTGGCACATTTCTTGCATTACTATCCTTTTCCACATTAATGATATGTCCCATCCAACACTTTTCCTCAAAATGGAAGATAGTTATGTCCTGCACTTTTCTTAGAATGGAAGACAATTGTGTCTTTAAAAATTTAAAATAATGGTGGGAACACCCTATCCTTAGGATATATGTTTTTCATGCCTTAAATTACTTTCATTCCCTAAGTACCTTTTGTACCTTAAATGCCTTATGTGCCCTAGTGAATTTGCATGCCTATCTTTAATTTTGAATTTAGATCTCTCACCCCACACTAAAATTGAGTTGTGGTCCACCATGAAAATATATTTACAAACTTAAATGCAATTACATTAAAAAAACATTGTTCACAACAAAGGTATCATTTTTATTTAAAATAAATAGGAAATCCTAAGCCAATGGCACAAACCTTATTATTTTACAATATTTTAACTACTCAAAAGTGAAATATGCTTGGAGCTAACTACCATTGTAATTCCTAGGAAGGAACTGGTAATCCAACCTTTGTAACCAATGAGATCTAGTAGGCCAAATGCCATGAATGAAAAAAGGACCATCCTAGAGAATTTGAAATTTTCCAAAATGGTGCATGAACTTGGAGTCATATAACAATACCTTCATTCCTAGGTAAAATGCTTTGTGTTTTATGTGGCAATCATGCCATGTTTTTTTATTGCAATTTTCCCAATCCTAAATCCAATGAGAAAGGAAATGGGATTCATCAAGATGTAATAAAGTATCTAGGTGTGCTTTCAAGGATGAATCCTCATTCATTTATCCTACGTAAGCAATTAAAATAGAAGACACCAAAAATTTAACTAGAAGGACTACCTCTTTGCCATATACTAAATTAAATGTGGTGATTTTATTTAGGTGCTTTTAAGTTTATTGGCAAGCCCACAGTATTACAGATACCCTATCATCTTAATCATTTTATCCAATATTATAAATCTTTGTTAGGGTGGTGCCTATTATCTTGTTGAAGTTTATCCTACATAAGCAATGCAAAGAGATGACACCAAAAATTCAACTGGAAGGACTACCTCTTTGCCATATACTAAATTAAATGTGGTGATTTTATGTAGGTGCTTATAAGTTGATTGGCAATCCCATAGCACCATAGATACCCTATCATCTTAATCATTTTAGCCAATATTATAAATCTTTATCAGGGTGGTGCATATGATCTTGTTGAAGTCCTTGATAGTTCCATTGGCTTGAGGGTGATATGGTGTTAGTTTGTCATGTACAATCATGAATTCATCTATGAAGACATGAATAGTTTTATTTAAGAAATGGGTGTCATGATCACTAGTGAAACCTAGCGGACATCCAAACTGAGTTATGATATGCTCCCAAATGAAATGTGTAGTAGTGGTAGCTATACAATCTCTCATTGGCACAACTTTTGCCCAGTGTATGAGGTATTTATTTACTATGATGATATACTAAAAACCTATTCATAATCTAACTAGAGTGATGGTGCCAACAAAATCAATGGCCCATTTATTAAATGGTTTTTGAGAGGGAATTATTCATAGAGGCATGTCATCTCATTAGTTTAGTTTTCCTACATGCTGAAATATATAATATTACCTAACATATACCTTAGCATTTTGAAAAAGAGTAGGCCACCATAATCTAGCTAATATAACTTTATGCATGGTAGTCTCTCTAGCATAGTGTCCTCTAATAAAACCTTCATAAACTTCTTGTAGTACATCAGAATGCTCATATTTCATAGCATAGTGCCGAAGAACCTCATTATGGCCAAGCTTGTAAAGATCCCCTCATATGCTTTGAAAAGGTATGACATAGACCATGAATTACTTCTTGGTTTGAGACATGAAAAATTTAGGCATTGAGCTAGTGGTTAGAAAGGCAGCAATATCTTCCAGCTCCTCAAGTACATGAGTAACATGAAAGAGTTGAACATTAGGTAAGCCATATTTAATAGAGTGTGGTGGTTCTCTAGACTCAACTCCATAATTGGATTTTCTAGGTTTGGCCATGATGTAAAATTGAAACTCTTAGAATAACACTATCCAATGATAAATTCCTCTATGTAGCACAAGTTTGTTTACTAATTACTTCAAGGCCTCATGATCTATATATAATACAAAGGGTGTTGTGAATAAATACAATAAAAACTTATATAGAGCATAGACCATAAAAAAATTTCATGAGCCATAGTGGTATAATTCCTCTCAGTTGGCATGCATTTTGTTTTAGCAAAGTAGATTGGGTGATCAAGGTGGCATTCCCCTAGTTGTGAAATAATTACACCAACTACCATTCTAGATGCATCAACATGGACATGAAATGGTCTTGTCTAATCAAGAAACTAGAGGATTGGAGTAGTCACCAACTTATCCTTCAAAGTTTCAAATGTTTCTTGACAAGAGCAAGTCCATATGAAGTACTCATTATGCTTTAAAAGTTCTTCCAAGGGTGCATCAATATTTTCATATCCATAGATGAATTTTTATAGTAACATGTATGTCTTAGAAAGGAGTAAACCTCATACTAAGACTTGGGTGTTAGGAGTTAAATAATAATGAATACTTTTATTGGATCTACTAGAATTCCATCTTTACAAATAATATGTCCTAAGAGCACATCGAAAGGTGTAGAAAATAGGCACTTATTTAAGTATAATTATATTGTAAGACTTAGTAGTGATTGATTATAATTATTAGGTTAGATCAATGGTCCTTGACTAAGCCATAAATTTTCCAATCATCTAAGTAGACTTGAAGAAACTTATGGATGAAATCCTTAAAGGCTTCAATAGTTATCTGTGAGAACACATCTGGTACATTCTTCAACCCAAAGGGCATGATATTATATGGTAAGGATCCCCATTCAATGGAAAACATAATATTTGATTGGTCCTCTTCAGCTATTTGGACCTAAAGGTATCCCAATAATCCATATGTGAAAGTATATATCTCATATTTAGCAACACCTTCAATGTTTTCTTGTATGAATGGTGTTGGGAAGGGATCAGTAACATAGGATGCATTAGGTACTTGATAATCCATGAAAATATGGATGTATCAATATTTATTTATATTAATCACCATCTGACTGACCCATTTAGATTCATTAATGGGGGTGATTACTCTAGCACACAACAAATGTCAATTTCTTCTTTGATGCATGCCTATAGATTAGGTTTCATTTTATATGGATTTTTATTGACTGGTCAAGCACCAACAACCAACTTAATATGCATTTTACCAAGGATGGATGAAATCCTTTCATCTCACTTTAGATCTTTGGAAAGACATCTTGGTATTTTTTTAATAGCTCAACTATCTTTGAAATTTTAGTGTCAGTCTAATAATTGCCTACAGAAGTCATTTTTTGTTCTTGCTCCATGCCAATGTTGTGATGGATAGTTTGAATTGGCCAAGAGTAGGGGTTAATTGTATCATAACTAGTATAATGAAAAACTTGAGTTCCATATCCCATAGGGACATCCAAATGGTTTGAAAAAGGGTCTAGTGGATTGGATCCTTCACCCTTCTTCCACTAGAAACACTAGTTTCTATTTTTAAAGATGTATTCTTTGCATTTGTCTTGATCAAGGACTAGTTTAGGTATAGGAACAAATTGTGTCAATGGTTCATTAAAGAGATGTAGAGATTATTTAGGGACATTATGGATACTTCTTAGGTGATCTTCACTAGGATTTGGGTTACCAATAATAGATTTATGCATGGACTAGAGAGTGAGGCATAAATCCATCCTTGGAGAAGAATAATATAGTATCAATTTCATGTTCTCTTTCAAGAGATGTGAAAATCAGTTACCCATGTGTCATTATTCATGAATATACCATGCTTGTTCTAAAGTTCATAAAGTTCCATATAATGCATGCACCCATAAGTACTATAGTAAGTATGACTCTTCATCTCTCCACATTCTCTCATAAGCTTTTATATGGGGTTTAGGTGCTAGTACTACACTATAGATAATTATTCCCCTGACTTTGTTGTCATGATGGAACTGGTGATGCAAGGTAGATCATACTTGGTTTTAGTAGAGGAGTCACTCATGATGGGTTCACCATCATCTTGTAACTATACCTTTAAATAGGTGAACCAAAGATCAAATATGATCAATGTTATTCTGATAAAATTCCTCAAGGTGCTAGATAAAGTCATGGACTTACATTTTTCCATGGAAGCATGGGGCCTCATCAAGTCTCTCTAAAGGTGCATCTCTCATTAGTCCCCTCATGACTTGTCTAGTAATAATGTGGGAGAACCTATGATGCTTATGGAGCTGGCATAGAATGTGTTCCTGATTTTTAATAACACTACACACTCTTCTAGTGAGGTCGTAATTGTTATGTACTCAATAATTACAAGCATTACTTGTGATGATAGAAATGGACTGAGTGTCCATCCATTGGAGGATGCTATCAAGAGTATGATTATTTTTCTCATCATCCCTATTAGTGACATTATAGATGTGGATTATATCTTCTTCCCCATTAACAAGTTCAATGTATGGGGGCTCATGTGTTTGATCAAGAGCAATAACTATGCACTAGTCAACATTCTCAAAACTAATGTAGCAATTTTTGAAACTTAAATATATGTTATTTTCATAACACAAGGTCTCCCCAATATATTTTGGAAGTCATCATCCTCTGCTAACTTGAGAACCTCAAAATTAGCTTCTAAGGCTACTTCGAGTATATCAACTATTGCATTTTTTAGGACTCCAATTGGTAGAGCACAAGTTTTATTAGCCATAAATAGTACATGTGAGGAAGCTTGTAGTGATAGACTATCCATTTTACACCATACTTCCTTTGTGAGGATGTTGAATTTAGCACCAATGTCAATTAGGATGTCTTGAATTACCCAACCATCAATGACAACATTCACTAGTATCTCTTAATCTTATAGAGGTGTAGGAAGAATAGGGGTATCTTGTCATCGAGCATGACTCAATTGATGATCCTTGCTCTAATAATTCACTATAGGTTGAGCATTAATTGGTACTTATATCTAATTCTTAATCCAAATTCTTATTTGTGGAATAATGTATTTGTCTAGCATACGCTTGTAAAGCTTCTAAAATTCATTTCACACCCTATTTTGGGGCTCTAATACCTTTTGTATATCAACATGTTGTGTTAATTCCTTTTCATTAAGAAATTGAATTTCTCCTTAGAGCTATCATACCAACATTGTAGTGTCCTGGAGAACATCCTTCTATTACTAGGCATTAGGATACTTCCTCACCCAAGGCTCCTCATGTTGTACCTTCTTAATAGGATTAGAGGTAGACTAAGATTATCCTCCACTACACATGGTAATATTCACTTACTAAATTTTTAGGGTGCCTGAACATGTGTTCTAATGTGGTTTCTTAACTCAAATCATATCGACACCCTTTTCATTTCTCTCCTTAGTGAACGTCATGTATAAGTAAGGACACTCTTCTAGCAAGTGGTCTTTTTTATAGAAAGCATATGTAGGGTATACTAGATAATCTATTTTATGTTGGTATATGGATCCAAATTTGTAACATGTCCTATGTGGGAAATGACCACCTCCTCATCCTCCTCATCTACCTCAACCATGATAGCCACCATTATCCTGATTATTGGCCACCAAGGTTTGACATGTACCATGCACATGTGTTTCATGAATGTCACTAATTAATTTGAAACCATTATTGTCATGGGTGTAAGAATCACATATTTTTTAATAATCAGACACCTTCACATGTGTAGCTCATTGTAAAATAAGACAATAATGTACATTATGGTCCTCATGGTAGATTTCACATGATTACTTCAATATAGTACATATGTTTTACATAGCTAGTTACTTTGGGTGAATCTTTTAGAATCATAATCAATGTAACAAAGGCCACTGTGAGTATCATGTGCATTGTGTGTATTTAACTTCTCAAAATGCAATGTCATTGAAGCTATTTGGGCTTCCATGAAAGCACTAGTCCTAGTATCAATACTACCAAATGCTTCAGCATGTAGGTGGCCTTCAAAGCCTTGCATAGGCTAGTGAAGGTCTTCTAAGACAAATTTCATCAAAATGGAAGCAACAAACCTCCCATAAACCACTATGCAGGTTGAGTAACATTGCTTTTAAATAATAATTTTGACAACAATGTTTTGAACCTTGCATCATTCTCTTGCACACTTTTAGTAAGTTATTACTTTATGTCCTTCAAGATGACTATGCTTTTTTGTTAAAATTCAAGAATATCAAATTCCTAAAGTAATGTCATTTTAATTTGATCATAGTCAACCACTACTTTTTTAGGGTCAAACTTTATATACCATTTGTGTGCTCCCTCTAATAGTGTAGTTGTAAAGTGGTGGCTTTTCTCTCAGAATAATTGATACCTCACGCCTTCTAGATGAGTTCACACTTATGGACATGTTTTATTGCATTTACCATGACTCAATATTTAGGTAAGTGGAGTGTCATTTCATAATATGCCATTGTTAGTCGAGGTTTTTAAACTGATGGGTAGTGAGAATCTCTAGATCTTATCCCATGAGGGGTAACTCCACTTCTTCCTATACCACCACCTATTCTACTTCTAATAGTATCACTCATGATATGGGGTGAATTAGCTAGTTGATTAATCAAATTTGGGCCTCTACTCTGTGCACTTTGAAGGCCAAGTCCTCTAGGTATCCCAAATTGTACCATGAAATTCCCTTAAAAAGGGAAGTAAAGTGTTAAGTTCATATGAGTGTCAAATGGCTTAGTTCCAATACCCCTTATAGGTTTATTATTTGATTCCACACTATCTATATCCCAATTATGTATATATATGTCATCTAATTCAAAATCATGACCGTGCACTATGGTTGGGGAGCTTGGTTGGTTCATACTTGGTTCTTCAATTTCTGTCATCTAGCTGATTTCTCCTTTGTATGATAAAAGTGGTATGGGGTCCTCTATGTGTGTTTTTGCTTCCCTAAAGATCTTAATAGTACTTCTTGAGTTATCTTAGTCTCTTCTCATGCCACTGACTCCTATAATCCTCTACTAAGCTTCATCATATTTCCACTTCTATAATTCTTACTGATTGGCTGCCATTTTAAACCCATAATATTTTACCAACTCTTCTATACTCCCATTCTAAATGTGGCTCATGAAAATAAGTATTTATATTTCCATTGTCATGGTCTCAAGTTCACAATTAATAAATAACTTCTTGATTTCTAAAGAGAAATGTGTAATGTAACAACGACGTGATTCTCTAAGGAACTAGAACTTGGCTTCTTTAGGACATGAATAGGTAGTTACAGCATATTCCAAATGTAGTTCTTCAAAATTCATTTTCACCAAATTTTGATATCTCTCATCCATAGAGTTCTAATTTGTGCTAAATCTCTTTGTCATTCTAATGTTTAATATTATCTTCTCCCAAGGTTTTGTAATCATCTTTGACCATACATAGATAGACAAGTGTGTAAATTAACCAAGATCTCATCAAAGAAAGTTTCATATAATCCACTATAGATATTCTTATCTACCTACTACCATGAAAAAACTATTGGTTCAAGGTAAGGAACTTCAAAATTATCTTCAAGTCCAGTAATCCATTATTCAATACTCTCAAGGGTGATACACTTAAACATCTTCCATGACATTTACAACAAGTGTTATAGGTCCTAACAATGGAACTAAAATGTTGGGTTTTTATTCTTATTATAAATTTAGTACTGAAGTGTAGCCTAATGGGCTAATGCATAGGCTATTTCATATAATATTTTGGTCTTACACACTCATCCAAAGTGTGTAGCTAGAGACTAGTTCCCATAGGTTTTGTTGTGCAATAACATTAACTTAGTCATATTATTTATGTTAAACATGTATTTAAATAGATAATGCATAAAGTCATAGATAGACTACTTTGATCCTTGAAGTACTATGCTTGATCACCATAATTACATATATTAATTCCATTGCAGTTCAAAGTTATTGCTTAGAAAAAGAAAAGATTAGTTTAGATTTCATACTAAGTTCCAATCACTAAATTCTCAACTCAACCTATCATAGATACACAACTAACCCATTTATCTAAACATGAACACTATAATTTTTATAATATACACAACTCATATATTAAGCTTTAGTAAATTATTATCAAGAAAAAAATCCATCTTCCCAGTGATTTACAATAGGTGTATTTATAATTGTTTATCCCTGACCAATATTTACAACATCAATAAAATGATTAAATGAACAATGAACTCTCAATAAAATGAGATTCATGAAACTTTATCAACTAACTTCTCCTAAGGACCCATGAATTTACACCCCCTATATACTCACTCTATGCTAGATCCTTGTTGCCATGTGTTCTTCTCCTTACGAGTCAATGTAAAAATTCTTATGGATAAGGTTTGGGTGACCTTTATGAATCGATCCTTAACCACTCCCACTTCTCATGCATTCCCCAATTATTCCACTATTTTTTTAGTCCTATGCCATTGGGTTCCTCATGATTAATTCTCCTTTGATTGGGTGATCTTGAACTAATTCTTTCATGCCTTAGTGTTTTCACACCCTACAGGTTCTGTGCCATAGTGCTTCCACACCATAGTCTTTCATTTAAGACTCCTTCCATGCTATGTCTGTTCTTCACTAAAATGTCAAAACACTTATCCAAAATTTAAGGGCTAATAGGATCCTACACTAATGTCTATATCAAGGATGAGCATGTGAGAGACAAGCTTGTGTTTTGAAAGGTTTTTTGAAGTTGAATTAGTTTGGTAGCATGTAATGGATAATAAGAGTGGGTATCACAAGATAACCCAAAAGTTAAGTGGATGTAGAGATGGTAATCTCAAGATGACCTAGAGTCTAAAATGATATGTGGGTGGGCATCGTAAAATGCCTTAAAGGCTAGAGTAGCATGTGGATGGGAATCATAAGATGCCCCAAAAGTTGAAAAAAGGAAGAAAAGAAAATAAGAGATAAAAGAAAAAAAGAGCATCCCATATAGTGTCTAAATGGATTTAGGTTTTCCAAGAAGATTCTAATATGGGACTTCATGATGATTTGAGGAAAATGAAGGGTACAGAGTCAATTTGGTTGACCTATTATTATGAACTAGACAAAACACAACCTGATAATGGTACAAGGTTGATCAGGTTGACCTAGTACTGTAACCTAACTAGTAAAAGGGATACAAAGTCAACCA
Source organism: Torreya grandis (assembly GCA_037957365.1). Taxonomy (NCBI): domain Eukaryota; kingdom Viridiplantae; phylum Streptophyta; class Pinopsida; order Cupressales; family Taxaceae; genus Torreya; species Torreya grandis. Next base: position 1,772,662 of record JARHVA010003383.1, on the reverse strand, counting down.
AGTTGACTTACTACTATAATATGGAAGAAAAATAGTTTGTAAGAGACTATGTCAAATAGAATTATAGTGTACTAAAAATAGGAAAAGATTTTTCAATGTAATTTAAATCAAGAAATGAAATCAAACACACAATGAATTGGGTCAAATGAGAAAGATCCACTTGAGGCACATAGCATAAAACCTTACAACAATGCCAATACAATTTTTACAATATAACATATAATGAGTAAAGAGCAACCAGTTAACTAAAAAATAAATGCTATCTAAGTGGTCATCCTAAATTTTGTTAGATTATTATAAAGTGTTATTTTAAGTGTGATAGGGAAGTTGGCTAAAAGTAGGGAACTAGAAAGTAATCTATAAATGGTTTTAGGATGTTTAGGTTGAAAGGGATATGTGTTGGCAATGGTATTGGCTTGGTATTGGGACCTAACCCCTCACTTCACAATCAAAAAATGATAAGGGTATTAGGTACTTTACCAATATATACCATTAACCACATGTTTGTAATTGGCCATAAAACCAAGTCAACTTCCCCCTTGGTGATAAAATCCAAATAGGTATGCTTTGGTTAGTTTTGTGACATGTAATTTCACTATTTTGGATGAGTTCTTCAAGTTCCCCCAATCCCAATCACAATATTGGGACAACTTCAGGTTATGGGTCACCTATGGTGGGGTTGAACCTCTAGAGAAGGTCAACTTCCTTTTGATGAATCACCTATACTAATGTTACTTTAGGGAAAAGGGTTATAAAGGGGAAAAGGGATCCTAAGAATGTTAACAAGGTAATGAACCAAATACAAAGTGAAGACTCCCATAATATTGAACCCGCACTAGATCTATAGAAGATAATTCTAGCTCACACAACCTTAAAATCAAGCTAATTTCATATATATTTCATAAACTACGTTTAGGAAGTAATGAATGTAAAAAAAAGGAGTTCCAAGACTCACTGAGAGCTTACATAAATGGTATAAAAAACACTAATCCAAACCTGCAATAGCTTGAAAACACCCCATTAAGGAGGTCAGAAAGGAAGACAATGGACAAGGAAGATTCTCCTTCACTATGCCATCATGCACAACTCACCCAAAAAATATCCAAGGTAAGAGATAGGTAAATAAAGTCTATTATTGTTTTAAGAGGTAGTTATTACAAATGCTTGATAGGGTTTTGCCTAATCAATGTTAGTTTAGGTTTTTATTTTTCCCTATTATTTATTTAGGGAATATTATATATCTGTGCATACATGGAGTTTTCCTACATTCGTGGGATAGGCTAGCTTATGTGGAGATGTGTGTCATAGATGTGTCATAGGTGTCATAAGAATGTCATAAGTAACTCCTTTGATCGGCTATTCTGAGTATGGTAGTTACTTCTCTATTCTTAGCACCTTGTCACCACCTTTCATGGAGGAGTTATAGTCTATTCTTGGGGTGCTTTGACCACCTTTTGTGGAGGAGTTTTTGGCCATCTTAAGTTAATCGAATATTGGGTTTTGCTCCTATTTGTCTTTTGCAAATTATCTCTTTCAATGATTTCACTTTGCTTTAGCTTCTTTGTGGTGTGCACCAGCATTGTCTCATGTGATCACTTGACCATTGCATTCACATTATTCAGACCTTGGCAACAACTCTGATATGGTATCAAAGCCACCTTGGTAATCATGTGTCTGGTTATGCTATTAGTTTATTTTGAAAATGTGAGGAGTGGAGTTCTCTTTATGTTATTTTTCTTATTTCTCATTTGATCTGAAAAAGCCTTTCAATATCATTTCTTGTGTTGTATTTATCTTCCTGTGGATTGCCTTCGTGGTGTTTGGATCTGCAAGTTTTTTTTTCAACTACTATGCACATTTGCTGTGTCAAAATGGCATTTCAAATCTAAGGCGTAGCTGTTGGAGAAGTGGCGCCATTTTTTGACAGCTTTACACTTGGCATCCTCTGTAGTTTTTGTTTCTTTTCTCCAGCATTGGCATCACATTTTGACACATGGCGTTGGCTTTTTTGATGTTCATTTGACCTATGTTGGAGAAAAGGACCACTTTCAGTTGTTGGGCATTGGAATCTCAAAGGAGTGAAGGCTGCATGGAAGAAGGGTGAAGGGAGTGGATATTGGCATAGGGCATGAGAGATAGGATCCTATCATTGGTGTCCTTGCTAGACATCTACTGACAGCAGCAGCAAACAACAAAAATCAGACCTTTTCTGGTTATAAGCACCCCAATATTTCCAACTCCCCATTTGGTAGGCCCACTCTCTACTAAGCAAAATTGGTAAAATTTGATTTTGTCTAATTTCTTCATAATTATTATGATCTTTTATTCATAAATAAGTCATTTTATTTTTTGAATTAAAGTCAAATTGGAAAATTAGCATTTAAAAAAGCAGTTTAAAGGTTTTAAAAACTTGTATCTTCGACCTATGAAGACGAAGGGTGAGGCCCGGATTGGCAGGAGGCCAATTCCCCCTCACAAAGGCCTCCTTTGGATTCATCACCCCATTTTGAGTCCAATGAGTGGTTGGAAGGCCACTTTATCTCTCAAAATAGGCATTTTTTAATGTTTTAGTGCTATTTTTTGCAAAATTACTAGTTTACGGGAAATTAAAACTTTAAAATCTTGCAAACGGTAGCTCAGATTCGAGTGCCATCTTTTGAAAAAGTTATTAGTTTTCAATTATCCATAACTTAAGATAGATAATAATCAAAAATTCACTACTTTATAAAGTGCCAAAAAAAATTTGGGTCTCTCGAGACGCATTTTCGGCTGAGTCCAACGTCCTGTTTGCTTAAAGTCTTACACTGATTGTTCTAAGACGCATTCTCATTTGAGCCTGACATATTTTGAGCATGAAATTTCATATTTGGGGGAGGTCTCAGCATTTCAAGGGGTGTGATTTCTTTTTAGCACTTGCAATCTTTGCTTTCATTCTCCTTTCTGCATAATTTCATAACTTGCAATCAACACAACTTCACCTAAATTCAACTTAAAATAGATTCTTTTCAATGTAAGCTCATAACACTCTTTAACTATCATGAATGGAAGGTTAAAATGTCAATCATTCTTAGAAGTAAAGGGTTGTATAGAATCACCATGGGTACTGAAGTAGAACCCAGCACTGATGCTGAAAAGGTCAAGTGGTACAACCATAGTGATGAAGCCTATGGATTAATGAGCTTGTCCATGTCTCCAAAACTTCTCTTCCATTTAGAAATCTTCAAGACTCCCAAAGACATATGGGACACCCTAGAAACCTTATTTGGGAAGCTTGATGAGATGAGAGGTCATGAGCTCGAAAACAAACTCATAAGTCTAAGTCCTAGCAACTTTGACACCCTACAAGACTTCTTCACTAAGTTTAAGGCCTTTAGATTTCAATTGAAATAATGTGGGATAGAGAAGAAAGATGACCAACTCATCCTTTCTATTCTCTCAAAGTTAGGTCCAAGTTATTCAGTCTTTGTCTCCACTTTCCATGCCACAAAAAGTGCCCTTAGCACTACATGGAAAATGCCTTCTTTAGATTCATTCATTGCCGACTTGACTAGGGAGCAATATAAGCTAATTCAAATGGGCACAATGAAGTCTACTCCAGACCAAGCTTTGATAGCTGGAAATGGTAAGGATAAGACTTTAACAAAAGAGAAAAAGAAAAAGAAAAAGAAAAAGGACAAGGAGAAGAAGAAGAAGAAACAAAACAATAATCCTACCAAAAAACAACACTAAGTCTTCCTCCTCCAATGCTAAACCTAAGAAGAAGGTTAAGTGTGCCTATTGTAAGAATACATGGCATGATGAACACAAATGCATGATGAAACAAATAGATCACCTAACTCATCTTCTATAGAAGCACAACATAGGTTTTCTTGAGTCCATCAAGCAGAATTCATCTACCCAAGATTCTACTAAGGTAAAAGGCAAGGGTAAGGAGAAAGAAAAGGGCAAGGCCCTTGTAGCTATAGTAGCTTCTACATCTTCATGGGTCATTGACTCAGGTGCTTTTGACCACATGGGCTCTTCCCTAGTTGAGTTTTCATCTTTAGAGCCTTGTAGCATGACTTCAATTAGTTTGGGTGATGACACATTAGTTTCTGTTGTGGGGAGAGGGTCAGTTGAAATAGAAGGAGGAACATTCAATAATGTTTTAAGTGTTCCTTCTCTTTCAACCAATCTCCTATCAGTGTACCAAATCACTCACATTGGTCAGGGCATGAGAGTTGAGTTTTCACCAGATTCAGTGGCTATCAAGGAGTTGCATAGTGATACTATAGTGGCAATGGGTAGGGCAGATCACCAAGCAAGGTTATACACCTCACATTTTGCACCTGATTCTTTTCCAATAACATTGCTAACTCATTTAGATGGAGTTAGTAAATTATGGCATGAGCGGTTTGGCCACCTTAACTACCACTACCTTGAGCAACTTTTCAAACATGACATGGTCATTAGCTTGCCTCGTGTCCAATTCTCAAAATGACTTTGTGAGTTGTGCTCCCTTGGGAAGCATCTCAAAGTAAAATTTGACAAAGGCAAAGCTTGGAGGGCTTCACAACCTTTGGATTTAGTTTATAGTGATGTATCAGGACCCTTTCCCAAACCATCTTTCACAAGGGCCAAGTACATCCTCACTTTCATTGATGGTTTCTCTAGGTACACTTAGATATTTTTTCTCAAACAAAAGTCTGAAGTGTTTGAAAATTTTCTAGACTTTAAGGCTCTTGTTGAGAAATAGAGTGAGAAATCCATCAAGGTTCTTCAAATTTATAATGGAGGGGAGTATGTCAGCAACATTTTTGAGCAATTTTGCACCACATAGGGGATTGATTTGTAGCGCACAGTCACTTACATTCCTTCACAAAATGGGGTTGTAGAATGAAAAAATAGGTTCTTAAAAGAGATGGGTAGCTGTATGATTCACTCCAAATCCTTAGCACTATAGTACTGGGTTGAAGCCATCAATTGTGCTTGCTACATTCAAAACAGGGTTCCTCACAAAGCTTTAAAAGGGATAACACCCTTTGAAGCTTGGCATAAAAGGAAACCTAATGTTGAGCACCTTAGGGTTTTTGAATCTCCAGCCATGGCCTGCATATCAAAGAAGAAATGCAAAGCTATGGAATGTCATTCCAAGCCTTGCATCTTTGTAGGATATCTAGATGGTGTTAAGGGGTATCACCTTTTGGATCTGACCACTCATGAGTTGTTCATTGAGAGAAGTGTCCACTTTTAGGAGAGTCATAGAGACTCAACACTTGGCACTTCTTCTCTCTCATTAGATCTACTTATTCATGATGATTCCTCAGATTCAGATTAGCCACAATAAGTTCCTAAGCCAGAAACATCTTCTTCTTCTTTGAATTCAGATAGCAAAGATAGTGATGCACAGTCATCCACCTCTAGTCAATCAGAGGATGAGGAGTTAGCACCTAACTTGCCCACTTCTAAGCCACTTTGATCTAGACAGACACTTGAGAGTGTTGGCACTTGGGTAAGAGATCCCATAGATGACAGACATACTAGGGGGGGTTTTCAGAGAGATCCACATGCCTTCTTTGCCTTAGTTTCAGATCCACAAACTTTTCGACAGGCATCGGGAGTACCTGAGTGGGATAGTGCTATGGAGGAATAATATTCTTCCTTAATAAAAAATCACACTTGGGACTTGACTTCACTTCTTAAGGGAACGAAGATGGTTTGATGTAGGTGGATATATCAGACCAAGTTTGTAGTAGATGGGTCAGTTGATAAGTATAAGGCACGATTGGTCACGAAGGGTTTCTCACAGGTGGTAGGCATTGACTACTCAGAGACCTTTACACCCGTTGCAAACATGACTTCTATCTAACTCACCTTGGCTATTGCCATAGCACATGGTTGGGATGTGCACTAAATGGATGTGAAGAGTGTCTTTCTTCACAGAGACCTAGAGGAAGAGATCTACATGGAGTAGCCACCAAGATTTATTCAAGATTCTTCCTTAGTATGCAGACTTAGGAAATCTATCTATGGCCTCAAATAGGCCCCTCAAGCTTGGTATGCCAAGATGGATTCCTTCCTTCTCATAGCGGGTTTCACTAGGTGCCATTCTGACCCCAATGTCTACTTCTTGCAGTAGGATGATTTGCTTCTAATTTTGGTTCTATATTTTGATGACCTTTTGATCACCAGGAGTTCTTCATCAGCTATTATAGCAGTGAAGGCATCTCTCTAGGATAGATTTGACATGATAAACTTGGGTTTATTGCACTACTTCCTTGGCATCAAGATCTCACAATTAGATTTAGGGATTTCTCTTACACAACCTAAGTATGCTCTTGATTTATTGTCTTGGTTTCACATGGCTGATTGCAAGCCATCTTCAAATCCCTTTATATCAGGAGTCAAGCTTGAGGCTGACTTTTCTTCACCATTATTTGATGTTACTCGGTATCGACAACTTGTTGGCAGTCTCATCTACTTGACTCACGCCAGGCCTAACATATCATATGCAGTGGGACTTGTCTCCAGATTTATGCAAGAACCTCATGAGCTGCATTGGAAAGCAGCTAAGAGGATCTTGCATTACATACAGGGTTCACATAGATATGAGATTCATTATAGATTTGGCATAGAGGCTAACTTGATTAGGTATACAAATCCAGACTAGGTTGGCAATTCATAGACTCACAAGTCCACTTTTGGTTACAGTTTCTCTCTAGGTTTTGGTCTTATCAGTTGGTCTAGCAAGAATTAAAATGCTATTGCTATATCATCCATAGAGGCAGAGTATAGGGGTGTTGTTAATGCATCTACTGAGGCTATTTGGCTTTAGGGAATACTTTCTGAGTGTGGCATTCCTATCAAGCAGCCCACCATCATTTATTATGACAACCAGAGTACCATTTAGATTTGCAAGAATCTAGTTCAGCACTAGTGGACCAAGCACATAGAGATTCACATGAATTTCATTCAGGAGCTTATTCATAGTCAGGTCATTGACTTGATATTTTTCCAGTCTTTGGAGTAGGTTGCAGACATCTTCACCAAACCTTTCATCAAGAGCAAGTTCATTCATCTACGAGCTCTTCTTGGGGTGTGGTCCACATCTGCAATAGCATCATCTTTGGGGGGGCACTAGCCTCTTCATTTATTTTATGTCTCTCTTTTGGGGGGAGTTTTTTCCTACGGGTTTTCTCTTATTTTCTATCTTATGGGAGATTGCATTTGTACATGGGTACCTCATTAAGCCTAGTTGCTGGGACCCATTTTATATTTCCACACTGCCCACCTAAGCTGCACTTATGGGGGGGTGTTAGTGTAGGTTTTTATTTTTCCCTATTATTTAATTAAGAAATATTATATATTTGTGCATACATGGAGTTTTCCTACATTCGTGGGATAGGCTAGCTTATGTGGAGATGTGTGTCATAGATGTGTCATAGGTGTCATAAGAATGTCATAAGTAACTCCTTTGACTAGCTATTCTGGGTATGGGAGTTACTTCTCTATTCTTATCACCTTATCACCACCTTTCATGGAGGAGTTACATGCTCTCCTATATGTATTCTTCACTTTGGCCATCTTAAGTTAATCAAATATTGGGTTTTGCTCCTATTTGTCTTTTGCAAATTATCTCTTTCAGTGATTTCACTTTGCTTTAGCTTCTTTGTGGTGTGCACCAGCTTCATCTTATGTGATCACTTGACCATTGCATTCGCATTATTTGGACCCTGGCAACAACTTTGATAATCAAGAGGATAATATCTTGCAATATCTCAAAATGTCCCCTAATACTCTAAAAATGAGCCTCCTTTTATAAATGGTAAAGAATGGGTAATATAGAGAAAGGGAGAAGAGAGAAGAGAGATCACGTTAACCAAGAAAAATCAATGAGCTACCACATTTCAATGAATGTTCTACTATCTTTTTGGTCTAATCAAGACTAATCCATCATCAACAAGTTAACCTGCATTTACTCTAATAGTATTCAAGTTCTTCTCATTGGCTGAGAAAAATGCACTAAAAGACAATAGTTTACCAAAGATGATGAGTCATGATCCTATTGTGAAGATATTTCAAACACAAAAAAATCTATTAAATACCCTAATTGTAATCTCCAATCCCCAAATCCTATTGATTTTATCTTCCATGCCATCTCTCACTTATTTTAATTATAAGGATAAAGTCCTCATATCTTTGATCCTTATAGAGCCATGCCATGTCTGTATCTAGTGTTCATAGGTACTTATTTGTCAAATCTATGATTATTTTGAAGGATGAGATAGATTTTCCATATCTTATTTATATCTGCACCTACCCCAACCTAAATATAGGTCTACTATAGATTGAAAACCAATCTCATTTATTGGTTTTCCTATAATTATTATATCAATGAAAGTTTATAGATTGCATAGCTTGTTTTGAACTATATTAGGTTTAAACAAACCTATCATGCCTCTAAACTTTAAAGGTGATCCAAAAAGATAATGAATATGCATAGGTATTCTTTCAAGAATAGCGAACATGGTCATGAAATAATATTGTAACCTCAAAAAAATAGACCTTGTATGTTCTACATCTTTGAACCAGATGTTGAGAGTGAGTTTTATGGTGACCTTATCCCTTTGAAATATTTGCCTTGGTTGAACCTAAGTTATAGATTTTCTTCATTTAAGTCCTTAGATTTCAACTTTAAATATTGACCATTGATCTACTTATATATGATGGATCGTGCATCATCGATCTGCTTGGACCCACTATCTTTCAATTTTGATATCGATCATCGATCTTGATCCATTTGGTGAATGTGTGTTGTTGATCTTTTTCCTACTTAATTAAATGTGCACCATTGATCTTCTTTGATATGAATGAATCCCAGTCATAGATATTCTACCAATTTAGCATGCTTAAAACACTTGTCACCCATGCATTTTATCTTAGGATCCATTAACCTTTTAACCCATTTCTTACCATTAGATCTATTTTATACAATTTTATGTGCACCATCAATCTGCTTGGACCCACTAACAATGTTGATTGTTCACTCACCATTGATCTACTTGGTATGATGGATCATGCACCATTGATCAAACTGGACCCACTGACCTTGTTAATCACCATGCACCATTGACCTTTGATTGCACAATTAAAAATGCACTATTGGATCTACTTTATTAAATATTTGAAATCAAAAGGCTATTTGTTGCATCTTTAACTTGATGTCAGCATGCACATTTCATTATGTTGTGTTAACTTTGAAGCTTTATATTTTTAGATAGTAAGCTCATCAAGATCTAAAATTTGCATAACATTATCAATACATCAAAAATATCATGTCCATGTGATCTTTTGGCCTAAGAGGCTTTCTAAGAAAACTTATTAAATACACAATCAAGCTAACCCATCCATTTCTACATGACATCCTATTGACGGTCTATTTCCTTTTAGGCTTTTACAAGTCATTTGATCATGAACTCTACTCAACTAATATACCTAATCAAAATATTGGTATGTGGGCCAAAATTAGCCAACATCTTTGGTGACTCAACTAAGAAGCATGCCTGTTAATCTTGAGAACCTAAACCATTTGTCTTGACTAGTCCATTGGAAATGGAGTCTCCTCTCTAGTTCAACATATTGATCTGAAGATAAAAACTAGTTGTCAACATCTAGATAACTCCTCTTGAAGCAAAAAGGAAAATAAGAACAAAATAAATAAAGTCAAGTACACACAGGCACTTGGAGGAAAGAAAAAATATCTAACCTACCAAACAAATGTGCACACATGCACTTAGATAAAATCATAAAATATACTCTAATATATAAAAGGTTGATATTTAAAAGCACCTCCCTCCTAGATCAAATGGGAAACTTTGAGCATCATTCACTTGCAACAAACCAAGATGAAAAATACCTTGCTTTGGAGGTATCAAAAATGGTGAACCAAGCAGCTTGATGGCCAATCCTTTTGATGTGCTCTCTAATGGATGAAATGGGACAAACATGTATCCAATGTAGACATATTGGTCTAAGTCTTCTAAGCTTGGTTCATGTTGGATTGTAGGAGCAACTTATTGATGTTACTCATGACCCTTGAGAAATCCTTGCATGAATACTTTATTTAGGCTCTTGGGAGCAACTACACTTGGTTTAATTGGTGGTTCAAAAATACCATGTTATCTCACCTTATCCTTGTGAAAATTAGTAAATATCATGCTTAGATCAGCATGGTCATAATGTTTTGGAGGAAGGACATTTCTCTTAGCCTCTTCAAACTCTTTAGTTATGGCATTGAACCATTACCATAAATATGTAGGCTCTTCACTAGTATATTCATCAAACTATATCACTTGAGCACTTGAGATATCTCTTTCATCAACCTCAATCAATATTTCATCTTATTTTTCAACTATAAATGAGGGTTTATTTGACCATCCAAGGTCCAAAAAATCACACCTGTCTTGCTCAAACTCTGTTAGGGGTATCCTCAACTGACACCTCATTTTGAAGTAGACCAACCTCAAGCACCTAGTTCTAATCCTCTTCTTGATCTATGTATAATGGACCTTCAGTAGTCCATTCAAGGTTTTCTATATTTTAAACTTGAGGATTATCCTCATTAGGCAAGTTTTCAACACTAAGTTTCTGCATTTCACTCAAGAAATCTAAGCACAAATGTTGCCATTGATATTCTAATTTGTTTGAGCTGACCTTTATCTCCACAATAGGTTCATGAAGGTTGTCCTTGTTCTTCTCATCAATCTCTTTCAACTCAAAATTTGAAACATACTCCTCCCTATGAAGTGGGATACCTATTATGATCTCCTCATCATAGATACTTGAACTGTCCTCTTTAAGCTCACATATGACTACAAGCTCCTCCTCTATCCTTTATAAAATAAGCTCTTTCTTTAAGAAGTAGATGGTTTGAGGGTGAATAAGTTAACCTTGATTTCATATTAGGAGATTTTCCTTCCAGTTAGGGATTTTGAATGGTCTCTTTGGTGGATCTTGAACTAGCACTTGGATGTTCACATCGAACACCTCCTCTTTCTTCTTTATGCCAATCTAAAATGATTTCCATGATGGAAATGAGCATGGAATAGAATTTTTTTTTTCCTTTTGAATGGTTCTAGGAGAGGGTGGTCTTACAAGTAAGGGCATGACATAGAGAAGGTCAAATGTGTTGGAGAAGAATGTTTCTATGCAATTTTGCTTTCACATTCAAAGAGAGAAAATGAGAAACTTAAAGAAATGGTCAAGGCTTGTATGTACCTGGATGTAGTCTGCGCACCGTAATCTAGACGTTGTGAGAACTCCTCTTTGGTTGTGGAGGATGACACCTGAAAGAGATAGACACTAAAACACGAAAAACATTAGTTGATAAGAGGGTGGATTGCCAAGCAAAAGCTTGGTCCTAGAAGTGCTAAGGCTTCTTGGAGGATGACAATCCACTGTTTAAAACAAAATATGATAGAGACAAAAAAGAGAAATGATAAAAGACTTGAAAAGAAAGAAATAAAAGCAAATGCATACTTGATAAGCTGTAATCTGCTTAACACAGTCGCCGATGTCAGTGATATTGCTGGCGTCGGTCAGGAAGGTCGCCGACGATGGTTAGACTGCCGACGTCGGTAGGGGAAGTGGACGAGGTCGGTCGGGGTAATGGCCAAGGACGGGTTACAGGTCTAGTTTCTGGTCTGCAAGATGGACTGTGGTCTTATCTGTGAGTCTGAGGGTCTATGAGGGATTTAGAGGGACTGCTTGGGGTCTAAGGGACTGAGAATGTTGTCTGGGAATGGACTCAATTGGTGATAGAGGCAAAAAGAAGATGAACGGGAGAGAAGGCTTTTCAATGTCTCCGAGAAGAATAGGGAAGGTTGGGTCAAGGATGCTTGGAATATACAGTAGACAGAATGCTAATATATTTTAAATGACACCGAAATGAAAATAGTATAAAAACTTAGCTGTGATATGAGTTGGCAAAGGTGCAGAAGTTGTGTTTCGGTTGTCACTGGTGATGGAGATATCGTGCAATCCCTGTACAGAAAGTCTGATGCAAGACCTCAGTGCCTAGAAAGTGCTATCAAGAATGCTGATCCCTGCAAGAGAATAAGAAGCCTAGAACACTGAAAAGCAAAAGCACGAGAACTTTGTTTCACCGAAAGAAGATTAGAGATTCGTGATTAGCTCCAGAGATTAACCGATTTTTGATTAGGATCCGTGCAAAGGTTAGAAAGTTTAGTTTAAGTAAAACTGACGTCGGCGATCATATGGGCGTCGACTGACATTTGACCAACGTCGGTGGGTGGAGAATGGGAAAAAAAGCCACCAAGCCCATTTTCCATCCGCCAAGTGCACTATCCATTGGAGAATGTCAAAGGTTGGGCTAAATATGCATGAGAGTTGGTTAGGCAGTTAGAGAGAAGTAAGAATAGGTCTTGGGTGAGTCATAGGGTGGGAAATAGTCCAAAGTGAGGTGTCAGACGAGTTGTTATAGGTGATGTGTCAAAGGGGAGGATATTAATAATAAATTATTATTTTTAAATTAGTAAGTGCATGGTTTAAGAATGGGTTAAGAATTGACCAAAGGGGAAGGTGACCAAGGGTTAGACACTATTTCGGTGTCTACATTTGCCCCTTTTTGTCTTGTTGGTTACTCTAAATGAACTGCAAGACAAAAATAGGAGTCGATTTCCCCAGGTATGGGATAAGGTTGATTTCATCTTGTTGGTTGTTCAAGTGAACTGTAAGACAAAAATAGGCGAGTTGGTTGCCCTAATTATGGATGAGGTATTCCCCCTCAAAGCAGGAGTCGAGGGAAAGGAACCTGAAATTGGGTGCTGATTTGATAGAGAGTGGATGAAAAGGGTGAAGATAGAGTGAGAATGTTGCAAAATTCATGATTGTGCGTACACCACTTCACGAGGATGGTCAGGTCAAATTGTCGCAAGTCGAGGGTCGAGGAGTGCCAAAATTGAAATAATTGGGCCCTAGCATTTAGTCATCTGCTGATTGGGTTATTAAATCAAAGTTGAAGCTCTAATGGTCATCGTGTTCTAGGTATCTCAGGCTCAGGAAGTGCTCCTAGAAACATGAAAATGTCACAAGTAGTGGGGATCAACCGGCTTGTGATCCTATACTTGTGAAGGTCAAAAATGCGTGCACAATTTTGCTAACCAATCATGAGGTAGCATACATGCAAAAACAACCAAGGCAAAATCACTTTGGAAGTAGTCACAGTTAGAGGAGATGGTAATGATCTCCAAGGTCTTGTGGTCGAAGGACGGAGGCAAAAGTGATCTCAAGTGTGCCCCAGGGGGCCAAAATAACGTGTAATGGAGGGCTGACTAATTAGGGACATGATTTTGGGGCAACGTGATGAAAAAAGGAGGTTTGAAGGTTATTGATGTTAGTGATAAGACCGACGTTAGAGACATAAAGTGACCGACGTCGATAGGAAATCGACCGACATCAGCGGTCTAGGGCATGCTTATGCCGATGTCCGTGGCCTGCCAAATCTGATAAAACCAGATTGGCAGCCGACCAAAAGTCATTTTTGATTTAGTTGACTGAGATAAAAGAGCTCTGGAGCCCAGTGAGTGAAAGTGACACAAGGTTGACCGAGGAGCAGTGTGACATGTTAGAGAAATATTGGTGGAGAGAGAAAGACGCATGGAGAGAGATTGGAGGCTGCAGAGATGTGTGTGGGCTATGAGGATCTTGAGGCAGAAGTGATGGCAGAGGATAGTAGAGGACCCATGGGAGGTCCACCACCAGTGGCACCCATCGTGCCACCACGCTAGTGACACCGAGACGAGGTAGGAGGGTTTCTAAGCCCGAGTTGGTTAGATTTTTGTTTTTTGAAATTTTTGTGGATATAGGCATAAATTGAGGGTGGAGGGTAGCTAGGAGGGTGGGGAAGGGATCTAGGATAGGTTAGGAGGTTTTGAGAGGGTTTTGGGGGGTGTTGGGGGGGAGAAATGGGGAAGCCCTAAATTTAGGGCTCGCCCCATTCGGCCCTAGGACCAAACCAGTTGCCAACATCGGCGTGTTCACCGGCGTTAGCCGACCAGTGACTGATGTTGGTGACTAACCTGCCAACGTCGGCCACTAAGTGACCGATGTCGGTTAAGTGAGTGTCATTGCCGGCATGCTAACTGATGTCAATGGTTGCTTGATTAAAAGAGGGATGAAAGATGATCAAGTCGAGGGGTCGAAGCTACACCAAGGGCTTCCTGGGGGTCGAGATGGATGTAGATGGTCAAATAGGTTGGTCAAAATAGAAAGAGGAGGGAAATTTTTAACATGAGATTGACTTGGGTGGATGCAGGCGAGGCAGACTTTAATGCTGCAAGATCGACTATCGACATTGCTGATGCAGATGCGTTGAGACATCACAGGGGAGGAGTGGGCATAGATGAGCGTAGTTGGACTAGGCAGGCTGCGACGCTACTATCAAGTGGCAAGGGACGTGAGCCTGATGGTGGCTCTGATCGAGCAGTGGGATCATTCCACCAACACCTTCCACTTGCTGACAGGGGAGATGACAATGACCGTGGAGGATGTGTATCAAATTTTGTAGCTACCGATACATGAAGTAGAGTTATATGCGTGCTTGAGAGACGCGCATGATATTTAGATGGTGACATTGTTTAGAGAGCATGCAGCTGAGGCAAGTTATCACTCAGCTAGTTTTGCATATGAGCCCCTGTATGCTGTGGATGAGGATGCACATCGGTTGGCGATCCTGATGATGATAGGCATCACAGTTTATGCACTGCCAGATGTAGAGGGAGGCAAGTTTCCAGTCGCTATGACCAAAGTTTTGACAGATATGCTAGAGCGACAGACAGTGTTTGCTTGGGCACTAGTCTTTTTGGCCCAAGTGTATAGAGAGTTGTGGGGCATCAGTCAGCGGCGGTAGTACAGCTTGTGCATCGGCCACCTTCTGCATTGCTGGGCTTACAAGCACATCATGGTCACACGACCTCTCAGCCTCCCAGTGGTGATTTAGGCCAGCTTCAGGGTCGGATTCAGGTGGTGGCATGAGGTGATGGCGTAGATGCAGGTGGATGGAGTGGTCAGGGATATTGACCACTACCGAGGGGTACTAGAGGCCCTCATCCCTGTAGATATCATCTAGAGACCATACTTGGGGTATCCAACATTCAGAGATCAAGGAGAGCAGTTGGTCGAGACTCAGAGCATGTGATGGGTTAGAGGTAGGCGAGCTGGTGAGCTCGAGAGGATCCCAGTAGAGAGAGTGTGGTGCCACTACGGGCTGCTACAGGATGTACCACCTGCATTCCCACAATATAGGTAGGATGATATTGAGGTGCCGCTCCCACTGCCAGAGGAGACAGATGAGCCAGATTTTGAGGAGTTATCGACAGGA
Source organism: Torreya grandis (assembly GCA_037957365.1). Lineage (NCBI taxonomy): Eukaryota > Viridiplantae > Streptophyta > Pinopsida > Cupressales > Taxaceae > Torreya > Torreya grandis. Next base: position 1,757,283 of record JARHVA010003383.1, on the reverse strand, counting down.
CCTGGGATGGCTGACCCATGTTGTACAGAGCCCTACACAGCATGGTGGGCAAGGCAGTACACAAGAGTTTAGGTAGGGCCACAGCCAGATTTATAGGCTATCACCAGGGAGTAGGATGCAGCCTGTGAGGAGAGAGACATAGTGTGGCAGGAGAGGGATGCAGCATAGGCCCAGGTGACCATATTACAGGGATAGGTCATAGTTTTACAAGGGCAGATAGCGGGGGTGACAGGACAAGTGGCTACTTTGACAGGGTAGATCACTATTTTACAGAGTCAGTTGGCTGCAGCCCAGGCACAGGCATCAGCAGGATAGGGCTTGAGAGGACAGGGCTTGATGCAGTATCCACCTCAATAGCCAGCTCAGCAGCCCACACAGTCAGTGTCAGTGCAGCTAGCATTTTCACAGCTGCAGGGTTCAGTGCAGGGCATGGTAGTAGGTCTGATGGGTCCACTGCAGATTGTATCTCTAGTTAGATACAGTGATGCGCTGGATGAGATTGTGTATTATGAGAGGGCCATCAGGGGGTTCCCTCAGATACAGCGATACTCTGAGATGAGGGTAGAGTAGAGCTAACAGAGGTCTATGTCTCGAGTGACGGCTTTTAGGTCTCGTAGACGACACAAATCAGAGGGGGGAGAGGATACAGCATCTTCCCAGCCACCGCCACCACCACCATAGCCACAGCCTTGAGGGCAGACTTTGATATTATTTTTGATGTATATACTGGCTTGCGAGCCATTGATGTGAGATGTATGAGAGAGAGACAGAGGCACAGATTGTGTGATTGTATAAAACATTGATGTATATATATATATATATGATATGATTTTGATCATGGATGTGTTTATGAAAAATGTTGTGGATGTGCTTGTATGTTATTTTGATTTGATATATGTTTAGGATTATGATGCTGAGATTATGGTGTTTATATGATGATGGATGTATGATTAAGATTAATGATTAATGATATGGATGAAAATGATTAATGTTAATGATTATGAAAATATGTGATTGTTTGTGATGTGATTGGCAGGTGATGAAAGAACGTGATGGAAGGATTGTGATGAAGGAATGCGATGAAGGAATGGCTGAGCTAACCCCAGAAGACCCCATGTCAACTGAGTGTTGCCTACATAGCCCCTGTCGTTAGGGCCTTAGGCCAATGTAGTTCTCCCAAGAGGGAGGAAAAAGAGCGAAGTGGTTGATTTTGGTTATTATAAGGATATAGCATTTCCCATATGTCTGAGGGTACATGCTTGAAATGACAAGGAGAAGATGATGCTACATCTTTTTCCAAATGGTGTAAGTTGTAACATTGGTCGAGGTTTTTCATCCCTAGCAACCATCCATATTCATGATGGATGAATGCTAAAAATGAATTGCAGGTCGATTTATGTTTCAGCAAGTAATGGTTTATGCTTGACATAAATTGTGTGGTTGATAGTTTCCATGTGTGTTGATGTACATGGAAACCAGAATGATTAGGCTATGTGAGTGGTTTGAAAAGAGTTGGATTGAATTGTTTTGACAAATGATGTGGTTAAATATGACCAAAGTTTAGGTAGAAATTAAAAGGCATAAGCGCCCTTTTATTGACAAAGACCAAAATGACAGCATAGATAGGGGTTGTTAGAACCAAGAGCCCCATTTATGCGTTGCATCCTTGACCATGAGTTATGTTAGAGCGGTAATCAAATCACTTCGACATTAAAGTGAGCTCGAAGTCCCTTGAGTAGGTGAAGTGGGATAGGAAGAGAAGGTAACCCATTTTAGAGTAGGGATGACTTTACCCCTTTTTATAGGAGACCTTGAGACAACTACAAGTCAAGTCCATGACCCATTTTTTTTTTTTTTTTTTTTTAATTTTTAGAGCAGACTGATCAATGCGGGAAGTCCACATAGAGATGTCACTTGTTTGGTGGTCATTTGTGAAGCTGATCGATGCGGGAAGCTTCTAATAAAGTGTTGTTTGTAGCAAGATTTAGTCATAGCCATCCTTCGAGGGAGTGGTCTATATTTTGCTTTATAAATTTAAGGGCTTTTGAATAGTTGTCCTTCGAGGGAGCAGTCTATTAGCTACAGCAGTGATAGTACAGCTGTCCTTCGAGGGAGTAGTCTACTTTTTGATTTGGTTTTGTGACCTTGGATATTTTGACATCTTGATTTAGTTTTGACAGAATGTTGAGTCATGGACAAGACTTATAGAAGGTCAAGGGCTCCCTTTTATTAGGACAAAGCATCCATACGTCATAAAAGGGTTGTAGAGGATTTTGTTAAGGGAAAAAGAGTGGAATGGATTGAGGATTAAAAGGACAAGGATTACTCAAGGGATGAGCTCAAGTTAAATGTCAAGTGGATGAGTACTCGACTAACAGTAGAATGGTCACAGATGCAAAGCATTAAGGGGCTCAAGTTCTAGTCGGCCTTCAAGAGAAGACAGACGATAAGTCCCTGATCCATACTTGTACGTGATGATATAAGGTCCGAGCCAATTAGGAGCAAATTTGCCTCGTTTACTCCATTCCATATTGGTCACATGTTGGTTCTCTTTGAGGATGAGGTCTCCGATATTGAAATCTCTTTCTCTCAGAGTTTTGTTATAGGCTTGTTTGATGTGATTTTGATAGACATGGAGATGGTTGAGGGCAGCAAGACGACGCTCATCGAGTAACTCAAGTTGAGCTAATCGATCTTGATGAAAGTCATCATTAGAAAGAATGTCATGGAGTGAAATGCAAAGAGACAGGATCTGTACTTTGAGAGGTAAGACAGCCTCTGTTTCATACACTAGAGAGAAAGGGGTAGCACCTGTAGAGGTTCAGATGCTAGTGCGGTAGGCCCAAAAAGTGAAAGGAATATGAATGTGTCAATCCCTTCCAATGTCATTGACCACCTTCATGAGGATTTTAGTTAGGATTTTATTAGAAGCCTCGGCCTGCCCATTTGCTTGTGGGTAGTAAGGCGAAGAAAAGTTGAGTTTAATGCCAAAGGAGTCACAAAGTTTCTAGATAGTTTTGTTTTTAAAAGACTTTCCGTTATCAGTGATGATTTTGTGAGGTACACCAAAATGACAGATGATGTGGGTGTTGATGAAGTCGACAATCTTGTCGGCTTTTGTGGAGACAAGAGGAATAGCTTCCACCCATTTAGTGAAATACTCGGTGGCAGTGATGATGGATTGATGACAAAGAGACGAATGAGGGTTAATCTCGCCGATGAGATCTAAGCCCCATTGTGAAAAAGGCCAGAAATCTTGAGCGACTTGTAAGGCGTGACTAGGGAGATGAAGCAAGTTAGCATGCTGCTGACACTTGATGCAACGCTGAACATAATCGTTACAGTCTTGATGAAGAGTGGGCCAATAATAACCCAGGCAAAGGATGCGCTTGGCAACCGAGTTACCACTGAAGTGTCCACCACAAATCTCATCATGGGCTTGCTTAACAGCATGAGAGGCTTCAGTGGAGTTTAAATAGTGAAGAAGAAGGCCGTCAAAACCTCTTTTATAGAGAAGGCCCCCTAGCATGGTATAGCGAGTGGTGCGCTTGATGAAATCCCACCGTGCGTTGCTAGAGAGGTTGGGAGGAATGATAGAATGAGCCAAGTAGTCCTCAAGTTGTTTATACCATACATCTTATGAACTAGCGTCTATGGTGTGGATGAGGTTGATGTCAGTGGAAATGTATGAAGGCAATGGCACACGATGTACCATGACATAAATTCTTGATGAGGATGATGATGAAGAAGGAATATGTGAGGCGAGGGAAGCCATGGTGTCAGCAAACTTATTCGTAGATCGAGGAACAGTCTGCAATAAGTGATGGTCGAAAGATGCTAGAAGAGTGTCAACACGGTGCTTGTACCTTTGTAAAATTTCATTTTTACAAAGATATGAACCATTGATTTGATTGACGACAAGTTGTGAGTCACTGAAGATGTTGATGGTCTTGATGTTTAAAGAAAGGGCAGTTTGAAGTCCCAAAATTAAGGCTTCGTATTTGGCCATATTATTGGTACATTCAAAGTCGAGTTTGAAAGACAATCGCATGGGCTCACCCTCGTGTGGGATGAGGATGACCCCCACACCCCCACCGAGTTGACATTTAGAGCCGTTGAAGAACATCGTCATTTGGTAGAAAGTGTCATCAGTTGAGAGAGTAGCGATAGATTCATCAAGAAACTCGCACTGAGAAGGTTGATTGTCGGGAAGAGGGGCATCTGCTAGTTGGTCAGCGATTTTTTTCCCCTTTATAGATTTTTACTGGACAAATTCTAAGTCAAATTCAGCAAGAAGCATGAGCCAACGAGCCATACGCTGGTTTTGATATGGCTTAGAATGCATGTACTTAAGAGGATCAGTGTGAGTGATGACAAAGGTTTTGTGATTGAGAAGATAGTGACGAAGCTTGGTAGTGGCAAAGACTAATGTCAAACATAGTTTCTCGGTATGAGTATACCAAGTTTCATAGTCAACAAGTGTTTGGCTTATGTAATAGACCGCTTGCTCACGGTGTTGCTCATTTCGATGCACGATCATGGCACCTAACGAATGATTGGTTGCTAAGATGTAGAGGTAGAAGGGTTGGTCGTCTTTTGGTGGAATAAGGACTGGTGGATAGGCCAAATAGCATTTGAGGGCTTTAAAAGCCTCTTGGCAATCATTATCCCATTTAAAGGAGACATCCTTCTTGAGGAGGTGATGAAAGGGTTGGCAGCGATCAAAAAGCTGTGAAATGAAGCGGCGGATGGATTGGAGCTTCCCTTGTAGACTACGAAGTTGCTTGAGATTAGTTAGAGGTGGCATTTCGAGGATAGCACAGATTTTGGTAGGATCTATCTCAATGCCATGAAGAGAGACAATGAATCCCAGGAGCTTTCCAGAGAGGACCCCAAAGATGCATTTCTTGGGGTTAAGACGGACATGGTACTGAAGAAGGCGAGAGAAGATGATCTTGAGGATAGCCAAATGGTCGCGATGAAGCGTAGACTTGCCAAGCAGGTCATCTACATAGTCCTCCATGATTTTATGGAGGAGATCGTGAAAGATGTAAGTCATGGCACGCTGATATGTGGCGCCTGCATTTTTCAGACCAAAAGGCATGACCCGATAGCAGAAAGTTCCCCATGGTGTAATGAAGGTGGTTTTGTGATGATCTTCCGGTGCAATCAGGATTTGGTTATATCCTGAAAATCCATCCATGAGTGATAACATCTCATGGCCAGTCGTAAGATCAATAAGTTGGTCAATGTTTGGAAGAGGAAAGTCATCCTTGGGACAAGCTAGATTCAGGTCGTGATAGTTTGTGCAGATCCAGATCCCCCCAGTCGCCTTGGTGATAGGAACGATGTTAGAGACCCACTGCGGATAATTGATGGGTTGGATGAAGGAGACAGAAAGATGGAGTTGAAGCTCCTCTTTGACAAGAAGTGTAACATGAGGATGCATTTTGTGAAGCTTTTGCCTAACAGGCTTAGCCTATAGGTTTGTGACAATGTTATGAGTGGCAATGTTAGGGTCGATGCCAGGCATGTCAGCGTAAGTCCAGGCAAAGGCTTTGCGATTGTCTGAGAGAAATGTGGTATAGTCAATTTGCTCTTGGGTGTCTAAAGATTGACCAATCTTTAAGACATGAGGAACATCAGAAGATGAAAGGTTAATGTCAATGGTTGATTCATTTAACATAACCTGTGTTTCAGAAGGGAGGGAGCGCTGAATGAAAGAATCATCGGCACCCATATAGGTAAGAATTGTGTCATCGTCTATGCAGTGAATAGTGTTGATGGTTGTTGATTCATCGTCTATCATGCTGGGATAAACGAGAGGGAGAGACTTGGGAACCCTGTTGAGCTGATAGGTTAGGGGTTCCAAGCGGATGGTGTTTATGCAAAAAAAAAACTAGGAGGGATGGAAACCACCGACTCTGTAGGTGAGGATGGAAGAATAGGCGAGTCTGGAAGAGATTAGTCGATGGTGGGTTCGGGGCAAAGGTTTACGGAAGCCTCAGTGGGTTCTTGGAAACCCAGTCCATACTATTTCTTGGCATTATCGTCATTGGGTGGTTTGATGGGCTGATGGGAGCCTTGTTCGTAGTGCCCAAAGCCAAAACCCTTCCATGCACACCTATAAAGGTAGGTATGTGCAAAGGTAGGGTTGTCAAGAAAGGAGAAATCGGATGTGAATATTTGAGGTGAGGAGGAAGGATTTGATTAAGTAGGAGCTTGATCCAACCCCCCATAGACGAGATTGGTTCGAAGGCTAGGAGGACCATAAGGAATGACCATTCCGATCCGATGGTCATAGCTTGGATTTTGATGAAGCTATCCATACTCTTGGGGAGTTTGGAACATGTCTAGAGTAAGTAGGCAATATTCCCCCAGTGAAAGTCTTTGGAAGATATCGTCCATGGGGTCCTTGGTTGTTAATTGAGAAGGTGATGTGATGGCAACCGCTGTTTGTGTACTAGTTGATGCCTCCACAGATGGAGACGATGTTTGGGTTGGTGCTTTGAGAGGGATAAGAATTTCGTTGGGTTGATAGGTTGTGTTACAAGTCTTAAAAGGGGATGGGTCGACAGGAATGACATGGACTTGTTTGTCGTGTTCAAATTTGACACAACGGTGAAGTGTTGAAGGGATGCAAGCCATGGCGTGGATCCAAGGTCGTCCTAATAGCATGTTATATTGGAATTCTCCCTCAATGATGTAGAAGAGCTCTGGGATTGTGCGTGGACCAACGCGAATATGGAGGACAATAGTGCCAATAGTGTTAGCGGTGGTGTCATTAAAAGATCTAAGGATTGCGTCGGTTTTCAATACGCAATTATTGGGAAGAGCCAATTGATCAAAGGCATGGGTGGAAATGATATTAATGTTGGTTCTCCCGTCAATCATAACTCATTTAATATGGGTTCGATCAACGTAGGCTATGATGAAAAGAGCAGCATCTTGATCTTCCAAGGTAGAGGTAGGAATTTCAGAATCACTGAAAGTGATAGAGGCAATGGGAGATAAAGAATGGACTAGGGCAGCTAGTGGTTGAGGGTCTTCAGGTTGGACCTTCACTGCCTGTAAGGCTTTGATTAGAGCCTGATGATGCTGGGGGGAGCTTTGGATAAGGTCATATAAGTTCATCTTCACAGGCATTTGGTGAAGTTGTTTTATCATAGAGTCTTTGATTGCCTCTGAAGAAGGGGGTTGGGATGCACCTAAAATGGAAATCTTGGGTTTCGGTGGTTGAGGTGCCTGGACAAAAGGATAGGTCCAAGGAATAGTAGCTTTTTCTTTTGCCTTATCCTTTTGTGACCTAGTGGTTATGTGGATAGCATTGATTTCAAAGATAGGAGGTGAAGAAGGGGTCATGGCCTGCTGGTGAGATGCTGATGTGGTTGAAGAGGTTAGACGGGAAGATGTCGAGGGTCAATCAAGAGTGTCCTCAAGGAGAAGAGTGTCTTTCTCCATATAGCAGCGAACGACCGCCTTGAGGGCACAGCAAGTCTCGGTATCATGTCCTGGCGTACGATGGTATAAGCAAATCTTCGTATCGTTGAACTAGGAAGGTTTTGATATGAGGGGTTGGAATGGCTTGATAGAAGGAAGGGTTATGCTAGAAGTCTGTAAAAGTTGGCGTAATATCAAAGCGTATGAACCTACTAAGGGGTATGTGCTTGTTGATGCATGACGCGCTGGAGACTTTTGCTTAGGAGGTGTTGAAGAAGGCTTCCGTACCACCTTTTGGGTTGGTGGTGTGGCCACATGTGAAGACGGCACTTTCTTTGTGAGAGGTACCAAATTTTTAAGAGGGGGTAGACTTGTGGTTGGCAAAGGAAGTAATGGAGGTAATTTGTGTTGGTTAAGGGTCGGAATAGGGAGCACATCGATTAGGGTAGAAGGATGAGGACCTAAAATGGAGGGTAATGTTGACGGTGGAGGAGGGGTTTGCTTCTGTGGTCTGGCAGTCTTCTTCAGCTTGGTTGGAAGACTATTATTGGTTGAGGTCTGGTCTAAGTCCACCTTCACTTACAGGTGAGTGAGGGTAGAGATAGGGCGAATGCCAAGTGACTTGATCAGTTTAGATGGGGTAGATGCAGATTTAGAAGTGGGAGTTTGGTCTTTGTTGAGAGTCTTGGGAGATTTTGCCTTGGGAGGATTGGCAGCATGAGACGAGAGGGCATGGGAATGTTGAAGAGCTTTAAGACGCTCCCACAATCCCTGATGCTCCACTTTCCTTGAAGGGAGAAGTTCAATTTTATCCACTAGTCGAGAAAATGGTTGAGAAGATGTTGAATGAGGTTTGGATCCTTGAGAAGATGTGTTAGGTGTGGCAGTAGTCTCAGACCCAAGGTGTGTGGGAGTTATAACTGGATTGTCGTTAGTCGAGGAAGATAGAGAGTCAGGTTCTTCTCTTGGTGAAGGAACTGGAGAGTGTGGCTCCTCAAGCGGGTAAAGGGTAGGGATTATGGTGCCCTCCACTTGCGGTCAAGGAGTAGGTAAGGTTAGGTCCTCCATAGGCAGCAGGAAGGAGGATGGTGAGACCGGTGGTGCCGGTAAGGTTGAGGCATCCTCCAAGATGAAAGAGGTTGACGGAGAACTAACCGGAGAAAGAGGTTCATCTATAGGTGATGGACTAATAGATGGACTAACCTCTTGAGGTTGATCGGGGATGAAGGGCGAGACCGTATTGACTGTTTGAATGTCGTGTTCATGAGTGTTGTCAATCAAGGTCTGGACATTATTTTGGGTCAGTGGATGATTGGGGAATGGTTGCTTGAAGATGTCGATGCCCTGATTAGGAGGTGCATTGGGATTATCTAGGACAAGGTCACCCTTTTCAAGCATGTCTTGGATTATGTTTTTAAAGGTTTTGCAATTTCCCATGTCATGACCTTTGACACGGTGGTAATTGCAGAAGTCATTTACCCTATACCACACAGGGATGGCGCGTGAGGGATCAAATTGTGGAGGTAGTCGAATCTAGGGGAGGTTAAGAATCCCCTGTTTAATAAGTTTTTCCAATATAGACGAGTATGATTCTCCAAGAGGAGTATACTATCATTGTGCATATCTCTGCTGGAATTGATGGGTGGTGCTCTGCGATGTGGATGGCTCAGGCTGATTAGTTAAAGAGGATGAAGGTCTAACGACTACAGCGTTAGCTAAAGCTTTAGACTTAGGATTAGATGATGAAGGTTTAGAAGAAGAGGAGTCATTGGTCTTAGAGTTGGGATTCTTGCTACGCAACTTGACTTTATTCTCCTTGATGGCATGTAATTCAAGTTTGCGGGCCATCGTGAAGGCTTCGTCGAAGGTGCGGAAGGTCTGAACCCGTAAGGTGGAAGAAATATGTTTGGCGCAGGCTCAGGAGAAAAGTTCAATAAGTTCAGGTTGGGGTAAGGAAAAAGAGAGTTGATTGATGAGGCCTCTCCAGTGAGCAATGAAGTCAGCTATAGATTCATCCTCGAATTGGTGGATAGTATAGAGGTCCGTGATCGAGACCTTCTTAGTGATGTTGATAGAGAAGTGATCAAGAAAGAGTTGGGCCAGCTGTGTAAAGGTGAAGAGAGAATGGCTGGCAATTAAGCTATACCAGTCAAGCGCAGCGCCAGAAAGAGACATAGGAAATGTGCGTAAGAGCAATGCATCGTCATGGGAAATACGGTAATAGGCATGTCTGAATGCTCGTAAGTGCTGTTGTGGGTCTTCCTTGCTTTGAAAGCGAGAAAATTTGGGAAGCTCCCACTGGTTGGGGTATGGTCTAATCGAAACGGAAGGATGAATGGGCTCATTGCAAATTTGCTCGTATGAGAGAGCATTGCATGAGCCAAAAATGGAGGTCTCTAGGCTAGACATCTTGTCCATCAGCATTTTGATGATATCTGCTGACAGATTGACGGGTGGAGTGCCCCCTAGATTATAAGGCGCTTGAAAGATATTGGGAGGGGCATATGACGTGGTTGGTTGCGTAGATGCAACATATGGGTAGTTGTTTATTGGAGTGAAAGTTGAAGCCAAAGGCACTTGTGTTATGGGGTTAGTAGGCACAAGTTGGATAGGGGCCGTCAAGGATGGTTAAGGAGTGGCCACACTTGTTGACGGGTAAACAGTTACTCTTGTGTTGATAGGTGCAAGAGTAGGGGGGATAGAGACCAGTAGGTTTTGGAAAGGTGTGGGATTTAATTGAGTAGTTTGAGGTTGAGGGAGTATCGGAACCCCCATGGAGGTAGGTTTAGAAGGAGTGGCTAAGTTTTGAAGGTAGGAGACGGTTGGGTTATTAGTGGAGGTGTTGACTTGATTGTCTAGAGGCTGAATTGTAGGTGTTTTTGATGTGATTCTTGTCTCAACTAAGGAAGTCAGCATCCCATAGATTGGGTTGCCTAGGGAGTCTTGCATTTGGCTATGCGTGAGATAGTGTTGCAAGGCTTTGACGTTAAGGTCCAAGAATCGTGCGAAATCTTGGTCCCCTTCTGGGATAATAGGAGTCTGAGGCAGGGTTGGGTGAGTAGGAGTTCTTTCAGTCTCTGAGTGGAACTCCATTATAGGACTGGTTATGGATGGTGAAGGTAGAAGCGGTTGTTGCCTAGCGTGGTCAAGAAGGGCCTTGGTTTGACTGCGTGTCAAAACCATTCAAGGCAAGAAAGGGTCAGGTTTCAGAAAACTGTGTTTTTTCAGTCTCAAAAAACCAGAATGAATGTTTAGACAGCAAGAAAGTTGGATTTTAAGCTTGATATTTTTGGAAAAAAGAAATTGGACAGTGACCGACGTCAGTACAAAAACCGATGTCGGTGAAGAATACTGTCGATGTCAATCAGATAACCGATGCTGGTGGAGGAAAGTTGTCGATGTTGGTTACAGAACCGATGTCGGTTACTGTGTTTTCTAGAAACTCAAAAAAAAAGTTTTTGGAAATGAAGAAGACGTCCTTACCAGCTCAAAAAAAATAGATAAAAACAGAAAATATGGTGAGGACAGGCAGATCCTAGCGTTAAATCCCTAGAAATAATTTTATTAGGATCGTGTGGCTTATGCCTTAAAGTGATGTTTGAGGAGGTTGGCTGTTAGAAGGGTCCTAGAATAGGTAGTCTAAAGATGGTTTTAGGTATGTTTAGGCACTCAAAAGTCTGTGTTAGGTTCCGTACATGGCCTGGTGCTAAGGAGTAAGCTCCCCTCACTTCATGATTCCAGTGGTTAGCTGGTCTCGCTTAGCCAAAATATACTTTCCCTATAGATTAGACTCTGCCAGAGAACGGAGTGGGCTTTCCCCTTAGTGGTGAAATCCAAGTAGGATCACCGGGATGGGTAAGGTATCCGCTGGGTGATGAAATCCCAGTCGGACCTTGTCTCAAGTGAGTTTGATGTTTAATTTAGTGCACGTGGTTTGGTTGTGTAACATCAAGTGATCTACGATTTATTCAATATGCGGTTTATTAATTACTAAGTGTGGACTAAGAAATGTAAGAAAGCAGAAATGGAATGCAATATATTTTAAAGCCCCAAATTGAAATGTTAAGTTGGAATGAAAACAAGTTGAGAAAGGGTTGAAGAAAATGATTTTTGACTAGTCTAGAAATGCAAGAAAAGAAAGAAAAGTTCTTTTTATTCCTGCTTATGATGTCTTTTAGAAAAGAAAAAAGAGGTGAAGAGGGAGAAACCTAATGCACCTAGATGAAAAAAGAAGGAAAGGAACCCAAGGAAGGCCCTAAGGGTCCCATCGGGCGTGCCATAATGTTTCTATGCAATTTCGCTTTCACATTCAAAGAGAGAAAATGAGAAACTTAAAGAAATGGTCAAGGTTTGTATGTACCTGGATGTAGTCTACGCACCGTAATCCAGACATTGTGAGAACTCCTCTTTGGTTGTGGAGGATGACACCTAAAAGAGACAGACACTAAAACAAGAAAAATGTTAGTTGATAAGAGGGTGGATTGCCAAGCAAAAGCTTGGTCCTAGAAGCGCTAAGGCTTCTTGGAGGATGACAATCCACTATTTAAAATAGAATATGATAGAGACAGAAAAGAGAAATGATAAAAGACTTGAAAAGAAAGAACTAAAAGCAAATGTGTACCTGATAAGCTGCAATCTGCTTAACACAATCACCGACGTCGGTGATATTGCCGGCGTTGGTCAGGAAGGTCACCGACGACGGTTAGACTGCCGACGTCGATAGGGGAAGTGGACGAGGTCATTCGGGGTAATGGCCAAGGATGGGTTATAGGTCTAGTTTTTGGTCTGCAAGATGGACTGTGGTCTTGTCTGTGAGTCTGAGGGTCTATGAGGGATTCAGAGGGACTGCTTGGGGTCTAAGGGACTGAGAATGTTGTCTGGGAATGGACTGAATTGGTGATAGAGGCAAAAAGAAGATGAATAGGAGAGAAGGCTTTTCAGCGTCTCTGGGAAGAATAGGGAAGGTTGGGTCAAGGATGCTTGGAATAGATAGTAGACAGAATGCTAATATATTGTAAATGACACTGAAATGAAAACAGTATAAAAACTTAGCTGTGATACGAGTTGGCAAAGGTGCAGAAGCTGTGTTTTGGTTGTCGCTAGTGATGGAGATATCGTGCAATCCCTATGTAGAAAGTCTGATGCAAGACCTCAGTGCCTAGAAAGTGCTATCAAGAATGTTGATCCCTGCAAGAAAACAAGAAGCCCAGAACACTGAAAAGCAAAAGCATGAGAACTTTGTTTCACCGGAAGAAGATTAGAGATTCGTGATTAGCTCCAGAGATTAACCGATTTCTGATTAGGATCCGTGTAAAGGTTAGAAAGTTTAGTTTAAGTAAAACCGACGTCGGCGATCCCGCCGGCGTCGGCTGACATTTGACCGATGTCGATGGGTGCAGAACGGGAGAAAGAGCCACCAAGCCCGTTTTCCATCCGCCAAGTGCACTATCCATTGGAGAATGTCAAAGGTTGGGCTAAATACGCACGAGAGTTGGTTAGGAGGTTAGAGAGAAGTAAGAATAGGTCTTGGGTGAGTCATAGGGTGGGAAATAGTCCAAGGCGAGGTGTCAGACGAGGTGTTATAGGTGATGTGTCAAAGGGGAGGATATTAATAATAAATTATTATTTTTAAATTAGTAAGTGCATGGTTTAAGAATGGGTTAAGAATGGACCAAAGGGGAAGGTGACCAAGGGTTAGACACTATTTCGGTGTCTACAAAGATCCCTAATGGGATGGCTTCATGCTCTTGAGTGGGAATGGTCATAGGGGTAGGAGAGAGCAAAATGATTGGTTTAGTTTTGACATACTCTTTATCCCATTGCTTAAACACTTTTTCAATGGATAATACCCACTCTTTCAATTATTGCTTCTCAACCTATGGATAGTCAGCTTCTTTAATGGATGCCCACCCATTCCAAAACTCTTGCAATAATATCATTATCCCATCCATGGCATGGATGGGGAATTCTTGTCCAAGTTTAACCCCTTCATTAATTTTCATGATTGTTCTACCTTGGTCTAGTATTTCCTCTCTAAGTTTTGACAAGGTTGACTAGGGGGATGATTAGAAACACCTGAAGGTTGAGCTTGAGGCTCTTAGAGGGGAGAGGACACATAAAACTGGTCCAAATGAGCTTGTTGCTCTTCATAAGATATCAACACACTATTTTTGTTATGTATCATACTTCTTATTATTACTATGTCCTCATTCTCACAAGATGACCATTATTCATCCTCACAAACTAACCATCTATTCTTGACCAACTAAAAAACACTCCTTGCCTCTTATATAACATAGATAGGGATGACTAGAGAAAACTCTAAACCCCTACCAATGTCCCTTATCAACTTAATACAAACCGATCATGCTTGCTTGACTCTTGACAAGGATATAATAGGATAAACTTGTGACAAGGGGAATTAAAGGACTGATTTGAATGCAAAGGAGGCTGACCTTGGTCATATATAAGGGTGGGAGGAGGACAAAGGCCATCATAGGGTTGATAGGTTATTTGACGGCCACTTGGGAGAACACATAAACATTATTTACCTGATAAGTGTGATGTTGAGGTAGAGAATAAGCATATTGATCAAAATATTGTTAATTGTACATATCATATTATAATTATTAGATAGTTAGGATACTTAAACCAGTTGATAAATGCTCAGAGTCACCATTGATGTTTGAACACTTGCCTTTAAAGGCTGATTGGATGAAGAGAACACCAAAAATCTTTACCAGTGAACAATGTAGTAAGTCCCACTAGGCGTGTCATAAAATTTTGTGATATATAATTACACCTTTGTGGATGAGTTGTTTAGGCTCCCCCACTCTCAATCATAATATTGGGACAACCCCAGGTTGTGGGTCACCTATGGTGGGGTTGAACCTCTGGAGAAGGTTGACTTCCTTCTGTTGAATCATTTAAACTAATGCTACTTCAAGGAAAAGGGATCCTAATAATGTTAATAAGGTGATGTACCAAATTCAAATTGAAGACTCACTTAAGCTTGAACCCAAAATAGATCTATAAAAGACAATGTTATCTCACATAACCTCAAAATAAAGACAATTGCATAAGTATTTCATAGATTAGGTTTAGGAAAGAATGAATGCAAAAAAAAATGAGCTCTAAGATTCACTAAGAGATTACATCAATGGTATAAAAAACACTAATCCAGACTTGTAATAGCTTGAAAACACACTAAAGGAGGTTAGAATGGAGGACCATGGATGATAAAGATTATCCTTCACTATACCATCATGTACAACTCACCCAACACAGATCCAAGGCAAGAGATAGGTAAAGAAATTATATTATTACTTCAAGAGGTAGTTATTACAAATTATTGATAGGGTTTTACCTAATCAAGAGGAGAATATCTTACAATATCTCAAATAGTCCCCTGATACTCTCAAAAATGAGCATAGTTTTACAAATTGGAAAGAATGGGTAATATAGAGAAAGGGAGAAGGGAGAAGAAGGAGCACATTAACCAAGAATGATCAATGAGATACCACCTTTCAATGAATGTTATAATATATTTTTGATCCAATTAGGACCAATCCATTATCAACAAGTTAACCTGCATTTTATCTAATAGTCTTCAAGCTCTTCTTATTGGCTAAGAAAAATGCACTAGAAGACAATAGTTTTCCAAAGATGATGAGTCACAATCTTACTGTGAAGAAGATATTTCAAACCCTAAAAATATATTAAATGCCCCAACTAAAATCTCCAATCCTCAAATCATTTTGGTTTAATTTTCCATGCCATCTCCCACTTGCTTTCATTATAAGGATAAAGTCCTCATATCTTTGATCCTAAAAGAGCCATGCCATGTTTGTGTTTAGTAGTTGTAAATACTTGTTTATCAAAGCTATGACTTTTTTGAAGGATGAGACAACTTATCCATATATTTTTTATATCTACACCTACCCCAACATGAATATAGGTCTACTATAGATTGAAAACCAATCTCATTTATTGGTTTTCCTATAGTTATTATATCGATGAAAGTCTACATACTGAATAGCTTATTTTCAACTATATTAGGTTTAAACAAACCTATCATGCCTCTAAAATTTAAAGACGAGATGAGAATTTAATTCATATACACATGTCTTCTTTCAAGAATAGCGAACATAGTCATGAAATAATATTAAAACCTCAAAAAAATAGACCTTGTATGTTCTACATCTTTTAACCAGAGGTTGAGATTGAGTTTTAATGCTGACCTTAGCCCTTTGAAATGTTTTCCTTGATTCAACCTAAGACATATATGTTCTTCATTGAAGTCCCTAGATTTCAACTTTAAATATTAACTATCGATCTGCTTATGCATGATAGATCACCCATCATCAACCGACTTGGACCCACTATCTTTGACTTTTGATAACGATCATCAATATTGATCCACTCAGTGAATACATGTCATTGATATTTGTTATACTTAATTAAACATGCACCATTGATCTTATTTGGTATGAATGAATGCAATCCATAGATCTTCTACCAATTTAATGTACTTAAGACTTATCACCTACATATTTGATCTTAAGATCTACTGACATTTTGACCCATTACTCATTATTAGATCTACTTTGTATGATTTTATGTACACTGATGATCTACTTGGACCCACTGATAATGTTGATTACTCACTCACCATTGATATTCTTGGTATGATGGATCACGCACCATTGATCAACCTTGACCCACTGACCATGTCAGTCATCATGTACCATTGATATTTAATCGCATGATTAAATGTACATTATTAGATCTAATTTTATAAATTTATATAAAATCAAATGGATATTTATCATAATTTTAACTTGACGTCTATGCCCACATTTCATTCTTTTGTGTTAACTTTGAAGCTTTATATCTTGAGATAACAAGCTCATCAAGATATGAAATTTATAGAGCATGATCAAAGAACCAAAAATATCATGTCCATGTGTTCTTTTACCCTGAGAGACTTTTTAAGAAAAATTATTAAATGCATAATCAAGTTAACCCATCCACTTATGCATGATGTCCTACTGACAGTCTAATTTATTTTAGGCTTGTGCAAGTCATTTGATCAAGAACTCTACTCAGCTGATCTACCTAGGCAAAATCTTGGTATGTGGGCCAAAATTGGCCAATAAGTAAACAAATATTAAATACATTTTGAATATTATGTGATTTGGTAGTGTGTGCAAGAAATAAAAAAATAGTGCAACTAAAAATTATATTAAAAAACCACCTAATTAGACTATATGAGCTATTCTAATCATGAAAACAATTGAAAGTGAAAGTGTGAATTAATTACTAGCATATAGTTGTTAATTTCCAATTTAATCACAATATAGAGTCAATTTAGATAATAATGTATGTAAACATTATAGAATAGAGTTGATAGGGTCATTATTGTATTACAGAAGCAAGAGTCCTTAAGAACTAAGTTGATTAGGTTGACCTAGTCTTTTAGATAAAAGATAAAATATAGAACTAGGTCAACCAAGTCAACCTAGTTTGTTGTATGATTATAATTTTGAAGACTACAAACTTTGAAAATCAAAACTATAAAGAAGAAATGAATTGAAAGAGAGAGAGAGAGAGAGAGAGAGAGAGAGAGAGAGAGGAACCTTGGTGGGTTTTAAGACGCTAAGGACTATGAAATTTTTGTTTAAGTGCCTTGAATATTACTTTCAAGTTCTGCCAATTATTTTGACTGGGTCGACCTAGTTATACAACTCCCTATTTTTTGAAAATTGTTAAGATGATTATACTAACCTAGTGACCTAATTTGTTACATGGAAGTTATTGGGAATACTAATTTGACCTAAATGACTTAGTTTATTATTCTAGATCTAAATAAGAGACTAAGTCAACCTATTTAACATAGTCTACTATCTGGAAGTGAATGAGATTACTATGTCAACTTGTTTGATCTAGTAGCCTGTATCTAATGAAGATCTACATAAAAAAAACATAATCATTTCGATGTGATTATGTGTTAAACTTACACACAAAAGTTAGAAACTATACCGGCTTGGTTGACATAGTATCATAATTATAGAAAAATAATAAAATGATAGAAATAAAAAGTGTGAAATAAAACCTACAAGAGTTAGATTCATGTTGGGTTCACCAGAATATATGTAATCATAAATGCATCATATCCAAAAATCAATCTTAGTTTGGAGAAGATAGATCCTACTTACACTTTTGATTCAAGATACATTAGATCATCAGAAACATGACCAATAGAGATCCATTAGACCCAATTAGGGCATCTCTTACCATAATAATATCTCTAGGGATGGTTCCAAAGCCTCTAGTCAAGAAAAACTATGTAATAACCCTAACTAAGTCCTATGTTTTCATATTTACTATACTAATAACAAGTAAACCAACAAAATCTAATCTAGTGCTCACCAAATCTTGTGACACAAAGTGGGGGGTTAGTAAACAAATGAAATTAATCATGCATAAGATAATCCTATTTAATTTATATATAGGTAAGACCCTAATCCATGGAGAAGAAGAGTAATATTATTCAAAAGCCATTACTTATACTTCCATCTACTAGAGAGAAGAGAAAATTTAGAGATACTTACCTGGAAGATGAACCCTTCATGAATCAATCTCTCCCTTGGAAAAAGGTGCTTCACAAGAGGTTATTGTGGTTTGTAAAGCAACAAAATCTAATCTAGTGCTCACCAAATCTTGTGACACAAAGTGTGGGGTTAGTAAACAAATGAAAGTAATCATGCATAAGATAATCCTAATTAATTTATATATAGGTAAGACCCTAATCCATGGAGAATAAGAGTAATATTATTCAAAATCCATTACTTATAATTCCACCTACTAGAGAGAAGAGAAAAGTTAGAGATACTTACCTAGAAGATGAAACCTTCATGACTCAATCTCTCCCTTGGAAAAATGTGCTTCACAAGAGATTATTGTGGTTTTTAAGGACCACTAAAAAAGGCCAAATCATCCAAGACTTCTCCACAATACTAGATTCTTCTCCAAGTAGAAACCCTAAGCTAAAAGTCCTCAAGTAGAATGGTGGAAGAGTAGATTATAAAGAAGCACAAATGAATAATAAATCTTGATGTCTCTCTAATAATGGTAAAATGATTTTGTTTATATAATCAAATCTAACCCTAAACTCTTCTAAAAATTTTGGCCAACAAGGTCAACCTAGGTGACTTAGGATTGTTATTGATAAAAACTCACTAGGTCATGGGATAGGTTAGCCAAGAGTTGACCTAGACCCTAAATAAGTTTTGCTAATAGGAGTACAAGGTCAACCCAATCGACCTAGTCAAGTAAACTATCAAAATACTTTTTAGGTTAGGAAAAGGGGTACTAAAGGTGGTAAATGATTGGAGGAGTGTACAAAAGAGGAAGCTAAACATAGGGAATGTTTTTAGGAGTTGGTTGGATTGGTAAAAAGAGGTAATAAGGGACAAAAATTTTGTGAATCACCAATGGTATGCCCACCCTTTTCCCAATGCACCCTTTAAGGCATGTACTCAGAGAGATTGAGACTCAATGGTTTCCTGAAAGATAAAAAATATCAGTAATTGATAAAAATACAAAAATATTGTGTATATAGATGTCATTATAATCTATTGGTTGGCAAGTGATAAAAAAATCTTTTAAATACTCCCTAGGGTCTCATTTACCCTTGAATTTGTTTAATTTTGATGTCTCATAACCTACAAGAAATGGTAATGGAGATACTCCTTGTTAAATGGATATGGGCATACATCATCTAGTTTGAAATTCTTAGTCTATTTTCCCATCTGAATGGATGAAATTGCATCCTTCATCTACTACAGCTCTTGGGCTAAGAAACTTGATGGCGCAATTGGCTATGGTTGTGGTTATGGCTAGATGATCGAAGGTGGATCACCTTGACCAAGGTATAGAGGGGGAATGGAGTATTGTGGAATGTTAGTTTGATAGACCAATTGACTAGGAATATACATCCGTGTATTAGGATTAGACTATTGGTATTGCATACATTATTATTAAATATTCTAGTTTATATTTGGAATATGGCTTTGAGTTTAAGGGAATTGGGGTTATGATTGAATTATGTGGCTTTATGGAAGGTGTTGTGCCTACTGAGTTTGAGTATGAACTCGATGCCAATTAGTTGAACATGGTTAAATAAATGGTACTTGTTATTGACTAAATCTATGTTTTTGAATATGTGGCACATGTTGGGTAAAATATAATTATTACCTATAGGTATTTACACTATGTTGACACCTCTTTTTTGAATAAACACCTATTGTGAACTAGATGCTTGTTAGGTGTTTGGCATTTGTCATTAACCAATAAGTACACATTTTTTATTAGATAACATCTACAATGAACCCACCATGTGTTGTGGTGTTACATTAGTCTATGTTTATGTTCATGAAATATTATATATCACTTATTGAGGCAAGGTAACATTCACCACTTATTATGGTATAACATTGGGTAGTGACTGACTACTTATCCATTTATTGTTGCATGCTTGAAAAAGCTATTGGTTGAGGAATGGGAGTAACCTATTGTGGTTATAAATTAGGCATTCCTTCCCCCTATTTTTATGAACCACTCATGATATTGGCAAGAGGCATGTGTTGTTGTAAATTATTTTATGGTGTATTTAAACCACCTTGGTTTATAATGGGATACATTTGCATGTTATCAATTACATTTGGCACATGGTGTTGAGTAGAAGCCATAGTCACTTCCTAAGTGACCAGGACATTGAACATGTCAATTACCAAATTTATTTGGGAGAATGGGTTGACACTCAGATTAGTATGACCCAAAAAATCAACCAACACTCTTTCCAAGGGAGCTAACTCTATAAGTGGGGTATTTGATATGGCCATAACATTGAAATTATGTGCTAGAATAAGATAAATATGATATGATTATTTCATTTGTGTGAAATGGTCTATTATGGGGCCCTTTCCCTTTGCAATCATATTCAGATATTGGTTTAGCTTTAACACAAGTGCTTGATGGTAACTAGTAGAGGCATGTTCGATAGGTTTGATTTAAGGTGCATTACTAAGCGCTCTAACTAGACTAGGTAGACTTTCATGGGGAAATTCTACTAGAAACTTAGATCCTACCTCTATGGCCCTAAATAAAATCTCATCCTTGTTCTCAAAAAAGTGATGATTAAACAAGTAAGGGCCATAGCTTGTTGGCATGGTAACATAGTAAGGATACTATTGAACTTGTTCGATAATAGATGGTACATTAACAAAGTATTGAGTTATCTATTCTTGCTTCTAACCTAGATAAAGAGGTACACTAATTAGGTATTATGTTAATGGATATTGTCCTTGTTTTGCATATTAAGTAGTGTAAGGAGGATATGGATCCATCTCACAAACTACATCATCCACATATGGGTATTGAAAAAATAGATCATTTCATGACTACACCTTCATAATCTAGATTGTACATGGTCCCACCACATGTGTAGCAAGGCATATCCAAACCTATGACTAACATCTCAGGAAGAAAAGGTCTAAAACTCATAAAACACTTGAAATTTAGTCTTAAAAGATTGGTCGATACTTGCAAATGTCTTGAAACTTGGTTTGGATGGAAAACTCAGTCTATTACTAAAAATGGTTTAAACTTGGCCTAGAATAGAGTTATTCTCAAAATTTATGAGCATAAATTTGGTCTCAAATACCTCCAATACTCTAAATTGTTTCACACAAATGGTCAAATGAAAGGCAAATTTGAATCCTAGTCTTGGCAAAGTATTCTAAACAAATCTAATCTAGGTATAAAATGAAAAAGTGATACGTATTTTGTTAAAAGGCACAAATCTAGACTTAAAAAGGCATGAACTAGATCTAGAAATTTTAAGGTAATGCTAGGTCTTTGGTTAAAAGCACAAAGCTAGACTTTGAAACAAACTAGGTCAGGGTAAAAACTTGCAATTAATCTAACTCTAAGGTAAACAGTTTGAAACACTTGACTCAATCTTGGCACATGAATTTTAAAACAAACTTGACATTGGTATAAAGCATTCACTCTAGGCACATGCATAAACTAATTTGGAAAGTCAATCTTAAGTAATCAAAATAAGAGTGATTAGTAAAGTATTCAATCCCAAGTGATAAGAAAGGATCTAATGTAAACTAATTGTGCTTAGAGTTCTACTTAAAAAGTGAGTTTCAACCTTATTTTAAGGAAACAAATCGAATCAAGGTGCACATGAAAAATAAAACACTTCCTAGACTTAGATAATAGGATATTTAAATCAAGTAAGGAATCAATCCAAGTTACACAATTCAAAGGTAAGAGGTAAACACCTGAGCCAAAATTAGGCAAGACCTGGGTGTAGACCAATCAATTTTGAATTTGAACTTTGCAATATGACTTCTGAAATTGGTTTAAAAGACTTGAAATTTTCAAATAGAGAACATTCTAGACCCAAATAGACATCATAACGATACCATTTTTAGACCAAAGGTACACGTGATTTTGAACTTGGTTTGAAATAAGGAAACATTTTTGGAATAACATGAGCATCATAACAACATTCCTTCAATAAAATGGTATGGAAATGGTTTTTAACTCAAAAATCCAAGGTAAAAGTTTGAGATGAAACATGCAACATAACGATGCCCCATTTGAACAAGTGACAAACAAATGTTTTTGGGATAAAAAATCTAAGGCAAATGTGTGACGTAAAATGGGTAGAATAACACCTCTTAGGCTAAAATGGTGTGAAAACACATGATACTTATGATTCATTTTGACTTTAAACAAATGAATAATTTTAGTCTCAAAACACACATGTAAATCAAAGAAAATAAAAATAAAACTAATGGCTCGTCTTATCCCTATAAATGACATGGGTTTGCTTAACTTCTACCAAAGTTTCCATTGATATAACAATTCTCATGAGGAATTTAAGTGTCAATCCAAAAATTAAAGAACAGGTATAGGTAGAAGTTTTACACCCCCTCTATCTCTCAAACATTAGTATGTGGCATGAACTTCGAGTGAGGAGGAATTGATATTTGACAATAAATTTCATATAAATTGGGGTTGACTAAAATTTTATAAGTTTTAAAATGCACTAGATGGTCCCAAGTGTGGCTAACATAAGGGCACAATCACATCAATTGGGTTCATACCTGCTAACTTACTATGCAAAGATTTATTCTTTTACACGACTTCAACTATGTACTGCTTAGTGAATTCTAATGTTTAGCAAGACCTGACCTTGAATTTAATTAGGATCAGAGAGGCTATCTGCTCATACCCTTGGCAATCCTAATATCATTCCCTGATTTATATATCTCTTCATGGAGTAAGGTTAGTACGATGATGGGAGAGGAAACCCCAAGTCAATGCACCCTAAAGAACTTGTGAGAATGCAATGAAATTTCTCCCATAATCTAAATGCAAGAAAATAAATAAATAAAAATTGGAAAGACTTTAGAGATCATTTTTGAGTCACCCAAGTCATTTGGAGCTTGGGGAGAGGATACACGACATTCTTTTTTGACAAGTACTAAACAAAACAAGGTAATAAACCAAGTGATTTTGGTCACCCAAGTTCCCTAACGGGGATGGGGGGAGAGCATACACGCTATAGTTTTTGTTTTCCAAAAAATAAATAATTTAATCTATGCAATTTAAAACTAGCTAAAAAACAAACAAAAATTGAAAAAGCCCTTAAGAGCTCTAACTAAAGTGTATGTTCTTTTTAATAGCACCCAACTTTAAATGTGATTGAAATTTTGGTTCCTTGACCTTGTTTACACTTGTTAAAAACTTTGAAATGATAAAATACAAATTTGTTAAGTGATTTTTAAGAACCTTAACAAAATTTGAATGAATTTTAACCTTTGTTGTGAATTTTGGTTTTGCAAAAGAAAAAATGATTTTAAAAATCACTTAAACTTCCTTTTTATCGGCTCAATTCTCTGTAAACAAGGTTATTGGATTAATTTATGCTTAATCCAAGGTGAAATATTAAAAATTAGCTCAATAAGACACAAAAATTAGCTCTCTAGAATGATTTTATAGTTACACAGTGACTATGAATTGTGAAATTGTTTAGGCATATTAAAAAATAGAAAACTAGAATGTAACACAAACTTATAGAGAGCAATTTCACAGTTCTCGAATAATTTTTCAACTTGTCTCAATGATTTCACACTTCGATTCACGATTTTTGCAACTATGAGAAAAACCTGTAGAAAACACAAAAAATAGAAAAGTCTAATTTCACTATTTAACAATGATTTTGTAGTTAGACATGCAATTTCACTATTTAACAATGATTTTGTAGTTAGACATGCAATTTCACAACTTATAATGATGATTTCACAACTTAAAAAGAAAATTTCGCTACTCTAAACATTGATTTCACAATTTGTAAACAATTTCATAATTAACTATAAAATAAAAGAAAAAACCATGGTTCTTGTGGGGCGAATTCAAAGTTTGCCTTGATGATTTCATAAGTTCGAGCCCCGAATTCACAGTTTCATAGAATCAAGCTCAAACAAAGATGATTTCATGATTCACCAAGATGAATATGTGATTTGACTTGATAATTTCATAGTTTTCCTTGTCAAATTCATAGTTTTATAGTAATGAATTCGCAGTTCTATAATTAAAGGCCATACATAGAAAAGTTAGATAAAAATCAAGAAATCAATGTCTAAAATAAATGTTTCTTGGCTCCAAGGAGATCCAAAGATGCTCTCATTATGCGTGGGGGTGTGTTGTCCCACCAAATGTGCCATTATGTAACACACCCCCCACACATAATAAAATTATACTTTAATAAATGATATAATTTTATTATGATCATCATCATCCTCACTAAACACACTACAACTTTTTACATAATACACATTTTATAAATAAACACTCATCATATTATTCCTCTAACAAAGGCACTCATCAATTATGACTGCACCAAAAAGCAAAAGAATGAACCACAAATATAATAAAACTTGAGCCATTATAGGTAAGGCCCACGTTGAACAATATAAAACTACTAAATGTTTTGTAGACCATTTACCTTACAATTATTATCGACAAAATTGTACAAGTTGAGATTAGTAGACCATTTACTTTATTCCGAACGAGAGTACATATCCCCTAGTTGACAGAGTAATCTGCAGGCAAAATTGTATCCTCAAAAGCCAGAAATGTTTCTTCCCCTGACTAGCGTAGAGAGATTAAAGGGATACATGATAGAAGAATTGCCACTCCAAATCTGGTGTGAAAACATGGAATAAACCCTTTCAGTGGGATGGATACCATCCCAGAATACATATGCATTAGTATCGTTGCAAAATACAGCCTGTGGAGTCGTCTTTCCACAGCTCACTTGTGCATTAAACATACCCGATCCACAACATGCAGACTTTGTATCTTTAAACCCTGCACCCAAATGTTTACATTCATGTCAACCATACTCAATTAAAAACAACTATGGGAAGTATCCAAGACTGTTTTCACAATTCATGAAGTAAAAGAAGAAGATTTCTAGTTAAATTGTGTTAAATTTTTTATTTCACACTCTGTGAATCATTTATATGAGAATAGTGAAGCATCATCAAGATCAAGAAGTACAAGTAGTTAAATGTGCCTTACCATAGGCTTCGGCATGCTCAGTTATGTTCATGAAATAATCATAAGTATGAAGCTCGAGGACAGTCGCTCCATCTAGCTTCTGATTGAGGTGACTGACAAGTGCCTTAAAAGCTGTGTTATATGCCACAGCCAGCTGGTTTGCTATTCCCAAACATTCACCTTTGGCTATACTGTATCCGGTATATTTGGTATAAGGAGTACATCCCACAGGTGGAATGTCCAACACAAGGAATTTCCTCGCCCCGCCGCGGTAAATTCTCTGTCAAGTCACACAGTAATGATCGTTCTTCATCACCAAATGAAGAAACAGATTTTTTTTTTAGAAATGGGAAGTAATGATCTGCAAGCTGACAATTTTGAAACGTACTGCTATATATTGATCGAATTTGGTGAGCAGCAAAGTAATGAACTGCTGAGGAGTAGTAGTGTTCTGGAAAGTAGCGTTGGCTATGTAGTCGCCAAGATCGTTGCTTCCGGCTGTAATGCAATACAGAGACTTGGCTAGGTAGGATTTCGCTTGCTCAGCTCCGGACGGGTGTGTCTTCCTTAATATATAAGAAAAGTGTTCAAATTGAAATACTTGGCGAGTCATAGTGATAATCTTCTGCAAGATTGAAGGGGAATAAAAAGACGAATGATGAAAACTATACAATAATATAAGAGATGCACAGTTCATGAAGTAAAGATGAAGATTTTTGAAAAAAATTAAATAAAAGATCTTTAACCTTGGAAATCTCAAACTTTTATGCAATAATATACAGACAAAAGGAATAAAGAAAGAGGAATTTACAATTTTGGCTAAAGTATCATTTCAGATCTCAGTGGAAGTTATTTAAAGAAAAGAAAAGGGAACAGAAGAGACCGCTCCGGCGCCGGTTGAGTCGAGCAATCCGCTACCTCCTGAGGCGAAATTTATCCCTCTGCTCAAATTTGCCTCTGGTTTCAGATATGGAGGGGGAAAGGGGAGCCCCAAGTAGGTAGCTGTAACCATAACAATACAAAATGCTCTTGGATAATCGAAAAAGCTGAATTAAGTTTCACATAAAATTTAACCAAAAGAGCATTAAGATCTGTAATAATACCGAGGAAATCGAAAGCAGTGCGGCCATCAGTAAAGCGACCGGTTGGATAAGGGAAAAAGGAGACGCCATACGGTGTGAAGTTTGCACGGGCAGTACTGTGTGGAATGTAATTATTGTTCCCTGCGTCTCCTAATGAGTCTCCGAACACAAACATGGCTGGCACATACGGCCCTTTTTTAGCTGCTGCAAAACTACTGATTATCCACATGCCAACTAAAAAATTCACCATTAACGAGACCTCCATTCTGAGCTTTACAATCATTGTTTTGGCCTAAATCTTTTATACATTCCGGTATATATATAAGAATGGAATTTCAATATTTTAAAACTGTATATTGAGTCGATCCTTAAATAACTTTGACAGAATGGATTCAAATATAAGTTTTGCATATGAAACGATCAATTTTACAGGGCTTACAGGGTTTGAACTTGAGACCTTTCTCAATTTCTTCACCATTAAAGCGACTTACGTATACAGTAAACGCAAAAGTAGGGAAAGTGATTTTTCTTTTCACGTGGAGTGCGTTAATTGGTCGAAACCACTTTTTCTTCTGAAAAAAAATAAAGGTATAAAACAAAGGTGTATTTGCCGACCCAATTTAAATATTAATTGAATTTCACGACTTGTGTCACATCCGTGAATAGCCATAGCAAGTTGGCAAAAGGGAAAGTGACGCTTCATGATTCATACTGATAAGTTAACGATAAAAATACGACCAAAACTGCCCGAAAAAGAAAAAGGGGGAGTATTTTCAAAGTACACTTTAAAGCATTTCCCTCGTGCACTCGTTAATATTTGGGGTAATAATTATTGTATTTGATTTTTAATTTTGTGGAGGAATTATTATTTTTATTTGTTCAAAATGGTGACTTTATTGGGTGTGACCTTTACAATCATATTTTTTTATAGGTATTATTAAATATTAAAATTTGTGTTTTTTAATATAATTAATATTTACGTATTTATTGATGTTATTGAAAGGGTTATTTGTTGGTGTTGGATTGATGATGAATTACTAGATGTGTAATAAGTGTTATATAGTGATTTTAATATGGTTAAATTGGAAATTAATGTTTGCAATGAGCTTCATTTATGATGGATAACTAGCAAATATGAGGTGTGGTTACCGAATACAAAACTAAAACTGAAGTCTGTGGTCACCCTTCAATCTAGTCGGTTGAGTACCCACCCAAATGTAGAGGAAGCATCTAATTAACCTCCCATCTATATAGTCAGAGGTTATCATGCACCTAATCTATTTACATCCAGTTCTCCTCCCGAGCAAGCCTATATAATTGGTACTTTATATAGATTTTGTTTAACTCTATTTCTTAATAAGGATTAAATAAAGAGCAAGCTACTCTCTAAAGCAGGCCAATTAATGAATTTAGATTCTACATATATTCTATTAAGAAATATTGAATCTAAACATGTGCCAAGTATATAAAGTACAACATTCAATGTTATAATAATAGAATACGAAGGATAAATTGTATTTAGATTATATATTGATGCATAGGTAGATCTGAGTAAGGCAAGTGTAGAAATAGATTATTTGAAGATTCTAATCCAATCATCAAATTCCAAAAATTAGTTTTTTACCAACATGGACATTTGTGTTGCCTTGGGGACACTTGTATTGACGTTATTCACAGTGTTTCAACACATCTATCGTGTATGAAATATTGATATTTGATTGAAAGTTCCATTGGTTCTTTTTAGGTTTTATATCACCTTTCAGATTGTGTCTTTAGATCATGTATACAAGCTCTCAATATAAGAATATATCTCAAAACCCTAGCTACTCACTCGAGGTTAGGTTACCTTGACAAAAATGGGTTAGTAGGCTCACAATGTTGAACTAATCTCAAATACCCATTTATCAATGAGCATTGTCTACATAGACACTACTCTGAAGAGGGCCTCAAACATATGTAGTTCTCCCCTATGTGTTGGGTTATGTGTGCACAAAGGTACAATATATTATATGTAAGTGCATGTAAATGATCTAGCTTGTAACTTAATAAATATGGCCCGTGGGTTGTTCTTTTAATGTTTTAGACCTGTAATATGACTATTCTTATGATTGATATAAAAATAGAGAAGAATATGGTAGTATAACTTAGTTGTGCAATTGATTAAATGAGCTTGAATAAGTGTTTGGTTGGTATTTTATAGATGAATAATGAGTTGGCTTAAAATTTTATTTATACCATTTATTTTGAAAAGTTTCTCACAGAAGGATTAATGAAACATAATAGGCCAACCCATATATTTCTAAAGATTTGAAAATTTGAGTGTTTGAAGGTATGAACACGTACATTGGAGAATGGGCAATAGCATCGATGCTACTATCCAAGTTTGAGCATAACTATCCAGGAATAAAGAAGGTTGTTGGAGCTCTATAACTAATAGTGAAGGATATATATCATAATTCAAGTAGGTTATGTGCACAGAGTTGGAGGATAATTCTGTAGACATTTCTCATAACATGATCATGTTATTTAATAATGCGATTGTATTATTTGAATTATGGCTCAGTGATTACCGAGCCATAATGCAATTACATTATTAAATAATGTGATCCCATTATTTAAAATAAATAATGTGATCATTTTAATAACATGATCGCATTAATAATGTGATCATATTATTTTAAAATAGGGATGTGATTATGTTAATAACATGATCGCATTCCCTATGTCACAAAAAATGAATTGAATGTAAAATTTCCTCATTTTGTGTTCGTGTTCTATATATTCCCTCACTCTTCTCCACTCTATGATCATGATTTACCCTCATGAATCAATCCTTATTGTAACTCATCCTAGGAAGTCGCTAATTGATGATTCTTCCACGTAGAAGAGGTAAGTGCTAAAAATTTTCATTATTTATTAATTTTAGTAATTTTTTATTATTTTCATTGTTTAATTAGTAATTTATTTATTTTGATTAGCCTATCCTACTAACCCTCTTATTCTTTTGCCTAACCCTCTTAACCCTCCACCTAACCCTCTTGTTTCATAGCCTAACCCTCTTACAGTTCCACAAAATCCCCCAAGCATGTTGGAGGGTCTAGTTGACCACATTATGGAAAATAAAATTGAAATTGAAGAATTGATTGGGAGAATGAGGGATCATATTTATAACAACACCCACCACACCTATCTAGCCAATTCCATAGAGACATTATTAGGTCAAATTGACATATGGGCTTCATATTGAGATAATTGTAGGGCTTATTATGCTAATAAATTATCAGCATATGAAGTCAAGAACAAAGACATATCAAAAGCCTCCATTTGTGCTTTATTCATTGACCTAGCCACCAATGCACCATTTTAAATAACTGTAAAACATTTTCTAATCCATCATTACCAACATAATTTAATCACAACTAATTTTTAGGACCAATGATGGATGGTGTTCGATTATCCACCATGTAACAACCATTAGGTCCCATTATATTTTTTTAATAAAATCTACTTTGAGTTTGTCCTCAATGAGATTCTAAACTATTTTGATTTTAGTGAGTTTTAAGGCTTAGGGAAAGGCTCTGCACATGATTGATCAGGTGCACATCATGTGCCTAATTGGTCTATAAGGATCTGTATCCAAAAGCCACTTGAACCCAAGATCCCCTCTATAATTTAGTAGGTCATGAAGATCAACACTCCACATGTACTTAGTTCACTCACTAATATACTCATCATTATATGAGTAGACTCTCACAGACTGATGTTATAGATACACCACCTAGTGTGCATAATTGACCCCACCCTTGTAGATCTTGTAGATCTATATGCATTGGACCGTCTGATAATGATGACACTAGTGGTTCATGTTGGGAAATAACGGAAGCACACAATTGATTACCAAGCAACTTAACATGCGAAAATTAACTAGAATACACAAGTAACTAGAATTCAGAAATAACACAGAATATGAGAGACAATACACAACTTGTATTAAAACTCTTTCCGAAGGAAATACAACAAAGAAGGCTGCCATAGTTCTTATTCCTTACACACCTCTAGGGCTCCCACATCTCTAGGGCATAAATAGTAAATCTTCCCTCAAAGCTCTCTCTCCTACGGTCCCAACACACAACTCAAACACAGAGTTGGTGTTCACCTCCAACCAACCAGTATCCACTACTGCCAGTACCCAAGTGCTCCACGCACTCCAAGTACACAAACCTACTTCAAGTAGATCTCCCCTGAACCTGCAACAACCTGCAACTCAAATGATCTTACTTATGGAAGGAACTTCCTTGCCTTCCTCTTTGCTCTCTTTTCGAGTACACACTGTACTCCAAGTAGATCCCACCTGATCCTGCTCCCTATTGTGTTGCTGTCCTCCCTGATCTTGCACACCTGCAAATCAATCTGGTTCTACACACCTGCAAACCTAGATCATGCACCCACATACACCTGTAGATCAATGATCTTACTTACCCATGTAAATCTCCTAATGTAGCCATGCACCCCTGATGACCAAGATCCTACATACATGAAGAACCCCTCTGATTCTCCAAACTAGTACCCACACTTGGCACTGTGGCACTAGGAGGAACACACCATTGCTCTCTTCTCTCTAAAAGAGCTTATTTTTGCTCTCTTACTCTCTAGCACAAGTTTACAATACAGCCCATGAGTCTATTATATAGATCTCATGCAAACAATAATTAGACATCCAATTACAATAATTAGATCCACAGCTTTGAGTCTAAAATTAGCCCTCAACATGCAAACACTCGATTCGTTAACTAACTACCCGTAACACTCGCAGCTCGAACCACACAGGCAACCGACGTCAGTCCCTGTCTGCCAGGAGGTGACCGACACCAGCCGATCTTCTGTCGACATCAGTTACATTCCTGTCTGTACCCTGCCGACATCGGTTGGCTTGACTGACGCTAGTGTCTGTGACACTCAACAACCTCCTCCAATGACCTCCTCCATGTTTGCATTAGTGAAGCTTTTAGCTCCACAACCTAACAATCTCCCACTTGGAGATAAACAGTTGCATTGTACTTGTACCTGTACCTCATCTAATCTATTTCCTAGCTTGTATCCCTCTTCAAGCTCAACCCTGAAGACCACCCACCACACAACCTATGGTGCACCTCCTGTCATCCGAGTACCCTACTCTCAAATCCCTGAGAACCCACTTCCCCGAATTGGCTCCTAACTCTCTGACAGCCCCCACTGCTTGGGAAAACTTAGGTCTATACTAGACCTCATGTGATTTCGGACACTAAACTGTCCAGCCCTTAGTGTGCTCTGATTATGCATCCTAAACCTCACCAACACCTGATTCACATCAGCTCCCACTGGAGACAAAATCACCCTATGATCTCCCATGTCTCCCATGCCAAAGAATTTTTCTATTCCAAATACTTCATAGCAAACCACTGAACTAATCTTACCCTTAGCTCAGCAAAACCCTGTATGTATAAACCTGCTAGCAAACATACCATCCACATACAGTAACAGGATAATGTCATGACCATCATCCACCTGGTAAGACAAACCATAGTAGTTACCCTAACATTGACTAAAGCCATGCTTTGTCATCCACCTGTCAAAACATGTACCACTGTCCTGCAGCTTCCTCAAGACCATATCACCTGGCCTTTCGTCTCACGTGTCCATTATCTCTATTCTTCAACTAAGGAATCCATTCGTCTCTATGATTTTATCCAACTGGAAACCCTACCAAATCTCTCGCTTGGTTCTGCAATCTCTCCATGCCATGCTCCCACTGTTTCTTGGATCCTTCCTGCTCTGCAGTCAGCAACTAGTATAAAGAAGAGGAACAATGAATTTGAGGCTTACTTACCACCTTCAGTCCTCCATATGGGCATTTGAGACTTCTTGATAGCTTGTTGTCTACCCAAAATCTATTACAGTGACTGACCTCGATCACCACACAGTCTGCATCCGACCGACGTCGGTTCTCATGTGCCTGTCCTGACTACCAACTCTACCGACGTCGGTGTCCTGTTGCTGACGTCAGTCCTTCTGACTGACATTGGTCTTACCTATTTCCGATGTCGGTCCTCCTAATTGATGTCAGTCTTACCCTACCCGACATCACCAGCTTCGATCTGCACATGACCGACATCGGCACCTGTCTGTTCAACGCCGATTCCTCCTGACCGATGCCAGTACCTGTGTTTGCCTGTGAGTGATGAATTTTTACCCACAAGCTCCTTTGAATCAAAACCCATGTCCAAACTGCCCTACTCAAAAGTATCCATCCCCATCCACTAAACTCTGTCCGTCATCTCCTCCAAGAACACCAAGGCTTTCCAGTTCTTAAGCCTATCAAATATATCAGTCTTCCTCTTAAGAACATGCATCTCCTTCTTGCTCATGTGACCAAGCCTACAAAGCCACATCTCTATAACAGAAGAAGAATCAGTAATATAAGCAAGTAGATAAAGAGTACCTGCTTTCTTACCACCAACTAATTCAAGTGCAACCGCTGTGAGAGTTCTTGTGCATCTCTCATCACCCAAATTTCTTGAAGAAATTAGCCATATCTCTAAGCTTGGGACCTGCATGACCTCCTTCAACACCCATGTGTTGGCCACCTATAATTTTAGCTTCACTTCCCCTTTGCCAATTCTTTGACAAGGCTCACTAGCTCCTCTCCTTGGGGTTGCATGGAAAGAGGCAACATAATCTATTAACCAAGATTCAACTTTATCCAAGAAACCTCTCAGAGCATCCTGTGCAACAACACCTGCAACATCTGCTTCTTCAGTTCCTTCATGTTGATCTTCTACCAACCAACAATCTTTTTTTCCCTGCTCTTTCTTTCCATAGGACCGTAATAGACCATTCGTGCTTTTCAATTCCTCCATTCTTAGCTTAATTTCTTCTGTCATTGCTCTACTCCCACTCAATCAAAAACCCCTGAGAGTGACTTGTAACCAAACACAAAACCTGCTCCCTGCAACCTTAGCTCTGATACCACTTGTTGGTATCAGACTCTTGAACCTACAACCAGGCTCTGATACCACTTGATGGGAAATAACAAAAGCACACAATTGATTACCAAGCAACTTAACATGCAAAAATTAACCAGAATACACAAGTAACTAGAATTCATAAATAACACAGAATATGAGAGACAATACACAACTTGTATTAAAATTCTTTCAGAAGGAAATACAACAAAGAAGGCTGCCACAGTTCTTCCTTACACATCTCTAGGGCTCCCACACCTCTAGGGCATAAACAGTAAATCTTCCCTCACAGATCTCTCTCCTACGATCCCAACACACAACTCAAACACAGAGTTGGTGTTCACCTCCAACCAGCCAGTATCCACTACTGCCAGTACCCAAGTGTTCCACGTACTCCACAAGTGCTTCACGCACTCCAAGTACACAAACATACTTCAAGTAGATCTCCCCTAAACCTGCAACAACCTACAACTCAAATGATCTTACTTATGGAAGGAACTTCCTTGCCTTCCTCTTTGCTCTCTTTTCGAGTACACACTGTACTCCAAGTAGATCCCACCTGATCCTGCTCCCTGTTGTGTTGCTATCCTCCTTGATCTTGCACACCTACAAATCAATCTGGTTCTGCACACCTGCAAACCTGGATCATGCACCCACATACACCTGCAGATCAATGATCTTACTTACCCATGTAGATATCTTAATGTAGCCATGCACCCCTAATGACCAAGATCCTACATACATGAAGAACCCCTCTGGTTCTCCAAACCAGTACCCACACTTGGCACTGTGGCACTAGGAGGAACACACCATTGCTCTCTTCTCTCTAAAGGAGCTTATTTTTTATCTCTTACTCTCTAGCACAAGTTTACAATATACCCATGAGTTTATTATATAGATCTCATGCAAACAATAATTAGACATCCAATTACAATAATTAGATCCACAGCTTTGAGTCTAAAATTAGCCCTCAACATGCAAACACTCATTTCATTAACTAACTGCCCGTAACACTCGTAGCTTAAACCGCATAGGCGACCAACGTCAGTCCCTATCTGATTGGAGGTGACCGATGCCGGCTGATCTTCTACTGACGTCGATTGCATTCCTGTCTATACCCTGTCGACGTCGGTTGGCCTGACCGACGCCGGTGTTTGTGACACTCAATAACCTCCTCAAATGACCTCCTCCATGTCTACATCAGTGAATCTTTTAGCTCCACAACCTAACAGTTCATAGGGATTGGATAATATACTTATGAGTGATGAGTTTTTGGCACACATATTTGGTGTGTAGACATCAACCATTACATAGATGTAGGTATATTTTATATAAATATCATGTTAAATTTAAGTTATAATTATAAATTTAATTTATCTAACAATTAATTTACATAGAAATTGAATAATATATATGTCATTTTTTATGTTCCAAAGGTGATGGTGCCTTTATCATCACATCAGAATTTGCAGCATTTGATTTGACGCATCCATTGTTTACATTTTGGGATCTAGCTGCTAGCCCATCCACTACTACATTTGTCTCTATTAGGACAACACCTTTTACTTATATAGAGGTAAAATTTTGAGTTAATATTATGCTCTATGTAAATTTAGTCTATGTATATTTGTCTTGTAAGTTTAATTTAAATTTATCTATCAAGGATCTCAAAATTCAAGTACAGAGCTATTAAATACACTCTTGGTTTAATAAAGGAGAAAAACTTGCCATATATATCTTTGATACTTTATAGAAAAACAAGTGAGACCTTGTTTACATTTAGTTGATGGCTCAAGTGGACACTCCTCCATTATTGTGAGTCAAGATAGACATAAGTATTGTTGTTGTAATGACATCTGCATAGGTGCTAATAGAGGTATATATCAACTTGCAATTTTGAATTGTAAAAAAAAATTGTTCTAATAATTTAACTATATACTTGGGGCAAATATAACTTATATGAATATATTGTGTATTTAAGCTTATCCCATGACATATGATAGTCTTAGTTAGATGATTAGTAGGGAAAAATTTCATGGTTTTTCCCTATTTTAGATGCCTATTCAAATAGTTGAGCCTACCACTAACTTGTTAAAGCATCAAAAATAGATTGAGCAGGACTATGAACTTGCACTAGGTGCATGTTTAAATGATTTTTTATTCTAATTTAATATTAATTTCTTAACAAGTGGTTGGATTTATTTTATGTTAATTTTTTAATAATACTTATATTTGAACAGGTTCAACTACAAGTGAGCTATGTGTATAGGACCCACAATCAAACTTTGGATCAATCCAAGTCATTAGATGGATCTCCATCTACCAATAGGGCATCCCAAGGAGAGTTTTATTTGAGGAAGGAAAAGAGGGAGGTTATTTGATGATTAGGATATCTTACATGAGATGTCCTTTTTTGTATGCCTATATGACAATGTACACATTTTTGGCATTGTATATGCATATATGACATTCACCTAATATTAGATACTATGTTGGTAGATGTTGTAATTTTTTGTATGCCTATCATGACAATCTATGCATTATTGACATTATACATGTGCCTATATGATTTTTTAGAGTTTTTGTCTGAATTATGTTAATATATCTAATTTATATTTAGTTTTAATTTAAAATGTTATCACATAGTGTTGTTTTGATCTTCAAAACTATTATCTATTGGATCTTGTATTTAATGTTGTACACAAATGAGGATTTAAAAGTTATTCTTTTCAACTCTATAAATATCTGATCTCCCATATTATTTTAAATGACATTTTTTATTTGATTGTGTGTAGTGAAATAACTAATTACAGTCTTATCTATTTTGTATTTATCATCACCCATTTACAACTTTTCAATTGATCAATAACATGAAATTTGATTTCACTTAAGG
Source organism: Torreya grandis (assembly GCA_037957365.1). Classification (NCBI taxonomy): domain Eukaryota; kingdom Viridiplantae; phylum Streptophyta; class Pinopsida; order Cupressales; family Taxaceae; genus Torreya; species Torreya grandis. The sequence goes on along the minus strand of JARHVA010003383.1, from coordinate 1,721,221 downwards.
CCCATACCCAATCATGTTCATACTTGTATAATGTAGAGATGAACTTTTGTCTGAATTTAAATATAATCTCTTTAGTCTGATAAAAGGAAACCTTAATGACTTGAAACATAATATTCACTCATGAGACAATGATCCATCTTTGGCCAAAACCCTTTGTCATCCCCTAATGCTACCTAATGAACAGTTTGCTCTTGTATGTTTAAGAAGCCTATACAATTCCTATTCATAAGCTATAAGATCAAGAATAATTCCAAACTCACTTATCCACTCTTCTTCTCAACTCAATTCAAAATCCACTCTCAAACAATCTTGTTTTAAACTAGTCAATTACTCATTAGGTCTGCTCTTAACTAGTCACCAATCTCTCAGATATGCTTTACTTCCATTGAAAAATTATTATTTAAAACACTTTGGATAGGTCTTAGGAAAAATAAATTAATTATGTAGGTTTAAAAACTTATAATAATTCAACCAACTATTGTATCTAAGAGATTGAACTTTCATTCTCAAATTCTATCTTTTTAAGTTTCTAGGTCTCTCGACCTAGTTGTTGCTCCAATAGGTCAATTTATCAAAATAGATTTTGTAGATATTAAAAATTAAATTTATAATAGTATTTTATAAATTCTTACATTTTACAATCCTTAACCATTTTTATATTACTCAAATCAACCAAAACTTCATCTTACCTTATGCATAACTTTATCAAAATGGTCTTTTACTGGTGTATAGAAAAATAGTCCTCTGTACCTAAAATTTCAAACCTCTTGTCAACCCAATGGTACTTGAAATAATTTATAAGATCCATTATCCATATTATCATAAATTTTCATACCTTTTTGTTCAATCATTTGATTTTTAGAGGTGTTTTACTCATGAAACCCTTACTTCGGATTTACTCAAAAATTTTGCAGGTTGAGAGCTAATTATTGATAGGTTATAGAGATCATTGGGATTTTACATGATATAAAACATGTATATTGGTATTAAAAAACATATTAAAATATTACAATACTCCAATTTAGTTCATATAGTACTTCCCACTATTAAATAAGCCTCTAAAAATAACTCTAATAGTGAAAATACATAATTCTTGAGGGTTTCATGAATATAACTGAGATTTAAGCTTGAAGTCAATATGAAAAGATTATAATTATATTATAAAAAGGATAATAAAATGGAAAACATGAAATAATACTCAGAAAAATTTATTATGTGCAGCAATAAAACATTTACATGGTCCTTCTTCATTGAGACAAACCTACAACATATGCTCTTACCTCTTCAAAAATGATATTTTTTAATCCTTTTAAGCTCTTTGGTTGGTATTGTACAGTTCTTCCTCATTAGGAGTGAGGATTATCACCTTGTTATATTCTAAAATAGGCTTAGTAATTTAATAAACTTATTTCGATTCTCTCTTACTCTTTCAAATTAAACTTACTAAACTGACCTAGTTTATAGGTATTAATAATTACCTAAGACTATTGTCAACATATATTGTACATGTATTTGGTGATGCTATTGCATCACCTTTAATATCCTCAAACCTACCCTTTTTTCATTCACTCTTCACTCTCTCACTATACATTCCCTAAGATTGGTTATGCCTAGATGCCTTCCTCTTCTTTAATACTTTCAAGAACACTTCTTCTAGATCTTATATCCACCTATCCAACCTTCATTCAACCCACTCAATTTACTTTCAAAGGCCTCCACACTCATTTATACTCTCTTGAATTTTTTCCCTTCAAGGGATATGTGTCCTAATATGCATAATGCACATTCTTGAGACTAGTTTCTGACCCTTCAAAACCTCACTCCTTCAGCACCTTCAACACCTCACTCATGATGTACTTCAACTCCCCATTAAGGTCTCTAGATCCAAGTCAATGTCCATTGATAGTTATATTTATTTCTATGCCTATCCATTAAGCCTGTTATGCCTCCTAAAACTGATCTTTGACAATAACACAAATATATTTTAGCCTCCAAATCACCTTGAACAATTAAAATACACTTTCATGGTTCTTGGCCTCCCATCAGGCCCTAAAAACAAACCCACCACCCATTCCAACCTCAAGAATGCCCTTTTAATACAATAAAAATGCAAATTTTTAGCCTCAGTTCAAACACGTGTAAAATAAAACCTATAAGTCATTTTTGTGAACCTTCAGATACCTACCCTACCTATTTAATACATATAATCACACCTCAAATCACTCAAGTGGAACCTTCAAGAGCAATCTATTGGAAAAGCTATAGTTACGGGTCATAAAATGTAACTTTTTGGCATTGAATAGGCAACTTTTTGAAGGCCAACTACCATTTCTACTTCTAGGACCTCCAATTGAGAATATATTACTTTGATCATATTTGTATAGGAAAATTACATGTTAGCACATTTACACAATATTCAAATCCACCTAGAAGTACATAATCACTATCGTTCACTAACATAAAAACACTAACAATAAATGTTGTCAAAGTTTACATTATGGTTACAAAACTCTCATTTTGATGTTTCTTGACAAAATTTGGTAATTAAAAAACATCCAATGGACTAGATAATATATAGGAATAGGTTTTTGGCCTCCCATCAGGCCTGAACGATAAACCCACCACCCATTCTAGCCTCAAGAATGCCCTTTCTAAAACAAGAAAAATGCAGTGTTTTAGCCTACGTTTAAATATGCATAAAATGAAACCTATAAATCATTTTTGTGAACCATCAAATCCCTCCCCTACCTATTTAAGCCTTATAATCTCACCTTGGATAAATTGGTTGGAACCTTTGAGAGAAATCTATTGGATAAGTTGTAGTGGTGGGTCCTAAAATATAATATTTTGGCATTGAATAGGTAACTTTTTAAGCACCAACTGCCATTTCTGCCTTTGGGATCTCCACTTGAGAATTTATCACTTAATTCACATTTGAATAGGTAAATTACATGTGATCACACTACCACAACATCCAAATTCACCCAAAAATGTATGTTCACTACCGTTGAAGAGCGTGAAAACACTGATAATAAATATTGTCAAATTTAAGTTGTGGTTGCAGAACTCTCATTTTGATGCTTCCTAACCATAAAAAGGCATTTATAACACATATAAGGGTGGATAATGTCTAAAAATAGGTTTTTGGTCTCCCATCAAGCTCGAATGACAAAAAAACCACCCATTTTAGCCTCAAGAATGCCCTTCTTAATACAAGAAAAATGTAGTTTTTAGCCTAAGTTCAAACACATGTAAAATAAAACCTATATGTCATTACATGAACTATCAGATCCCTCCCCTACCTATTTAATCCCTTTAATAACACATTTTAGTACATAGGTGGAACCTTTGAGAGTAATCCATTGTATAAGTTGTAATGATGGGTCCTAAAATTCAACTTTTTGGCATTAAACATGCAACTTCTTGAGCTTCAATTGCCATTTCTACCCCTGAGACCTCCACTTGAGAATATATCACTTCAATCAAATATGTATAGGTAAATTAAATGTGATATCACTACCATGATTTTCAAATCCACTTGAAAGTGCATTTTCACTATCATTCAAGAGTATGGCAACATTGACAATAAATGCTGTCAAAGTTTAAGTTGTGGTTGCATAACTCTTATTTCGATGCTTCCTGACTAAAAATTGGTAGTTCCAACATGTCCAAGGTGGGAAAATTACATCTAGGACTAGGTTCTTGGCCTCTCATTAGGACCAAATGACAAACCTACCACCCATTCCAACCTCAAGAATGCCCTTCCCAATATAAGAAAAATGCAGTTTTAAAGCCTAAGTTCAAACATGCATAAAATGAAAGCACATGAAGGTCAAGAATTAATAGAATCTTGATATATAAACTATCTACCATGGCTACACTAATGAGGTGTATTGGTGTAATCAAGAATCAATAGAAGCTAGTTTGCCTCAAGAGGTCTCTAATTTGAGGTTTTAAAGTAGATTTTGAGATGTAATAAGACTTCATAAGATGCCTACACTTACTTTCCATGATTAAGGTGGAATAATGGCCATAAGTGGGGATCTTACATTGAAAATCATGCAATATCATGAAGATGCTAGTGAATGAAATGAGAGAGTGGAAAATCAAGAGTTGATAATCAATTACATGTAGATAAGAAGGAATAAATGCTAAATGGGGAGATAGTTAGACCATGATCTCTTAAGAAATAGGCTTTAAATAATATCAAACATGCTGCCTCTATGCCTTGAGAAAGGAAATAGTCATTTGATGGAGCCAAATAAGCATTGAATTTCTATCAAACTAACCTATAATAATGGAACTAATTCATGGTAGTTTAAAACAAGTTGGTTGAAGAATAAGTGAAACATTTAAGGCAAGGATATGGTGAGTTAAGATCAAAATGGAATAAAGGACACCACCATCCTAAAACATAGGTCAATTCATGAAGACATTTTACCACATCAAACACTTCAAATAGTCATGATGCTCCTTCTATGCCTTCATTCATTCAAGGCAACCTAATTTCAAGGAAAAATGCTAAGTATTTTTAGAAAACTTATTTTAGCTTCAAGAATATGAAATTTTTTATTGACAGTGCCAACCAGGTGAAGGTGGAAGCTTATCTAGCACCACTAACCTACAAAAATTGTTAGTAAGTAATTAAAAAATAAATTTATATGTATTACCCAGAAAATTAAAAAAAATTTGGTAAAATTGATTACATATACATTTTAAAAGTAAACATACCTACATATTTCAATCCAACGAACCACTAGGATCTGCTCTAATCTTGATAGTATCAAGAATAGATTCATGGACAAACTCCTAAAATTTTCATAGTTTCTCATTTAATGGCATCCCATGATATTTTTTTAATTGATTATTCATTACAATAATAAAATTTGAATAGTGCAGTATCTTCTTATGCATTTCAAACTCTTCAAACAACCATTAATCTAAATTTTTTTAGGATATCATTGAAACCAAGTTCCAATGACTACCACTAACCTAGTGGGATAGTCAATGTTTTATTCATCTATAATTGGGGAAGTCAATTTTTTTTATTTCTCTCTACACAAACATAATTAGTAATTTGTGCCCTCTTCATTGTCCTCATATACAATAACTACAAAAACATGCCCTGTATATAAATAATTTTTTTTTTAAAAAAAAGAACAATTTTAATGATACTATGAAGATATGTAATGATAATAAATTATACACAATGAAAAATATTATACGTAGCTACACTAGATCAGATACATGGTTAAAGTCATCTGATAATGTTGTATCTGTAAGTTACAATGCTATTGGAACCTAATATGTGTTTATTGAAATTAGAGGTTTGGAACTCAAATCATCCACCCACGCTTGTGACTCACACTCATTCCAAATAGAGTCCATACATGTAAAATAAAAGCATGCCAAGTGTCTCATATGAATAATCCAAAAACTTGCATTTGAGATATGAAATGAGTGGATCTCACTTGAACCCATTAGAGTTAAATAATCCTTAGACTTTGCCAAGTGTTCTTCCTCTTTTAACTAAAAATGTTTATGAATAATAGAATTTAGATAAGCACCATGACACATGTTCTCATTATACCATTCAACCACAATTTTTGCATCTATCAAAATAAAATCCTCTTCAAATTTCAACTCATCCCTTGCAACAACTCTTTTTACACATGATCTAGTACCATCATGCTCCCCTTTTCCATGGCAAGCCTTGGTGAAACTCCAAATGTGTTATAAACCAATGGGAACGTGCATCTTGGTCAACCAATAAAACATCCATGCATTTTTAAATTGTGATGTGAAATTGTATGAATAAATGTAATGTTGATTTAAATTAATGTTATTTTGAATAAACTATTCATAGAACTTATGAAAATAACCTTGCACATACTTTGAACAATGTGATCGGTCATCACTTATATAAAAATGGTACTCCCTTAATATTTTCCATTATTGCTCTGTACTATTAGGTACATGCATGAATATGTAAACTTGTGATGAGTTGTAATACTATGATTAAAATTCCATTTGGGGTTTGAATGTGTAATTTCTAGCAAAATCAACTACTTAAACAATTGAACCAAGTGGGAATGTATCCTTGCTTATCTTTAAATGCTCATCCAACCATCTAGCCCTATGTGTGTGCCTTGTATACTCAAATAATTTTATCCCTAAATTTGACCAAAAATTTAGAAACAAGTATCTTTTTTGTAACAAGATCATACCTTTTAGATTCTTTGCCATATTTTACTTGATAAGTCACTGATTTATATTTTCTTCAACCAACTAATTCCTGTCCAATTACAATTATACTCTCCTCATGGATACAATTTTTTATTTTTGATAATACCTCACAAATGTTATAATTTCCATCTAAACATGATTTGTTATAAAATAATTATCTATCCAATATTTTGTAAAAAATATTTAGAATAAATTCCATGGCTGATTTTGGTGGGAATTCAATGCCACACTATTGAAAATATTGTTAGTATACAAAGTACAATTAATATGGTGAAAAACATCATAGTGCATTGGAAATTCAACATGTTGCCTATAAAAAAAAGTGGTGTGTGTGTGATTTATTTTTACAAAAAAGGTTTGGCCATCTCAAAATATCTCTAACAAATAGAAATTTGTGGATGTTTTTCCAAAAACTTAGAGTATAATTATGTTTGAGTCATATCCAATAATTTTTTTAGATGCAACTCATAATTACAAGAACCAACTTTTCTTTTCAATACATCTCTTATATTGGGAAAAACTCTTGTATTTTCTTTCTAAAATTGAGCAAGCAACTCTTTGAGAGCATCAACTATAGAATTGTCCTTTTGTAGAAGTCTACCAAAGAATGCCCAAAGATATGATTATATTAAGTATTTCATGTCTTTTAATTAATTTCATTAATTTTTCTATTTATATTAAGTGTTCAACTTGTTTTTGAAAGAATTCATTTTTACCTGTTTGGCCACTTACTACACAATTTGTAAGTATACGTCGAGCAATATTAAAATCTTGGGTGCATGATTTTGGGCCTACAATATGATATATGTCATGTAGATTTTCAACAATTTAATTGTTTTCATCATCCATGTTAGATGTTCTTACTCATGATGTGTACATTATAGGTCTTATCTTAATTGATTTTATGAATGAAACAAATAATTGACATCTTTGACTATCATAATACAAATTATGAAAGAAATTATCCCAAATTTGTTGAGCTAGTCTTCTTGAATGGTGATCAAAGATTTTGTTATACATTGGTTCTAAAATATTTTCATTGACTTCAATTAATTAATTGTATTTTCTATGCACAATACTTGGAGGTGTTGTTAATGGTGGAATTTGTTGAGAGGGTGTTTCAAAATCATTACTATTTTCACTATTTAGAGGTGGGATGACATTTTCTTCATTGTTTATTTCTTCATTATATGTTTTCATGAAATTTTATTGATTGTTAATTTCATCATTATTTGTTTCCATCAAATTTTCTTCATTTATGGGGGGTGAAGAATCATACATAGATTCATCATCAATAAAATAAAAAATTTGGAAATTTGAATGTAAACTTCCAACATTATCTAATTCATTATTATTCATTTAATTATGACCGATTTCATCATTATTCAATTCATCACAGTCAATTTCATCATTGTTTAATCCATTATTGTCAATTGGCTCATTATATATGGCATTTGGTTCATCAAGATTAGGGTTTGTACCTTGTCTACAATGAAGTTTTTGTATTCATATCTTGTGTTTATCTCTTAACTCTTATAATTCCTACAGTGTTTTATTCTTCAACATATTCCTTTTACTCGAACATGATCCGTCACCCATCAAGGATAATTGACAAATTTTCAAAGGTGAGGTCAAAAGTACATAGGTACCATAAGTCCCATAGAAGTACATAGAGAATGTTTGTGGGGATAGAATTATCGATTTGGGTTAAAAATAGATGTTAAAAAGTGAGTTTTATCTATATTAATAATAACATGATCGTGTTATTCTTAATAATAAATTAGATTTAAACATAGACTAAGAAGCAAGTTTTGTCTATATTGAGAATAATGCAATCATGTTATTTAATAATGTGATTGAGTTATATTTAATATATATTAGGGATTAGGGAATTAGTACATAAGGTTTAGGGACTAGGAATTAAGACATTAGTGCATAGGGTTTAGGGATTAGGGATTAAGGCATTAGGACATACGGTTTATAATTTATGTTTTAGGGAACTTAGGGATTAGGGATTAGGGCATAGGGTTTACATTTAAGGTTGTATATAAGGTCTAATCCCTCTATGCCATATGAACCTAATTCTTACTATAAAGGATGTTAATTGGGGATAAATCTAAATAGGGAAATTTTATGGTTTATAATTTAGGGTATAGTGTTTATGTTTTATGGTTTAGGTCTTAGGGTTTAATGTATTTATGATTTAAGTTATACATAGGGTCCACTATGTTTTTGAGCTCAATTAGCCCCCACATCATCACAAATTACTCACAAATTTTAATCAATTGGGACAATGAGTAATGTGATTTGGGCCAAATTAATTGTAATATATACATAATTATTAATTTAAATGAAGTTAATTAGTGCTAAAATGATTGATTTATGGTTTAAAATATAGGGTATAGGGTTTATGTTTTAGGTCTTGGGGTTTAATACCTATAAGGTTTAGGGTTTAGGGTATATAGGTCAATTTCAAAGATAATTGAGGACAATTTTAATCATTTGGACCTATTTTTGACTATAGAATGTGTTTTTGTGTTATCATTATACCCCATGTCATTATGCATATTGAGATAATTGAGTTAGTAGCTAAAATGAGCCCTATGAACTTAATTCTTAGTCTAAATGATGTTAATTTAGTCTAAAATGATTGGTTCAGGGTTTAAAGAGTTTATATTTATGGTTCAATGTTTAGGGATTAGGAACTTTAGGGATTAGGGCTTAGGGTATATAAGGTACAATCATAAAGGTAATTAGGGTAAATTTGATCTCCTTGAACCTAAATCTATGAGTAAAAAATGTGATTTTGGGCTCAATTAGCCCCCACATCATCACAATTTGAGCCAATTAAGTCAATTATGATAATGAGTGATGTGATTTTAACCAAGTTTATTCTTGTGAACCTAATTATTACTATAAAAGATGTTAATTGGGGATAAATTGATTGGTTTAGGGTTAAAAGGTCTACAATTTAAAGGGTTTGGGGTTTAGGGCTTATGGTTTAGGGTTTAAGATAAATGGTATAGGGTTTAGTGTTTAAGGAGGATATAGGGTCAAATTTTTAAGGTAATTGAAGAAAAATTGAGATATTTGTGATAATTGCCTTCATGTTTACATTTTTGACAAAATTAGGGTTAGTTAAGCCATACATATTATATACATTATACAATTGATTACGCTAAAAATTTGGTTTAGGGGATCAATTTTTCATAAATCATGCCCCTAATTACACAAATTATCTAATTTTTTCAATTCATGATAGAATCAAACTTAATTTTGCCCCAAATCATATCTTGCTCTTGAAGGGGTTCAAATTGGCCTCAAATGCATCCTTAATTAAATCAATCAACTCTTCAAATGGTTAATTATATATGCCATGAAATTAGGGTTAATTTAAATCCAAACACATCATATATGATTTAAAATAGGTTCATGTGGCTCATTTTGACCCTAATTAGGGATTAGGGCATTAGTGCATAGGGTTTAGGGATTGGGGATTAGGGCACTAGGGCACATGTCTTACAATTTTTGTTTTAATGAGCTTAGAGATTAGGGATTATGGCATAGGGTTTAGGTTTAAGGGTGTATATAAGGTCTACTCACTCTATGCCATGTGAACCTAATTCTTACTACAAAGAATGTTAATTGGGGATAAATCAATTGGTAAATAGGGAATGTTTTTGGTTTATAATTTACGGTATAATGTTTATGGTTTATGGTTTAGGGATTAGGGTTTAATTTATATATGGTTTAGGGTGTACATAGGGTCCATTATGTTTTTAGGCTCACTTATCCCCCACATCACATAGATTGCTTGCCAATTAGTCAATTGGGATAATGAGTAATGTAATTCAGGTTAAATTACTTGTAATGTATATACCTAATCATTACTATAAATGATGTTAATTAGTGATAAACTAATTGTTTTAGAGTTTAAAATATAGGGTATAAGGTTTATGGTTTAGGGATTGGGGTTTAAGACCTATAATGTTTAGGGTTTAGGGTGGACAAGGTCCAATAACAAAGATAAATGAGGATAATTTGAATCACTTAGACCTATTTATGACAATAAAATGTGTTTTTGGGTTGTCATAATACCCCATGTCATCATGCAGATTGAGTGAATTAGTCAAATAAGGTAATCATTCATGTGATTTAGGCCAGAGTGATCCTTGTGAACTTAATTCTTCTAGTTTAAATAATGTTAATTTGGGATAAAATGACTGGTTTAAGGTTTAAAGAGTTTATATTTATGGTTTAGAGTTTAGGGATTAGGAAATTTATGGATTAAGGATTAGGATATAAGCTTTAAGGTATATAAGGTACAATTGTGAAGGCAATTGGGGAAACTTTAAGCTCTTTGAACCTATATCTATGAGTAAAGAATGTGATTTTGGGCTCAATTAACTCCCACATCATCACAATTTGAGACAATTACATCAATTGTGCTAATGAGTGATGAAATTTTGACAAAGTTGACCCTTGTGAACCTAATTATTACTATATAGAGGATGTTAATTGGGGATAAATTGATTGGTTTAGGGTTTAGGGTCTAAAATTTAAAGGGGTTGGGGTTTAGGCCTTATGGCTTAGGGTTTAAGGTAAAATGGTACAAGGTTTAGGGTTTAAGATGTCATATATAGGGTTCAATTTGTGACAATTACTTTCATGTTTGCATTTATGATAAAATTATGATCAGTTAAGCCATACATGTTGCATATATTATATAATTAATTGAGTCATAAATTTGTTTTAGGGGATACATTTTACCCTAATCATGCCCCTAATTAAACAAATTGACTAATTAGATCAATTCATGATAGAATAAAACTTAATTTTTCCCTAAATCATATCTTGCTCTTAAAGGGGTTCAAATTGGACTCAAATGCCTCCTCAATTAAATGAATAAACTATCTAGCTAATTATATATGACATGAAATTAAGGTTAATTTCAATCTAAATCACATCATATATGATTTAAAATAGGTTCATGTGGCTCATTTTGACCCTAATTACCTCCATAATTGAAATAATCAACATTTGCATTCATTAGCTGATGACTTCAAGTTTATTGAGCTCAAACCACATTCTATACATGTAAAACTTGCATATAAATAAATAATTTTTCTTTACTTTAGTCGAGCTAATGAAATTGGATTTGATCAACCCCAAAAGATCACAATTTATAGTCATGAAATTAGGTTGAAGGGGATCAAAATATCCCCAATTTACTTTAGATGCATGGCTAGATTGGTACTCCAAAGGCTAAGTTTTGGCCATAGATTTAAAAAATGCATTTTAAGACTCTTATGATAAAATTAGTTATATCGTAAAATGTATAATGAGTTATAGCTTAAAACTAAATAATTATAAGTAGTCAAGTCAACATATTAAAATGCCTATAAATTTTTTGAAGTCTAATATGATACCACGACACCTTAACTCACTATCCAATGTTAGGGACCTTTTTTGTATCACATGAAAGGACACCACTATTATGGAAATCAATAACATTTAGAATGTATATAAAATTTGAGCTCAAGAGCAAACATGTGTTTCTGGGTGTTATGAATATATAATGTGATCATGTTATTAATATGATCGTGCTATTTGAATTTGAATTCAAAAACCAACCCTTTTGGCTTGGGAATGGCTTGGATTCCTAAGCCAAAGGATTGGACCTATCAATCTATAGCCGAGTTTGAGAGTATTGATAAAAATAATAAAATTAAACTTTGATCACAAAATACACTACAAATTTCAATGGTAAAATTCAAAAACTTAATATAATTATGATGAGCACATTCTTCTCTTTCCAAAAATATGTTTTTTAATAATTTTTGGGCTAATTTAAGGTTTCAAACTATGTTGATTTCTAACTATATATTTTTTAGGCCAATACATCCCACAAACATACATGCCTATACATGTTCATGTAATTTATTTTTCATTGATCCAAGTGACAAACAAGTTATATGGTCACAAACTAGGCCTAATTCTACACACATTCAAAACAAAAATTGATTTTTCATTTTTTTGAGGTAGTTAGGCATGTTGCATGACTAGAAGATCTTATCTAAGTATTCAACAAAAGTTTTCAAACAATATTAAACACTGCTAAAAAAATGATACACCGCACGATCATCTATCTACTCTATTTTATTAAAAAATAGGAGTTCCTCTTCAAAATTTAGATGTTTGACCTAGTTATACTTATTGGAGGTACAATCATTGAGAGGGGGGGTTGAATCAGTGATGCAAGATATTTCAAACTCTTAGTCAATGACCACAAGCATTCTTAAAGCATATAAGATGTTCATAACAACGAATAAGAAAGATGATACAAGATCACACACATAACATAAGATCTATTAGAGTTTTCCAAGATCTCTAAATAGTGAGCATGTAGTAATGTTAAATTCCTATAGAGGCAAAATGAGAGTTCCAAATAAAAAGAAAATTTCAAAAAAAAAATGTTTGCATTAACCAACTTAGAAGAAGAAAAAAGTACATATAGGGTGAAATTAAGTCACCAAAAAGGTCAAATCCTAATTCATAATTAGAACCCACTTAAAGGTAAATGACCCATAATGACCTAATTAACTAACCTAAGTAAGCTAAAAATACTTGTAGTTAAAACTAATAGGTGGGAAAATGCCTATATTAACACCCCCCTAAAGCGTAGCTTAGGTGGGTAGAAGAATTAGGCCCCGACAATGAGGTCTGATGAGGTACCCAAGCGCAATGTCAATCTCATAAACTAGGGTAAAGGAGAAAACTTGTAGGAATAAAACTCCTCTCTAAAAGAGAGCAAAGAAGAGAAGAGAGATAAAAATCCCCACTAAGGTCTATAATTAATTGTATCCACCTAGTGTCCCCTAGAGGAATGCTCAAAAGTGACTATGAATCATAAGTAGATGCAATGAAGAGTGGTTTACCTTGAAAAAATGAGTTTTTCCACCAAGTGCTTGATGGATCTTCAACCAAGGTGTAATTCCTATGAAAGGAATGATTCTCATACTATGAGGTAGATGGGCCAACTACTCTATGCTAAGATGGTGCACTAGAAGCAGAGCCAAAGAAGGTCTATAGAATCATCTATAATTATGGAATAGACTGTCTGATGTCTAATGTATCCTAGATTAGTAGACCATTTCCCTATAATTTCAAAATTAGCCTAGAGGTAGGTAGATCAAGAACTAACTTTTGAATATTTGGAAGGTGACAAGGAGATGGTGGAGGTGTGTCCACTTCACTACTATAGTCATTTGTAGAAGAAGAGTTGTCAATATCATAAAAATACTCAAGCTCAAAAGTGTCAAAGGTATAGGTGAGTTCAAAGAGGAATCTAAAGAATTTAAAGGAGAGTCAGAAGCAAAGTGTGAGAAGATATATAGCCAAGTCTAATGATTGACCATTCCCACAACCAAAATAATATCATTGTGAAACTCTTTAATGTACACTAAATTTGGAATGAATTCAATTCACATGTCCAGACCAAGGTGAGTGATCTAGTAGAATGACAAGAGATTAGTTGAGAGTGAGGGCACACTTAGAACATTATTGAATGTTCCACCACTCACTTCAATAGACCCTCTCTTGAGAACCTTTTTATAATTGTTGTTACCTAATTGTATAGAGGACATGCCACATGGTTCCAAGGAATTGAACTCAATCTATGAAGAGGCCATGTGATGTGAAGCACTAGAGTCAATGATCCATATAGGAGGAGTTGGAGGCACAACTAAAAATGAGGATTTTCCCTTTTATTTCCCCTTGTTATTCTCTTTTGCCTTTTCTTTGCCAGAGTTGTTTGCCTTAGTAGATTCATGGGTTGATGAAGATGGTTTGATATAATCTATAAAACCTATGTTGTTCTGAATAAGAAGCCTAGTAAGGTGGTCAACTTGTTTCTTTAAACATTTACTCTCATCATGGTTACTTGAGCAATGCCCACATTTGATCCAATCTTTCTTAGGCTTATGAATGGAAGAAGAGGTCACATTGTTTGATTTTTGAGGTGGAAATATTTTCACCCTTCTCATCATTTTTATTACTCTAATTTCTCTCTCTACTATTAGAAGCGTTATCTTTCTTAGCAAGAAATGCATGAGATTTACATGACTTCATTGTGCCCATCTGTATCAACTTATCTTGTTCCCAAATTAGGTTAGAAATAAAAGTATCTAAAGAAGGCATATTCTATGTGGTGTCAAGAGCACTCTTAGTGGCATGGAAAGTGGATACAAATACAACATATTTAGGACCCATTTTAGAGAGTATTGACAAAACAAGTTGTTCATCTTTCTTGTCAATACCACATGCTTTCAACTACAATCTCAAAAATCTAAATTTGTTGAAGAAGTCTTGAAGAGTGTCAAAGTCAGCTAGGCTCAATCTAATGAGCTCATTTTCCAACTCATGTCCTCTCATCACATCTTGCACCCCAAAGAGTTTGGTGAGTTGGGCCCACACTTTAGTAGGTATTTTGGTAGATTCGATGTGAAAATTTAGATATAGGGAGATGGAAAGACACAGTAGTCCATGGAATTTATCATAATGGTTAAACCATTTGATTTTTTCTCTAGTATCAGTAGGTTTAGTCTCAGTGCCCATTATAATTTGATGGTAACCCTTGGATTACAAGATGATTTCCATTCTAGGTTTCTATTCATGATAATTAAATGGTGTAAATAGACTAATAAAGAGTGAATCCATAGTGTAGAAGTAAATATTGTCATAGTAAGCAAAGAATAATGTATAAAAAGAAATAATTCATAACACAACATAGTACCCCCTTAAAACTATCAATAGTGACCCCCTTGAATTTTTCAAATACAAGCACTCTCATATAGACATCATATTCAACCAAAAATACATATTGAGCAGTAGGTACGTAAGTACAAGGAACTAGAGGGACATCAAATTCAATTGATAATGCATTTAAGACAGAGTAAAATAGGGATAAAGTGAGATTTAAGGCATTACACCATGAATAAAATGGATGCTACAAAAGGTCAAAAAAAATACCTCCAATGCATAGAGCTTAAAAAAATATACACTTTTAAAAAACACAACACCCAAAATGGAGTTAAGGATTGAAATTTATGGCACTTATAAGTTCTTACTTCTACACATTCTCGGGCCCTTTCCAAAAATGGAAATTTAATCATGCTTGTAGGGAAGAATTACTCATCCAAGATTTCAAACAATTGATACTTGGGTTTTTGAGAAAATTTAACTTGAGAACTCAGAGAAATAAGTCTCCTTCAAAACACCAAACAAGTCTAGCAGTCAGGATTTCAAGCAACTTCTACTTCAAGCCTTTGAATAATTGTAACTTGGGGACTCAGAGAAGTAAGTCTCATTTGAAACATTGAACAAGTCTAGTAGTCTAGATTTTGAGCAACTACTACTTTAGGATTTCAAATAACTACAACTTAGGGACTCAAAAATGTAAGACTCCTTCAAAAACCTAGATCTCTAAGCAAGTTGTCAGGTTTCAAAAGTTTGATTACTAACTATCAATTACTTCCAAGTTATTAGGGTTGTGAAATCTGATTGCATAAGTCATTACATTTACAAGTTTTTTAGGCTCTTCTACTCGTCCATACAGACATCTATCAATAATAAGAAAATTTAATTTCTAGAATATCCTTTAACTTTCTCAAAAATATAAGAGAGACTATTTGAGATCTCAAAAAACCTAGAAGGAATATGCATCTATATTTTTGATCTAAGGTCATTTGACATGAGTTTTGAGGTAGAGAATAATCACATATCCAAGGTCAAAAAAGTTTCCATGAAAGAACAAAACTATATATGGTGAATACAGGAGCATCATGCCAAAGGATACAAATGCATGAGGCTATTAAGAAATATCTTATACCATGTTAGAGTTCACCAAGATCTTTGAATAATGAGCATGCAATAATGTCAAATTCTTGGAGAGGCAGCATGAGAGCTCCAAAATTTTTTTCCATACAATAAACCTTTCCATTAACCAACTTAGAATAAAAATAAAGTACATATAGGGTGAAATTAGGTCACCAAAAAGGTAAAAACTAATTTATAATTAGAACCCAATTAAAAGTCAATGGCCCCTAATGACTTAATTAACTAACCTAAGCAAGCTAAAAAGACATGTAGGTAAAACCACTAGATGGGAAAATGCCTACACTAACAAGATATACATGGGAAACCCTCCTAAGGAATAAAACCCACTCTCAAGCTTGTAAACACATAGACTACTTGTCTTATAAGATGATCACAAACATGAGACCTTTTACTGAATCACCCACTTCACAAGGATCACCCACCCCTAAGTATGAACAAGCACCTAATTATTCTATATGTTGATCACCCACACAACACCTGATGAAATCAATAACTCTATAACTCTGATTGTCGATCAATCTGATTGGAGAAACAATGTTTAACACCTCTCTTTCAACTCATCACACACACACACACTCAAACTTGCTCATACAAGTAATGCATCCAAACACTCCTTTTGGATCACTCTAGGCTTATTTGGTCATTCTTAATTTGATCTATACTTTATTCCATCTATTTAGCACACTCCCTCTAATGTATTTTCTTCACCTCTATATTCTGCTCTCACAACACATTCACATCCAAGTCAGGAAACTATTACCTTGGTCTCCAATATTTATAGATTCTTCATGAATATAAACTTTTAGGTCAGCCAAAATGCTTGACTTAACCCTTAAGACATTTATCATGCTAAGACATATCTCAATTTCATTGTCAAAGGTGGGCCATAACATCTATGGGTCACATTGAAGTAGCTACACCATTCAATTAGGCCTTAGTATCCCTTATAGGTCTTATGGAGACATATTACCCCTTTATCACTTTATCGATCAAAACAAGATCACAAGATCACTTTAAAATATATGGGTCCACTCCATATGATCTCTAAGACATCTTTAAGTGATTGCTCCTGCCAAAACATTCTTCTATTAAAGCATAGTTTGCTCAAATAGTAGTCTTGTATACAATAGCACCATGAACAAATAAATAGTCAAATTTGAAGCTTCATAAATTAGACTGTAAAAACATTTAGACTTTCTAACTAGAATCTCTAGATGCAACTTGAAATCTTTTACAACTTTGCTTTCTACCACATCAATAAATTTGTCCTGGATCAAAAGATATAGCTCAAAAACTACAAACTAGTTTTCCTTTATTAATTTTAAAATTCAAATTCCAATGATCACTATGAAAATGTTAAACATCAGACACTTTGAACTCATCTCATGCTCCCTGGTAGCTTTAAATAAATGTGCATCATCAATTTCCTCAAAATTATCCTAGTATTTATCTTGAAATGCTCATCATTGATCTTTAATCTGAGCTTTTGTGATTGTGTCACTTGGTAGTTCTATGTGCCTTCTGCACATTTGACTATTTGACTCGACCCACACCATCCATCTATATTTGTATGAACACCCATGAACCATTAATATTCTATCAAATCAATGAGATAGATACACATGTCAGTAGCATGTTTAATCTTAGGAACATTTGATAATTTACCTTTATGCACATCATTGATCACAATCTAGATGATGAATGCTCACCATTAAATCTATTGACTAGTTGACCTCAGACTTTAACATAGTTAAACTTGACGGTCTCTAGCCCATCATTGTCTACAAGAACAACTTTAAAGGTTTATATCTTGAGATAAAAAACACTTCAAGATTCCAAATCTTTAGGGTACCTTCTTAGCACTATAGAAAACATGTCCATGAAATCCTTTGACCTTCATTGACTTTATGAGTACCTACAATAGATGGACAAACTTGTTGGTTCATTCATATCTGCATGATGTGCAATGATGGTCTGGCTTCTCTTAATATAAAAGATTTATGTTTACTTTTCCAAATTATCAAGTGACACACCATAAATTCACCAAAAACATATATGGATGGCTCACAACTTCTTCTTTGTCCTTATAAACCTACAAATGTGTCATATCTCTCCAAGATATCAAACATAACTTCTTTGTCATTCATGCACTAGAACCATATTCTTTCTTTGATATCAATGATAACCTAACATGTCAATGACCATGCTCAATAATAATTAACCATTTTTAAAAAAAAATTAGTGTTTTAGAAACTAAACTCAAAATTATACAGTTCATGTTTTTACACTATCTTCAAATTTGGAGTTTAGATATCTCAAATTATGCACAAAATTTTATATTTTTAAAATTTTAGGAAAATCATGTCCATAGGAATGCCACTTTTTGTCCCCAAACTTTGTGCACTTACCTAGCATACTATAGGCTACAAATTATATGGGTAATCAGGATATCATGGTTGGATTACAATATAAGCATTTAGGCCTAGTGGGATGATGAAGGCAAGCATATTGACTACAAGGAAGGTCTAGATGTTGGGAGTAAAACAAAGCCATAAAATCATGGAGTGTAATTGATGGACACATGTGAAACTCACACTATTTTGTCTTGTTTATCTCTTTTTGAATGTATTCAATTCTTGAAATCATAACAATAATCTAGATAATGTGAAGAGTCTTTCTTTTGGATGTAGTGAAAGGTTAGAATATGAAGTTAAAACACTTTGTAAAAACTCTTTATATGGAACTTGTATTTTGAAATAGTGTTGATGTGATAGATTAATATATCATTCTAAAATAGTTTTCCCTATAGATGTGAAGTAAATGTTTTGGTATCTAAATACATTAGTCATGTAGATTATATTGATATTATGTAACTAATGAGTTTATATTTTCTACATTTTAAATATATTTTCTAGTTAATAAATTGATAAGTTCAATCTGAATTACAGTCTATTGTATTATTTTGTCACTTATCACACAAATATCCTTATATTATCATGTTTTGATGTGTTTCTCAAGAACTTCTACTAATAATGGTGTGGTTAGCATGGATATTCTATTTGAAACATGTTGATATGGTTACTAAGGCAAAGAGATTTATATATATGGCTAGATGGAAAAATCCAAATCTTTGTTGAAGAATAAGAAAAAAGAAGCAGGAAGACTAAAAAATAATTTATTCAAGAGCATATACATTAAATTCATGAAATATTTTGGTGATAATTACTTGGATTATTAGCTACATGATTATCTAGATTAGATTATTACTATATTCAACCAAGAATAACAAAATGTATAGTTTGGATGGAAAAAAAATAAAAAAAACTATAAACTTTAAATACTATCTAGACTTGTACAGTAGATCATTAGACCAAGACCACCATTTACAATCACATCACATAATTTTTTATATAAGGATAAATGGATTTTAAAGCTACATATGACTTATTTATGAGAGGAATCTGAGGAAATTTCTTTCAACAACTACCTACTTTGATCAAGACATTATTTATTAAAAAGGCCATAGTGCTTACACCCACCAACATGGAGTAATCACTTTGGATGTTATGGGGTGCATGAAATTTAGGATTGAATGATGAAGAGCTGACCATAGGAACTTGAACATGAAACCAAAGTATGGAATATGTATAGAAGTAAAGTGAGAATAAATTTGTGGGATTGGAAAGAGAGATGCAATAACAAAGAAGATATAATAAACTAGATAATTCAAATTTAATTATGAATAAGATTGGGAGTAAAATATAGGATTTAGAAGAGAGGGGAGCCCAGAGAGAGGCTAAAAAAGTTAAATAAATTGGATAATTTGGAGAATATGCAGAGTCAGGAAGAGAAGGCCCCAAGAAAGAAGACAATAGAAATTGGGATAAAGAGGATATAAAACAAATCGAGGAGAAAGAGGAAATTAAATTAGTAGTAGAGTAGTTAAAATATAGGGGTAGATTGGAGTTAAATAAAATAATATTATTTAGACCAGGGAAGGAACATTCTCTACAAGAATTTATGCACAAACATAGAAGTATCATAGGTTCAAGGTCATAATCAGAATAAATTGAAGAAATAGATCATTCATTTCAGGATTATGCATCCCTGAGCCAATTTTATCATTAGAGAAAAAAGAGAAGTGTAGAGGATGAGACATGTAGAAATTAGTTTAAATCATTTACATGTAAATTTAGAAAACTTAGTGTAGAAACTAATAAAATGATAGATAATAAGAGGTTAGAAGAGGCTAGGTTCTTTTTCAAAACTAGTTTTAAGACAACCATAAGGACTCGTTCACAAAATCCCATATTAAAAGTTATAAATGCACCAAGCATGGCATTAAACACATGAATGCTTATTTATTTAACTCCATACAATGGGTCTTCTAACCCTAAATAATATTTATTAACCTATGATATAAATTGGTAGGTTAAGGGAGTGGCCACTAAAGATGTGAAGAAATATGAATTCATAGGAGCCTTAACAGGCTAAGCTCTCAATATCATTTATAAAAGGGATGTTATTTACCTAAGTATTCAATAATTTAATGACCATTTAATCACATAATTCAATATGAATGAATGTTTAATTCAGTCTGTTCAATATCTTAAGGAGATTTGGTAATGAAAGGGATAATCAATATGGGTATACAATTACATATTTTTAGATGTAATGAAAAATATCAATTTTATCATGGAAGACAAAGATAAGGTTTCATGTTTTTTATAAGGGATATGATCAAGGATTAGATTTTCCATTAAATAGTTAGAGTTTCTTATTAAGGTTGATGCTTGAACAATTGTGCTTTGGGTAGAACAAATTGAGGATTATGGAGATACTACATCATCTACATCTAAAATTGAGATGAAAATAGATGTTTTTATTATAAACATGGATGAGATTCATGATAAAAATAAGAACATGTTAGGTTTATGGTATACATAGTGTGGTAATTAAGGACATCATATGAATGATTATTTTAAAATCAAAACTGAATTATGAAACATATGCAAAGTAGTAGGACATGCAACACCAAAGTGTCATTTAGTATACTAGTACATTAAAAAACCATAGAGTTTGTACTATAATTTTTTCAAGATGAATAATCATGATGAGAAGAGTTATCGTTATCTATAGGAACCAAAATAAGATATCACTAAGAACATCTTCAAAGTCATAGCATAGATGATAACTATTGTGAAGTAAGGAATTCTAAGCCTAAAAGTAGAAATGACTAGTGCAACATAAGGTGGTCCTAGGTGGATGCCTTCATTTCCACAATATCAACCCTAGGGTTTGGCTATATTGAAATTATCATTTCCATGGTATAAGTATCAGTCCTCATGGAACATTGTGATTCCTTAGCCCTAACAATCAAATTGAGCTCCATCGTTACCTCAATAATAGTGTGGTAGAAATGATGGACAACAACAATAGTCATAGAGATTTTAGGGGAAATAATCATAAGGTTGGGATTTTAAAAATAAATATAAGAGGATATATGGGAGGATAATATATACAAGGTAAAGTGAAGCTGATCTAAAAAATCAATTCTAACTCAAAGAAGATAAATCACACTAGCCCTTTCACTTGTTGGCACATTTAGATAATCAGGGTCATGACCAATATGGATCTGCTATACCTAATTAAAGGGTCCCTTACCACACAATATCACTATATAAGGTTACAAAGCCTCTAGTCAATCAATACCACATAATAACCTTAGCTAGGCCCTATGTTTTCTTATTAAAGTAAATGAAAAAGTAAAGTAAATCTAACCTAGTACTCACAAAAGCATGTGGCACAAAATGTGGGTAATAAACATAAAAGTAAACATATATAAAATAAATCTAATTAATTCAATATAGATATAAACCTAATGCATGAAAAGAGAAATACATTCAAAATCCATTACTTATGCTACTTCTATCTACTAAAATAGAGGAGTAAGAGTTATATATAATTTCCTTGAAGATGAATCCGTCGAGGCTTAACGTCTCCCTTAGCTAATGGTGTTTTCTAAGAGGTTGCTGTGGTTTGAAAGGATCACTAATATAGGCAGTATCTAGGCTATATGAATTCTCATAAGCATACAAGACTTTTCCACAAGACAATATTATTCTCTCCAAGTGTAAACCCTAAGTAATGAATCCTCAAGTAAAATGGTGGAAGAGCAAATTGTAAATAAGTGAAAATGAATGATTAAATCTATATATCTCTAATGAAAATGGTGAAAAGGATGTGTTTATATATCTAAATCTAACCCTAAACTCTTATAAAGTTTTAGCCAATAGAGTTGGCCTAATTGACCTTATTATTTAATAAATAAAGTAGTTAGGTCCTGGACTAGGTCATCTAAGGTCGAATTAATCCCATAATATGTTTATATTTTAAGAACATGTTTGACCCAGGCTAACTTTGTTTGATAAATGATAAAAAGGGTTATGGATTAGGTAGGGGCTATTTGAGGTGGTCAATTATTTGGAGGAGTGTGTAAAGGAGGTGTCAAAGCTTAGGTAAATATATAGGAGAGGTTTTTGTTGGTTTTAGGTGGTGGTATAGGGAATAATAATCTTATGAATCACCAATGGTCTACCCACCCCTTTCTTGGTGGACCCTTTAAGGCATGCACTTAGAGAGATGGAGACTCAATAGGTTCTTTCAAGAGACAAATAATCAATAATTGATAAAGTTTGAAAAAAAATTGTATATAGATACTATGGTGGATATTAGGGAGGTAAAAATAATGACAAATAAAAATTTCATCAACCAATTCAATTTTATTTGTGTGGTGATATAACCACTTCGCACAAAACTACCCAACTAATCATCAAATAAAAAGTTACTACATATATTACAAAGTTATAGTATAACATCATATTAAATACTATCTAGTTTTATAAAAGTAGAGGAAAAAACATGTGTTAAATGTAAAAATGATAATATTTTACCCTAGGGACAATGTATTCGTGTAAGAAATCACAAAGAAACAACACATAGAATAAGGATTACCCCTTTATAAATTCCACTAGATCAAAGAATTAATATGGTTAAATAATATAATTAATCATGATCCTACAAGAGAATAAGGTTATATGTATCAAGAAACACAAGTTTTGAGGAGCATACAATAACAAAATGCATTGGAAGGTGATTATATAACATTGATGCACAAATGTATGGGTAGATTGTTCACATAATGTGA
Source organism: Torreya grandis (assembly GCA_037957365.1). Classification (NCBI taxonomy): domain Eukaryota; kingdom Viridiplantae; phylum Streptophyta; class Pinopsida; order Cupressales; family Taxaceae; genus Torreya; species Torreya grandis. The sequence continues at coordinate 1,697,871 of JARHVA010003383.1, read as the reverse complement.
TAGGAAGGAGTAATGATTGCATTTAAATATCTATTGAAGATTTTGAGCACTCTATGAAATGAATATATTTTTCATAATATTCTACATAATCTACTCAAGTGTGCAAAATAATGATAACACGCTGATAAGGTCGTATGGTATTTAAAAACTAAAAAACATTGGGATGTTAAATCTCAAATGGACATCAATTTTTTAAGGTATGAGGTACCTAGTTTTATATTTAATTTTGGAATCATAGTAAATATGATATTGAGATCTACATGTGGGGATATTGGTTAACCATCGTTGAGCTATAGTATAGTTACTCTCAGTATGGGAGAGTGACCAGTTAGATAACTTAAATATGTATAAATTAAGGTTAATAAATTAAGCCTATGATGATAGTTCAAGGTAATTGATATGAAAAAATATGAGACCCATCATCCTAATTTTATTAGAAAAAAATGGGCTTATGATGTTCAAATGATTATCAATATAGTGGAAAATCATTTAGAGGCACACCAAGGAGGTAAGATAATTGTGATACCATTTAACAAGTTTGAGTATAAGCTATATGTTATCCCTAGATAGCCAGAGTCACCATATGTTTATGATGATAATATTTGGTTAAAAGTTAATTTAGATAATAAATATAATTTTATATGAGCTATTGAATACCAATTATTCAATCCTCATCAAAAACATCAAATATAGTCATAACCAGATGAACATTCTGTGTAAAGACTAATTATTACAAAGTCACCAAGATTGAAGAATGTAGGTCACCCTTTTTGTGATTTCCAACTAATTATGAGGTATATTTCTTGTATAATATAGGTGAAATAGCTATGGATTACATATATCTTACTTAGGAAGGTACCTTACCTTGGGAAACAACATATTCTATAAGTGGTGACTTAGATACACATATCCTTAACTGGATCCTGAGAAATCATGAGTTGTGGCCTCTATGATGGTGTTTGCCATTGAATTACAACTTATACAATATTTCAAAACTAAGGATATCAATCAAATCATTTTATGATTAGAGCATCATGTATGTAATATGGACCAGAGAGTAAGTTTTCTCAATTATGTATTGAAGGGAACTACTGTGACTTGGTGGGTAGTTCATAGGTAACTTAGTTATCATGGAATGAGGTGTGGAAATTGATACACACATGTTTTTAGATACCAATCACTGTTAGTATAGATTAGATATTATTTTAAGAATTACAATGTCAAAAGTTACATAGACACATGGTCTACATAGAGTGTTGAACCTAAGTATTGGGTGCATGTTTTTAGATACACTTTGGAACCACTTACAACTACTTGGTATATGCATCATGAGTAAAAAAAAAAAACTAAGCATTGGGAATAGGTTCAACAAAACTTTATCCAAACATTTTTGTAAGATGAAAATCTTGTAGTACATAGTGATTTACAAAAAATGAAAATGTTTTTATGTCATGGGTGATAAAAATATCTGAGTACTATGATAGGTTCATCATCACAATAAGAAGTAGCTTGAAATTTGAATGAAAATATATATAATTATAAGGTTAGTAAATATGAATAATTTTTCATATAACCTTGTAATATTATTACAGATGAGTTGATAGGGTCAAAGAATAATGACGAGGATTTGGAATTGAATAGATTCTTTGAACTAAAACAAGAAGTTGAGCCAACAAAATATCAAATCACATAATAAACTGAGGAAGAAGACCTATGAAGTTTCAATATTTTAGAACAATAAGGACAAATAACACTAAAATAATACATTATTATTGAGTCTTAAAAAATATACTAGGATCCACTAAAAAAAAAGTGTTGAGAATATTAGGATAGAGTCTATGCTAAAGCTTAAAACTTTGGGAGATTACTAGATTCATAATAAAATTTTAGAAAGAATGCACCTATTGAGGGATTATCAAGATATTTTCTCAATTAAATTAAATGAGGTGAAAGGTGTGGATCCATCATTTGGGGAGATTCACATTTAACTCAAAGAGTGCACAATGTAGACACCTAAAACTGGCCACCAATGACCTCCAACTAGGGTTTTGACCAATTGATACCAAAATGTGCAATTTGGCCTAAAAACACTATAACACATTAAATGAGTTGAAATTTATATATTCAAGTGACATTTTGGATAGAGTGTCACTAAATAGGGCAATGTAATTTATGAAGCAACTAACTTTGATCAAATCATTTCAAGTCAAAATGGTATTTTCACACCTGGGTGCTACATTGCTCTTTTTTACCAAATTTATTGCATGAGACACGTGCCTTTGTTATTTTGCATTAGTAAAATCCTAAATGGGAATATGGTTCTAATTCATCTAACATCGGCTTCTAATTATAATCCAATCAAATTTTGAGCCATTAATATGATATTTTGACCAATTTGATTAATTTGTGCATAAATTGTCAAAGTTTGCATCAAAGTTGACTAATCATGTTTAAGGTTAATTAAACCAAATCAAGAGCTCAAGTTAATTTTCCATGGAGATTTTTGAATATTTATTTTTATAAATTTATAATAAATAAATACATCATCAAGTGACATCATTTCTTGGAAAGACATCCCTAGGCCATAAATGCATAAAATATCTCATCAAACCACCCCATACCTCATTAAGACCCTCCATACCTCTTTATTGCCTCTTTATCCCAAATATTTATGAAGGTATTTATTGATTTTTTTCCTCAAAAATTGAATGGATTATTATCCACACATCTTCATCTTGAGATGGATGGTTCAAGTTCATTTTGATCATTTTAAAAAATCTATAAATAGGAGGCCTTGCCTATTAAATTTTAAGCTATCTTGATGCAAAGTTATAATGCTAAATTGATTCCAAAAGCCATTAAAATTAATTTTATAATTCTAAATTTTTCAACCAAGCCAAATTCATAATCCATATGGTTCCAAGAGGAGGTGGAGGATAGCCAGGCTCCATTGTAACATACCTTTTGAAGCACAAAGCTAAGCAAACCACTCTACAAACCATTTGGAAGCTTCAAGGAGGGTGAAGGAGGTTTTATTTCATATTTTAGTTGTTGTTTTCATATGTATGTTTTTAATTATTCTCCTCCTTAGTGTCTAGGCCTAGATATGTATGTTTTTTAGTGTGTTTCTTTCAATTTGATTTCATTTTGGAACTAATGCAATACTAACCACCTCTCTTAAGTTAAATTCCTAGTCTACATAATGGCATTCCTGATGGGACATAGCCTCAAAAATTTAGTCAAATTACACCTACAATAAACATACTAACCATTATCATACAATATATTGGAGTGTGGAGGTAAACAAGGTAAAAATTTGAGCAAAAATCTATTTTTTTTGTAAGCCGCAATTTTATTCTCGGGACTATGTAACCCAGCTTAACTGTGTGACCTAAATTGACCCTAAATCACCTAGAATTAACCCCAAATCACCTTGAATCTACCAAAAATCATCTTGAATTGACACCAACTCACCTTGACTTGACCCCAACTTGACCTCAACTCACCCTGACTTGACTCCAACTTGACCTCAACTCACCCTGACTTGACCGCCTCGACCCAACTCAATCCTAACTCAACCCTGACTTGCCTCAACTCACCCCAAATCAACCCAAATTCACACCCAAATCACCTTGAATTGACACAAATCAACCACAACTTACCCCAACTCGACCCTAACTCACTTGTGTAACTCAACTTGACTGTGTAAAGCTCGAGAGCTAATTTTTCAAAAGTCTTTGTCTCATCCTCTAAAGTGCATCAAATTATGTAATCACGATATTATTTTTATAGGTTGAAAATATGGTTTGGAATTTAATTTGGGTATTTTAACTAATCATACACTTCAATTTGTATTTTTAAAAATAACTTGGTTAAAATCATGCACACTTCAAATTTTGTGCCTAAAATGAATCTTTAGCATGCTAAGTCTTGAACACTTTAAGCTTTGGGTTTAAAATGAACGATAGGTGATTATTGTTTCATTTAGTATTTTTGGTGTAATATTTACATGTTTTTATAACTTAAAGCTAAGGGGCTAAAAGAACACCACCAAACATTTCATTCGATGCTCTAAAATTGAACACACTTCTTTATGCAAATTTATTATCATTGTTTGCCTAGATTACATTTGTTTGAGTACATTAGGAGTTGTACATGTATGCTCTCCCATCCATCCCCTTTAGGTAACTTTATTACAAAGATCATATCCCAAGTCATAGAAAAAATGTCATTTAAAGCATTCCCCAAAAACTCACAATATTATTGGGTGATCTTGAGGTGACCATAAAGTCTTTTTATTGTGTCATTTATTTCATGTATCTTGGCTTTTAAGGGGTCTTCATTACCTCCTATGAGTTATTTATGGAAACTTTGACCCAAGGATTCATCTCCCAACATAATATTCAACCCCTCTCCATGGGGGGTATATAAATTGGGATACCCTCACTGGGATGATGGTTTCAACAGTTAAACCATCTCTATTAGTAGAGGCTAAGCCCAAGAAGTTTGATAATTTTGGACATTGCACTACACTGAGAAAGTGATGGATGTAGTGGTTGTAAAAAGGAAAAGACCTTTTTAAAATAAGCCATATGATGTAGACCCAAATGATGTGAAATTTTCTTACATTTTGACATGAAAGTCTTGTACATTTGATACATTTAGAATATTTGAAAACTAATTAGGTTAGTTAACCCCACTTTACCATACCTTGTCAGTTTAGTGTTTAAGATGATTAGTTATTTTTTTTATCTTTGTCTTAGATTACTTGGTATTGTTTGAGAGTTACAAATTAGTGTTAACAAAATGACATAACTAAAGACATTGTCTCCAAATTTCTTTGAATAAGGAGGTGTTATGTTACCCAAGTGAAAAACATATTTTTCCTTGTTAAAAATCATCATCATACACTTTGTGTCATACCTTCCAATTTGGCACACTTATGCTGCCCATTTGAGTCTAGACATTTTGCTAAATTTTATTTAAGTCCCTCATTGATAGTTTAAATTTGAAATTTGACTCTTCCAAGTTTTAAAGCTTGATGTGTTAAATTGGGTTCACCACTTTACACTTGACTTATTTTAACTTGAGTTCAATTCCCAATTTGAATTGAGGGCCATTTTTAGACTCAACATTATTATTTGGTAGGGCTCAATTCATCTCACATGTTTACTAATGATTTGAGTCCTAGAATATGACTACCCACCCTATTTTGCCATTTATCCATTTGATAGCACACTCATGCCTTAGAGAATTTTTCCAACTTTGTGTGTAGGAATCATTTGAGTTGAGGAGGGTAGTGTTATGATGTTAAAATTGTGTTGGAACCATTTTACCTTAGATTTTTTAAAACAAATATTTTCCACATATTTTGAGATGTTTAGTGTTGTTATGCATCTCAAATTATTTGAGACTTGTTTCATAGACCTCTTTACATAGAATCTTAGTTTTTCCAAGTTTCAACCATTTCAAGTTTCCTTTATGAATTTATATCTAGCATGATTATGTTGTTCACCTTTGTTTAGATTATTCATCAAAATAACCTAGATTTGTTCCCTTATTTGGGAGAAAATAAAATATCACCATGTGCCTTTTGTTTCATACCTCATACTTATCGATCAAGTTTTTATGACCAAGAGTCAACTTCCTAGTTTTTATTAAAAGTGTTTCAAATCTATTAGATTAAGTATCTAATATTTTAAAAGTCTAGCTTTTGATGTTGTTTGGCCAAAAGTCCTAGAACATGCACTTTGTTTGAGCCTAGCTTTTGATGTTGTGTTTAGCCAAAATACCTAAAAACTTTTGTTTTGTCACAAATCATTGCATCAACCTTTTTGGATACACCTATCCATCCTTTTGACCAAGTTAGGCCAAGTTTGAACATCTTTTTTAAAACATCACTTTTTCAAAGTTTGTATAAATCTATTTTATTTTATCACAAAACATTCACTATGGATCCCAACATGCCTTCTTATAATCGTAGTGGCCTCATGTACAATTTGGGATTTAGTAATGTGGTTCCACAAGAATAAATGGTCCAAAACCCTTACGTAGATAATGTTTCTTATGAGAAAGATGTGTATCCATCTTATAATGCTCAAACAAGGGCACAGACCCAAGACCCATTGGGCCATTACTTGGTAAACATGCCTCCTTACTCAGATCAGGATCAAGCACAAATAGAACAATACCTAGCTATGATACTTACTGTTGAAGAACCTTTTCCTCAATAATTATACTATGTTATTGCACTATCCATGTATGATCTTTATCTATTTGAACATCACTTATTAGAGAACATAGATGATATTTTAGTTATATCTATAGAGGTAGAGGCCAAGTTTCCTATAGACTTTCCCCATGAGAATTTACCAAGTCTAGTAAGAATGCCTCATAACATACTGTACAATCAATATAATTCTTCTAGTAATCCTTTAGCTCTAGTCCAAATAATGTATCAAGACCTTAGTATTCTTGTCAAAGGTAAGGACCCCATGGAGGATTACTTTGTATAGTTGCAAATATCATACCAAACCTACTTGAACCTAACATGCAATTTTAATTAGATGACCATGTCAAATAGGCCTCTCATAGATTTAGTTCCCTCAATTAGAGTGTTAATAGAGTTGACTAGTCAAGACAATTAGGGTACAAACCCATTCATGCATACCACTTCATTTGATAACTTATTTCATACCCAAACCATGGAAGAAGTGTCTTTTACTTCACATAATAGTGGCCAAAATTTAGTGGAAAAAACACAAAAAACCTCCAATATAAACCAAAGTGGTGTAAGTACATAGACAACTAATACACAAGCAGGTGTACCTTTAGTTAACACCATGAGTGGTTCTCAAAATCAGGGAGTAAGAATTTCTATGTCCCAACCTCAACCAACTACTACCACTAAATCTCAACCAAATAATTATTCAATTACTCAACCAACAAGATTATCTAGCCAACTAATGACTAATATCATGCCTCAATAACAAAATGTGATGAATCATACTCCTCCCCAACAGGTAATGAGTAGTATTCCACAACAACAGGCACAATCCAATATATCTATGTAGCAAAGGTTGAATATGTTTCCACCTCAATAGGGGGAAACTAATGTTATACCTCACTAAATATTAGGGAACATACCTTTTCCCTCATAGACCAATGTGCCACTTCAAATACAAATGATGTCTAGTCAACAATGTATGACTATTGGCCAACAAATGCTAAATATCCAACATACACCCACTTCCCAACTAGGATTATTATAATAAAGAAGTTATAATTTTCCTCATGTACTAATTAGGTAACCTTTGCCTTTTGTGCAAAACATGCCACTATTTCAAATATAGGGTCTTGGCTCATAAGTACCCACTCAATAGTAAAGTTCAATTAGTCAGCAACATTTCCCTCTTCAACCTCAACAGGCATATTATAGTTACATCCCTCAATCACAACTTCAAAATACCCAAAACCAAGCCTTCATATCCAACCCTAACTAGAATATTACACAATGATAAATGTAATTCCAACAATTGAACCCTAATCCATGCATGCATATTCCTAGTCCATTTCCCAACCAAACCAACATACCCCAAAAAATACCTCGATCAAAGTGCTCCACTTTTGATCACTTAGCCATCTACCCAGGCCAATATTCCCCCTCAAGCTAATATTCCATCTAGTTTCCTATCCTAAAAATTGCAATAGATGAAATATGTAATTATTACCATCCAAGCTAAGAAATAGATTAAAAAGTTTAAGCTAGATGATGTGTGTTTTTATCCATTCAAAATGGATTACTTATAGATACCATTTCTTCTTAGATACAAACCATCAAAATTTGACAAATAAAAAGGGAAAGGTGACCCCAAATCTCATTTGATCAAGTTTGTTTTTACATGCTAGTTAGTGGCATATAGTGACATATGCCTTTTATTATTGTTCCCAAGGAGTCTAGCAGGATAAGCCTTGGAGTGGTTTTTGAAGTTGCCCAAGAGTTATGTATCCAATGTTGATCTTTTAGATAAGTTTGTGTAGCACTTTTCATACAATCTCAAGCATGAGATTTCTCTGGTCAACTTAACACAATCTAAGTAGAAGGCCTGTGAGAGCTTTGAAAGTTATCTACAGTGATAGAGAGCCCTTTCAAGATGATTCACCCATAGTTTATTCGATAAAAAATTATCTACTATTTTCACCAAAAAATTGTACAATGTGATATCCTATCATCTAGAATGTTAGTGTGTGCATACCTTTAAGGAGATCATTCACAAAGGTTTGTTGATGGAGTGAGCCCTTATTAATAAGGGAATAATTAATCCTACTTCAAATAATCAGAATCAAGGTACCAATCAATGAAATGGTCAAAACCAACATCCAATCCAAGTGAAAACATCACAACTGACATAAGGCAATAACCAAGATAGACCAAAGTAATTCAACCATAATAAAAATGTTGTGGGAAATGGAGTAACTAAGTCACATTATGTCCAAATAGTGTAAAACCTGTATGTTCAGCTAACACTTCCTTTTCATATCACTCCTACCACATAACCTCTTCAACAACAAAAACATGCACCATAAATGTAACAACCTAAGCTCCCACAATAGACATAACCACCTTTACCATTGCAAGTCTCTTCTCCAAGGAGAATAATTCCTACTTACCATTTTTTTAGTGACCTTAGAGAGCATATTAAATTTGTGTTTCACAAACTTGCTATTGCTAATCTGATTAGTTGGCCTACATCAAAACATTATCCTTAAGGCATTCCTTATCATTATTGGTACCATGAAAATGAATTCTGTGAATATCATTGGGTCAATGGGCACAATTTGTGAAGATGTGTGCAAATTAAACATTTGATTAAAAATATGTTAGAGAATGAGGAGATAACATTGGATAATGGTTCTTTCACTTCCTATTAGACCCTTAAAATCTATCAAACCCATTTCCCTAATGTAACAACAATAACACCAAAAAAATATCAAAATTAAAGTCTAAACCAATAAAACTAGTAGAACCAATATCAAAACCAATAATGCCAAAATAATAGATAGAACCAAAGTCTAAATGATAATAACCAATAGACCTACCATGTAGTTGAATACGACTACACTAGGGTTGTAGGTTATATTATAAGAGGTCACATTAATACCATCTCTATTAATCCTAAACCAAATTCTAATTAGATGAGACCATTGTTAACCATACCAAACCAATCCAGTCACTTGGGTAATCCTTCCTTGACCTGGGACCACACATAGGCAAACTAAAAAATAGGGATTCCTACTTTTGGACCTTACACATATAACTCATCCTTGCCCTGTGACCATGGACAAGTGCATCGATAATCAAGACTTGTCCTATCTAGGCCCATGACATCACCATCATTTGTTAGCAATCATGGTCTTGTATTTAATCCCAATTGTGAAATCATAACTTGGAGGTCAAATATTACCATACTAGGCCCACAAGCATTTTCCACTTTACTCATTACCCAAACATCCTTTCAACCTTATAATAAGCCATTTAACACTGACTAAGAGAAGAAATTTGACATTGTGGAAAAATTACAAAAAATACCCATACAATTCTCTATTTTAGATTTTTTTCATACATCAACAATCTAAAAAAACATTTTGAATGATTTCTTGAGTCAATTTACTATTTCAAGTGACATATCCCCTGATAAATTCCAAGCTTTGGTTGGACATCTAGCTCCAACCTAACAAGTCACTTTCAACCAAAGCGATATGCCATCCCTTGGCCTGCTGCATAATAACCCATTATATATTGAAGTTTGCATAAAGTGAAATGTGTCCTTATAGATAATGGATCAGGTCTAAACATAGTGTCTCTTAAGCTCATCAAGCTTCTTGGGCACACTATGGAAGATATTCAAGTAGAGATAATAACCATCAAAGTTTATGACAATGAGGAATGAGAATCTTAGGGTACCATCTATTTGCTAGTTATACGTGGGCCCTTGACCCATGATACACTTTGCCATGTGCTAGGTCTTAATTTTTAATATAATATACTTTTAGGAATACCTTGGTTACATGAAATTCATTTCATCCCATTGATGTTTCACCAATGTATCAAGTTCTCCCATTCAAGGATGGAAGTTTGTATACTAAGAGATTTACATCCATACGAGCATTGTAAACATCTAGAGGTTGAGTTTAAGAGTTATAACTATCACTTCAGTATGAATAATACTCCTTGATCCATTGGAGTATAACTACATTGATCCTAATACCCTTGATTCCCTTTCCCATATGTCACCTCTTGAAATATCTAATCATTTTACTATCTCACCTAACGACCCAAGAGAGTATGTGACCCATGATACATTTCATATTGAAAACCTTATATATAATCCAAAGTCCTTTGGAAGACCTAAAGCTAAGCCAATTCATCCAAAATGGTAACAAAAGAGCAAAGGTAAAACACCTATCATGGTTTTACTAGCATTTGGCCTAAAACTAGACCCTGTTGAAGAGGATGAATCATGGTTGTACAATGATAACCAAGCTAATTTTTATGAGAATAGAAAGTATCCTATTCCAAATAGAATCATGAAGAATCAAGACTATGAAGGAGGAGGCTTCAAACCTAATCAACAGGGAACACTTGAGCCAATTTCCATAACCAAATACAAAAAACCCTATGAACTTGGATTTAAACCACCTAGGGGTGACTCCATATACATTAATCATGTTCCATCACCATTGACTAGTGATGAAGATGCTGATAATGAAGTAGAGTCTGATCATAGTCATTTTGATGACCTAGTCAGGACCTATTTATTTGACACCCATTCCATTTGTACCCTTAGCCCAGACATTCATCATAACCCATTGCCATTATATTATCCCTAACTGATAGACTAAGAATAGTAGGAGTCCAACATATCGATTGATGTGTTTCAAAATAATGAGGGTTTTTGTAATTTTCTTGGTCTTAGAGACAATGTTTCATTGGGGGACCATAAATCAAGGTTCTCAATCAATTTAGATCCTAAAACATATTTTGGAGAGTGGGTGAACACCCTTAATCACAAGCAAATAATTAAAACATTGAGGTCCCAAAGTGAAAACCTCTTTGAGGTACTTTTTGACCAGCGTAAAAGTAAAGAAAAAGGCTAGTCTAGTGGTGAAAACCTATTTTAGGCATCATTAGATGGAGATTTTCAACCTTCTTCAACCATAGTTTAGGAGACAACCAACAATGAACTTGTCTTTGAGTCAGTTCAATTTTGAAGAACAACAAAATTTTGATTAAATCATTTAAGAGTTTATAATAGTTTTTATTACATGGCCAAACTTTCCATTGGGGGACTCTAATTCATCATGCTTAGGGGAACTTGAAGATCTAGTCCTAATAGAGAACTCAAATGTTGCCAAGTAGTTAAAATATTTGACCACTATCTTTGAAGATAGTTTGGTGCTTCTAGTGGAAGATATGATAGAGGTTAACATCGGGTCCCCAGATGACCTAATGTGGATCAAGATAGGTACTTCCCTTATCGAGGATCATGAAGTCCTTACAACCCTTTTGAGGGAGTTTGTAGATATTTTTACATGGGCATATTTTGACATGCTAGGTTTGGACCCTACCTTGGTTTTGCACTACCTTATGGTCAATCCTAGTGCCAAACTAGTAAAACAAAAGCTACACACGATGCATCCTTGCATTATTGTATTAGTAAAGAAAGAGTTGGAAAAACTCTTAGAATTAGGATGTATTCGATCCATTAAATACTAAGAGTGGATATCTAATGTTGTAATAGTTAGAAAAAAGGTAAAAGGAATCAAAATTTATATTGATATCCATGATATAAATAAAACTTTCCCTAAGTTTGACTTTCCATTTCCAAACATTGACATGATCATCAATTCCATAATGGGTTATGAAATGCTTTCATTAATGGATGGCTTTTTGGGGTACAACCAAATTAGAATATCACCAAAAGACCAACATAAAATGATGTTCACCACTCCATGGGGAACATTCTATTATTAGGTTATGCTATTTGGACTTAAGAATGTAGGGGACACCTACCAAAGAGCCATGACCATCATATTTCATGATATGATGCATGCTATTATTGAAGACTATGTTGATAAAATTCTTGGCAAATCAAAGACCAGGGCTGATCACCCATCAGTGCTACATAGAATATTTGAAAGAGTACATGAATATAAAGTCAGACTTAACCCTAAGAAGTGTGTCTTTGGAGTTACATCAGATAAATGTCTAGGATTCATTATGTCTTATCAAATCATTAAAGTTGATCTGTCTAAAGTCCAAGCTATAATAGAGATCAAACCACTAATTACCTTGAAGTAGCTCTATAATTTATAGGGCAAAATCTAGTCCATCTGACACTTCATATCATAATTGGCTAAAAAATTTCATCCTTTTATATATCTTCTAAAGAAAGGAGTCACATTTCACTAGGATGATCACTGCCAAACAAATTTTCAACAACTAAAAGACTATCTAGCTAATCTACCTATTTTTTTGCCTCCTATGCCAAGAAAGCCATTCTTTTTATATTTATCAGCTACTGAAAATGCCCTAGGAGAACTTTTGGCTCAGTACGATGACAATGTAAAAGAGCATGTTGTGTACTATTTAAGCTATACACTTGTCACATATGAACATAATTATACACCCATAGAAAAAGCCTATTTACCCATGGTCTTCATAGCTCAAAAACTATGCCATTACATGTTAAACAATAAGGCCATGGTTATTTCAAAAGTAGACTCACTCAAGTATCTACTATCTAAAACAACTTTACAAGGCTGCATGGCTAAGTGGACCATACTTCTCAGTGATTTTGGCATCAAATACGTCAATACAAAAGCCATTAAGGGGAAAGTTCTTATTATCTTACTGAAGCACCTCTTGTTGACATAGAGCCATTGACATTCTAATTTCTTGATGAATCCATAATGACCATCATTGACACACCTCTTGAGGAGAAAACACTAGAAGCTATTTTTGATGGATCATTTATATCACATGGATTAGGGGTAGGCCTTTTATTTATTGCACCACAAGGGGATCTAATCCCTAAATCATTTAGGATCAATTTTCCTTATACCAATAACATGGCCGAATATGAATCAATTATTATAGGGCTTTACCAAGCTGTCCAATGGAACATATTTCATCTCAATGTTTATGGTGATTCTCAGTTAATAATCAATCAAGTTATAGACCAAAGATGACAAGCTAGTTCTATATAAGGCCATGGTTGGTGCTCTCAAATGATACATTTGTAAAATTTAGTTTGAGCATATACCAAGGGCAAGTAATATAATCATAGATGGTATGGACACTATTAGATCTCTGATTCAACAAATAGACATAGCTAGAGAGTATTAGTTCCTTGTCAAGAATTTGTTAGCATCAACTCATGAACCTTGAACCATCATAATGATTTATGATATTGTTGGTCCTAGTTATATCTAGTACTCAAACCTTTTTAACTACCTCAATGACCAATTTTTACCACCTAACCTATCATGAAAATAATCCAAATCCTTCATCTACTAAACCACTCATTATACCTTACTTGGATCAACCCTTTACCACCATAGTTTTGATATAACTTTGATTTGTTGTTTAACTTTGGTAGAATCTACATTAGCATTATGAGAAGTTAATGATGAAGTATGTGGAGCCCACACTAGTAGGTACATCTTATTCAAAAAGCTCTTACACACTAGTTATTATTGGCCCATGATGGATGTAGATGTAGCTGCATATGTAAATAAGTGTGACAAGTGTCAATGACATGTTAATCTGATTCATGCCTTGGCCAAGACTCTAAAAGCAATGTTGACACCATATCCATTTTCTACATGGGGCCTTAACCTCATTAAGAAGATCAATCCCACCTCATCTAATAGCCATAAACATATCCTTACTACCATTAAATATTTCATTAAGTGGGTTGAAGCTATACCCCTCATGTGATGGAAAGCAAATTTCCAAGTTCATCTTCAACCATCTCATTTGCTGCTATGGTATTCCCTCTGACATTATATTTGATAATTACAAATCATTTAAGAAAAAAGATATCAATAATTTATATGCTGAATACAACATCATACAACACTTTTCTATGGCATATTACCCTCAAGGTAATGGCCAAGTTGAAGAATCAAACAAAACCATTGTCAACATTCTCAAAAATATTGTTAATGATGCCAATCATGATTGACACCTTTAGATATTCCTTGTCCTTTAGGAATACCATACCAATCATCATACATCCATAAGAGCCACTTCATAGTCACCTATTTATGATACAAAATCCATCCTTCTTATTGAGGTCGAGTTTCCATCTCTATACATCTCTTTTAAGCATGTCCTAGATGATAATGACTATCAAGTAGCTTACTTTCAAGAACTAGAGTTACTTGATGAGAAATGCATGGATGTGATGAATAATATTCAAGCCTATCAAAATTGACTTTGAGGCCACTAAAATTGGCACATGAAACATATATAATTTAAACACGGTGATATTTTTCTTAAATAAAACAAAAAGAATACCATGGCTAAAAAGAAGCATAAAGTTAATTTCAAACCCAACTGGGTTAGTTCTTTCATCATTATAATAAAATTTAAAACATGAGCATATAGCCTTACCACACTAGATGGCCATGAGCTTTATGAGCTGATGAACATTATCCACCTCAAGCGGTACTATGTTTGAGTGACATGGTGTATTATCTATAATGACCATTTCAAGTTGTATCATTTTATCAATCATCTTTATACTATACTATTTTATCATCATATCATCCTACCAACTTATCAATTTTCCTATCACATATCTATTTTACCATACCTTCCCCATCAACCAAGTTCATCTTTCCCTCCCTACCCACCCCTATGACCTTGGTTCCATCACATCTTTTATCAAGAGGATTTAGATTTAGTTTCAGTAGTTATTTCACACTTCTAGACAAAGACAATATTTTAGAGTAGTAAGATAGACATTTAGCACTTGCATCCTTCATTTCTTGTTGCATTCTCTCTCATTGTCTTGATCCTAATTCTAACCACCTATGGGCAAATTAGTCTCAGTGACCTATGTCATTATATCCTAGTTATAATTGCCTATGGGCAAATTAGGGGAAACACTCATTTATTGTGCTTTGACCATACCAACTAGCCATTTCCTATGCCATATTCTGCCATCATACCAACTATGCCTATTTTGTTTGAATTGGATGTTACACTAATTATATTTATTTTCTATAAGGTAGAACTATAGTAACTTGAGGTCCTACTTTGAGACTATGTAGGCAGTGATCGATACTTGTTGAGGTCAACTCAATCAACTTTTTTGCCATGCTCTCACCATTTTGTGATTAACCTAAGCCATGCTCTCACTATTTTGTGAGAAACCTAAACCATGATCTCACCATTTTATGAGCAACCTAAGTAACATTCTCGCCATTCTGTGAGCTTGAACCATCTAATGTCTCATCATTCTCGATCAAGTTGAGATACTCTAAAAATTCTAAAAACATTTGTAAAATCATTAGAAAGAAACCAAAAACATTGACCACTTCTTTTCCTTAAGGATTTTGGAAACCCTTATAAATTTTTAAGCAAATCACTTGTCACTTACTTTCCCCATCCTTTTTATCCTTTTCTCCCATGCACTTGTCATTTTGCAAGACCATTCCTATTCTTCTATCACATCCATTCTATTTATTTTCATTAGTTATCATTTTCTTCTCATTCCTTGGGAGAACTACATTTAGCATAAGTTTTTATTAGATATTACATCCATGGAACTATGTAGATAGTGTGCACTTGCCTAGTGCATATGAAGACATCTCAACCACCCCCTTCCTTTTCTTCTATTCCCCCCATCATGTTTATTTGTTAAGTTGTTGCCTATTTTCTAGGGTCAATGTTTCCCATGTTTTTTCTACTAACATTAGGACTAATTGATATTTATTTCTTTACTTATTTGTTTATTGTTTGTGTTCTTTTTTATTTGTTTTTAGCATTATTACCTTGATTTGGTCTATGTGCATTTATTGGGTGATTCATTACACATTTATACCTGAATCCATCCATATTCATATGTTTACATTGTCATTATGGCTTTTATAATTGGTGTATTGCTATTTAATATGTATTAGATATTAGGAGTTAGTCCCTATGTATATTTTGGCTTAGTCCTCATGGTGTTCTATCATGATGCTTACCATCAAAGTGCTATAATAAAAATTAGTTTCAAAAATTCTACTCAGCAAGGGTGGTATCAACATCTCCTTGGCATCAACATCCCCATCATATCCCAAATAGAGTAATTAACCATAAAAGAATTTTAACCTTTATTAGTTCAGATGAGCATTTCCCTACTAGCAGGTTGTTCCAATTCATCATTACCCTCTATGTTAAGTTACCATCATTATTAGCCAATCAATCATGTTTGCCATAATCATGGTCCAATGATTATAAATGCATATGGGTAAATTATTAAACACCATCCCACCTACATTTCTCAATGATTATAACCACCTTTGGGGAAATCATCATGTTCTCACCAAATTTACTTTCTTTTTACCAAATAGGGGCATGTTTTTATCTTGTTTGTCTGTCCTAACTAGGGTAGCTTCATCTTCTCAATGATTATAACCACCTTTGGGCAAATCATTATGTTATCATACGACATTGCCACTATCAGGGTATAATGCTTATAACCACCTTTGGGAAAACTATTATAAACCATATCAATTGCATTCTCAATGATTTTAACTACTTTTTCAAACTCATTGTATTTTCACACCATCATCTTCCTTTCTTTGGTCTCATTCTTTCACTTCTTTCTTTTCATGAGACTGTTTGTCGACATTTATGCCAACCATTCCCTCAAGGGGGCATTATATAGTTCATCAATTGCCATTGAAGTTGTAAGTATACAATACCTTTTCATTATTTAAGATGTTACTATGTTTATGTCCTGCAATGTCTTCCCAAACATGAGCAAACTGTAGACACCTAAAACTGGCCACCAATGACCTCTAACAAGGCTTTTGACCAATTTATACCAAAATGCACAATTTAGCCTAGAAAAACTAAATCACATTAAATGAGTTGAAATTGATATATTCAAGTGCCAATTTTGGCTAGAGTGCCACTAAATGGGGTAATGCAATTTATGAAGTAGCTAACTTTGATCAGATCATTTTAAGTCAAAATGGTATTTTCACACCTAGGTGCTCTAGATTACTCTTTTCTATCAAATTTATTGCACAAAGCATGTGCCTTTGTTATTTTGCATTAGCAACATCATAAATAGTAATACGGTTCCAATGCATCTAACATCAACTTCTAATTCTAATTGATTCAAAATTTGAGCCAATAATATGACATTTTGACCAATTTGATTAATTTGTGCACAAATTGGCAAGGTCTGCATCAAAGTTGACTAATCATGTTTAAGGATAATTAAACCAAATCAAGATATTAAGTTATTTTCCATAGATATTTTGAAATATTTCTTTTTATAAAATGATATTGAATAACTACATCATCAAGTGACATCATTTCTTGGAAAGACATCACTGGGCCATAAATGCATAAAATATCTCATCAAGCCACCTCATGCCTCATTAAGACCCTCCATGCCTCTTTATTTCCTATTTATCCCAAATATTTATGAAGGAATTTATTTATTTTTTCCTTAAAAATTGAATGGATTCTTAACCACACATCTTCATCTTGAGATAGACAGTTCAGTTTCATTCTGACCATTTTACAAAATCTATAAATAAGAGGCCTTGCCTATTGAATTTTAATCTATCATAGCACAAATTTATAATGATAAATTGATTCCAATATCCATTTAAATTAGAGTTATAATGCCAAATTATTCAATCAAGCCAAAGCCACAAGCCACATGGTGACAAGAGGAGGTGGAGGATATCCAAACTCCATTACAATAGACCTTTTGAAGCACAAAACTAAGCAAGCCACTCTACAAACCATTTGAAAGTTCCAAGGAAGGTGAAGGAGGTTTTATTTCATGTTTTAGTTGTTGTTTTCATATGTATGTTTGTTATTATGCTCCTCCTTAGTGTCTAGGTCTAGATATGTATGCTTGTTAGTGTGTTTCTTTAAATTTTATTTCATTTTAGAACTATTGCAATACTAACAACCTCTCTTGAGTCAAATTCCTAGTTTACACACAAGACCTACCAAGAAGTTCCCATATTTAATTAATCTCAACATGAATTTAAAGGTGAAGGATGAATTGGATCATATGTAAGAATAAAGTATTATTCATTCAATAAAAAAGGTGGATGGGGTTAGTTCTTTGGTTGTGTATCCTAAAATTTTAGGTGATATTAGGGTATGTAGGAATTATTGTGCATTGAATGATGCTTGAATTAACAACATATTTCCTATACCTTTCATTGATGAGGTTCTAGAATCAATTTCAAGCCATGAAGTATCTTATTTTATAGATGGATTTAGTGGCTATCATCAAATTCACACTATAGATCAAGATCAAGATAAAACAATATTCATAATTAAACGGGGTTATTTTTTATAAATAATTCCATTCAGTCTAAATAATTCCATTTAGTCTAAATAATTCTCCATTTATATTTCATGTTCACATATATGCTTCATGTATTATAGTGAGAACTATGTTATCATAGCAAGGAGATGGTAGACTAGACCATCATATCCATTTCACAAGTAGAAATATGTTAGTTATTGAAAAATTATACTATGACAAAATGAGAATCATTAAAAATGGTATTCACACTACATAAGTTCAAGAATTATCATTTATTAACACCCTTTGAGTTCTTTACTGATCATCAAGCCTTGTGATACTTGGTTAACAAAAATATGTTGGGTGGAAGTATCCCTAGATGGTTAATGTTATTCTAGTAATTTTAGTTCAAGATCAATGTTAAACCTAAAGGAGAGAATGTGGGACCTAGCCACTTAAGCAAAATAAAAAATAGAGAAGAACCTAAAGAGTTTCAAGATGAATCACTAGATGCACATATCTTCATAATATATGTGATTCTTGAGAACATGGAGGATATAACCGACTTTATAGAATGTGGAATCTATCCAAAACATTATATTGAGTGAGATAAAAAGAAATTAATTACATGAGTTTTTACCTATACCATCATAAATGGATTTTTATATAAGATGGGAAAAGATGAGGTGTGGTGTAGAGTGGATTTATAGCATGAGCAACCTCAACTTCTTATAGAGGCACATCAAGGAATCATAGGAAGACATTTTTAATGTTAGTCCATTGTAAGTACAATCTTACAAAGTGGTATATAGTGGCCTATCATGTTCCAAGATGCACATCATGTCACTAAACACTGTGATATTTTACAAAGGATGGGTAAGCCTAATCAAAGTGATAAAATGACTTTAAACCTAATGTTAGAAAAATAACCTTTTTAAAAATGGGGTATTGATATCATGGGGCCTATCAATCCATTGAGAAAGTATAGTCATGTAAGGTATACCATTAATATAATAGATTACTTTATAAAATGGGTTGAAGATGCTATGACACCAAGTTGTATTGCCAATGATATAATCAATTTTTTATATGAAAACATAATTACAAGGTTTGGATGTCTAATAAAAATGGTCATCAATAGGGGAACACACTTCCTAAATAATACAATCAAATAATAATTTATGATATCACTCCATAAAAGTATTGCATATTGTCCATAGGAAAATGGACAAGTTAAGGCTTAAAATAAAGTCTTCGGTAATATGTTAACTATAAACACCCTAAATTGGTCAAGAAACCACAAGTACTATGCATTTTACTAATATATCACATGAAGGTATTATGATGATTATAGTCCTTGTTCACTTGGTCATTTTGAGTCTTTTGATCTTTCATATCTCTTATTTTCCTTCGTTATGATACTCCTAATAGTCACAAGTCACCTTTTCCTTGTCACATGGGCCCATATCCTATCTTTCTTGATTTTAGATCTATTTTAAACCTTAAGAAACTAGTTTGAATTTTAGGATAATAGCACCACATGTTACTAGTGTCCACTCATGGCTCTAGTGTTTGATGGGCCCTTTCTCCCATGTTTGAGTCCTAACCCCTCTGTGAGCATTCTCTTATGTTTTTTATCCCTCTTTTATAACTTGTTAGATAATGAACAAGTTATTATATTTAAATAAAATTTTATTCTATATAAATAGCCTCAAAATACATTTTACATCTATCACTTACTATTTTGGCACATATTTACATAAAATCAATTAATAATACAACTCAATACTCTACATATTACTTATTCATCACACCTAGACATTGCATGATTAATTAAAAAAATGCCTAAGTGAAAATCATTCTAGCATACCATGCAAATTTGTGGTGCTTGATACCTAAAGGATAATTACATGTAATATGATACCCCTAACATTGGGGTTAATGTAGGCGGTGACTAGAAAAATAGGGGTTTTTCTCTACATGATCCTAATATCCCACAACCCATTTTTTATTTTCCTTTTTACATTTTATTCATTTATTATTTCATATGTGTAGGTATTCATTATGGTTTTATAGGATATTCAATCAAAATAGTGACATAGTAGAGCCCCTTAATGACACATAAACTCCTACAAGACTTATAGAACCTCCCATAACTTCCCTAAAAGTTTTAAATAGTATCTACAGGAAGGACATTATCACCAAAATTAAACACTAGTGCCATATGGCACTAATGTCATGATATGGGTGATACTATCTGAAGCCATATTTTAACAAAAAACTAGAAGATAAAAGGTTCTTGCATGTCTATTCAGTCTTATTCAATTCCATGATCTACGTAAAAATATATTTATCTCAAGATAAATTTATTTTATCCTCTCACTTGATATTTTGGTAAAGTTTAATTAAATCAATAATTTCCAATTTTCATCATAGATTACAACATATTCAACCCTTTAACTACATAAGATCTACACTAGTAAAACCCTAAAAGGGTAAAGCATTTGGTGAACCTGATTTACTTTAAATATTGCTTAAAACCTCAATTTTCCTTAGGTTTTACCTTCTCCCAATATTGTGCATTAAATTAGGGTTACAAAATTCTTTTTTTATGATTTTTTGGCATAACCTAGCTAATTTAATAAATATTAAATTAGGGTTTTATTTATTTAATGAAATTTAATTATTTTCAACACAACCCTAAATCAAAACCCTAAACCCACATACTAGGTCCCTATACATACAAATACTAACAATTTAGGTTTCCATTATAAATCCTTTTTTCTATTACACACTTTATTCAAATTTTATTAAATTACACATATACTTATGTTAGATTATATTCTACCTCTTGTGTGTTTGTTATTCCTTATTTACATTATCTTGTTTGGAAAGTTTTAGATGGCATCTAAAAAGTCTTCTACCCCTCACCCAAATGATGTACTCTTGAATTTTTCTCATGATTATAACAATGAATGGACTAATTTTAAAGATTTTACACTAAAGCATAATATTGACTTCATTTATAATGATGATGATGATGATGATGATGACTATTGTTATAATTATGGATATGAGAATTAATATGAGTATGATAATGAAAATTCACATAAGGATATATTAGATACATCATCTTCTCTTACTCCTCCAAATTAAACTACCAATATAAGGCCAAAAGAACCTCTTTTTGGTAGTGCTTTATTCCAATGTGATCCTAGATTTTCAACTATTTTTGATACATCATTATTCAAATTAAATCAATATAAGTGCAATACATGGAAGCCACTTTTACATAATTCAATTAAAGTAGATAGGAACATTGTATCTTCTTTACCCTTTTTAGTTAAATTCAAAAAAACATGTATCAATGATATTACACCTTTTATCAATGCACAAACTAAGGTAGATGAAATTATTTTATCACTTTCATTCAAATTCCAAATTCAATGCAATGATTCTTTACAACACATTGATAATGCAAAAGTCTCTAACTCTTCTTCTATCTATCATAATAAGAAAAAATACAACATGATTGCTACTTATTCTACCCTTGATTCCAAAATTGAAAGTGATAATCATGCTTTAATTCCACACATATCTAGTGAAAAAATGCATTGAATTACACCTACATATGATGACACATTTCATAGTAGTAAAAATTTAAAATCTTCCCCTTCTCTCTCTCTTAATAAGCATGTGGATAATACTTATTCTACTCTTACTTCTACAAATGAATTAAATTCTGATTTTTATGAACCATGGGATAATTATGGCTATTTTGATTATGATGAAGAGGATATAAAATATACACCTTATAGTTCTTATCCCACTTCACCTATCTATGTTGTTCAACCAAATACTATGTCACATGTAAATACACACACACACACACACACACACACACACACACACACACACACACACACACACACACACACACACACACACACACACACACACACACTTATTTTTATGTTCATAATTTTCATTTACTTGAGAATAATTAACTTCTATTCAAGTAACATGTGATACTTCTTTACAACTTAATAATATAAGAGATACCAATGAATCTCCATCAACCCACCTTACTACAATAGAACCTATTTATCAAACTAATGTAAATGAGGGTGATAGCTCATTTCCCTCTAACCAGGACCTAAATAGCACACCTCCAAAGGTTACTGAAAGCAAACCAACCCTCTCTAAAAAAGATTTCCAATAAAATATACCAATGGCTAAGATAAATAATAAAATCCAAGTACTAAATGAACCCCTTGAGGTTGATAATATTCCTTCAAAAGTGTTAATTTAATTAATGCATGATATGGGTACTTTGCAACAATAAGTACACAATCTCACTTTGGAGAACAAAGCATACCAATCTTAGGCTGATGCCAATGTAATACATGGCAAACCTATTCCATGTAGAATCTCAACTACAAGATTGCCACATAATTTTATAATACCAATATTACCTATATTTGATAGGCATGGAGACCCATAATTTCACCTTTAGTCATATGATAAATCCATGTCCCATATTATAAATAAGTTAACTCTACTAAAATTGTTTCCAAAGTCCTTATGTTGAGACACACTAAATTGGTTCCAGTATATAATCCCTAGTGGGTAGCTACACACATATGAGGAGATATAAATAGTCTTTCTCATGAATTACATAAAAAATAAGGTAACTCTAGTCACACATGAGAGGTTACCTTCATTACATTAGGGTGAGATAGAGTTGACATTTGAATACATTCTATAGTTCAAACCTTATTTGCATTAATTGATTTATCAAACAAAAAATTTAGAAGTATAGTACATCTTTACCAAAGGTTTAATATATCGACTTAAGGAGAGATTACTATATCAAACATCAAATTCATTATGAAATCTATGTAATGCAATTATAGCATTAGAGACAAAATTGGTATTAAAAGTTACACAGTGAGAAGCACAAATTTGGATATAGACCCCTTAGAGCCTTAGTCATATAATATGGTACAAGAGACTAATCTACTTCTAATTAAGAACTTAGTAGAATAGAGACCACTAATAAATATACTCAATAAGGGAAAGGATCCACTCTACAAAGCACCTTCTATAGTGAGCAAAACATAGGATATACACAATGGGGTTATATAATTTTTAGATAAGGCTAGGCCTCATGAAATTTTACTTACACTATTAGATAGGGAGATGATTAAACTTACTTCTACACATCATCATCCACCACACCATTTTCATCGGGTACCACATAAGTCATATTGTCATTTTCACAATATAAATGGACATTTAGATGATCATTGTTATGCACTTAGACTTGCATTTATGAGTGTGTCACTCAAAGCATCATATAATTTACACAAGGGGCACTAAGATTTCATTTTACATATTATCCTAGATCACACTCCTCTATGATGGAGTTATCCTAGGATGTTACTTTTAAGGAACTATTGGCTACTCATTACATGAGCCCTATGATTTTAGGACATGTATTTATGAATGGTCTCATGCACAATAATTTGAGCAATGATGGAAGCTGGTTTATAGAAATAAAAACAAAGTTATAGTACATACACAACTCAGAACACAACTCCAGTATGTACACCAATCAAGATATATGGATATAACTACAAAAATTAGAATGCATTTCTAATATGTACACCAATAAATATATATGGGTGTAGTCATATAAAATGCAAAAAATAGTAACTTGAGCATGGATAATGACACCCAAACCTTATGTCCCTCTTGTTTGATCTCATAACCCTCATAAGCATCTTTTCATTGATTCCTATTCATTCATAGCCTTCCAGACTTGATCCCAACAGAGCCAGGACCCTCTTTTCATGACCAATCCATCCCCCTAGGTCCCATAAGCCTATGCCATTAGCACCACACTTAGAATATAGCACTGGTGCCACTCCTATATACTTTCAGCACTATTGTTCAAGCTCATTTTTGGCCCCAATGGTAAATTTCTTTTGGTTCCCCATCCTTCTCATTGTTGGCCTAATGTGAGCACATTCAACCCATAACCAATATATCCCTATAAAAACCCATTCAAAGATCATTTGGAGAGGGTTGGAAAATATCACTAAGAAAGCAAGAATATAAGCAAGACTATTCAAGAAATATTCTCTATTCTCTACATATAGCTAGCCTATACACTTTCAAGTAAATTCAAATCCTTACACTAGTCCCTAGCCATCTCAAGCACATTTAGTTTAGAATTTTGCATATTCATACACTTAATTTCAAAAATCACATCAAGTGGAATAACTACATATGTCTTGATCCCTCTTCAAAGTATTAGTATGTAGGTAGCATGCCCATAAGGGTTGTGGATCTACGTCCAATGGATTTTTCACACACTAACCCCCACTCCATATGATTTCAAATTTGTCAAAGCATAATAGAAGACAGGGTTTAAAGAGAAAATATGATCTATAGGGAGCTCCACAAACTTCCAACTACTAAAACTTTAGAGACAGGGTCACATAGACCTACCAAACAAAACTTAGAAAGCTCAGATCCTTAAGAAAACAAAAATAGAGGTGGAATATAGCACCAATGCCACTCCTATCTAATTTCAGCACTCTTATCCAATCACAAAATAAAGTTTAAATCTAATTTTGTGATAGTGTCCTAGTTTTGCATAGTGAATTCTAGCCTCTGTCTCAGTTGGATCAACTAGTTTCTAGCTAAGTCTTATTTTCTCCCTTTATTACTATTTTTGGAAAAGTTTGAATCACAATCAAATTTTACAAATAAATACCTTGATAATTGCATATTTATTTACTTATTTTACTACTCAAACCATTTAGCTAAATTACGAATAAAACCCCAATATTCTAAAAAATTATTAAATCATTTGGTGAACCTGACTTACTTCATTTGTGCACAAAAACTTTAGAAACCCTAGGGTAAATTTCCTACTAATTTCCCCTATAAATTTCTTATTTTTTAATTTCAAATTTAAATTAAAAATTAGCATTAAATTTTAAAAATTTGTAGTAATTTTAAAACAATTTTCTTTCAAACCCTAGTTGCCCATACTAGGTCCTACTATTTTCTCAATATTTTTCATATAATTTTTTGAATTTTTACTTGAATATTTAAATCAAAAATTCATTTCAAATTTTAAAATTTCATAGTAAATTTGAAATAATTTTCTTTCAAACCCTATTTGCCCATACTATGTCCCAGTATTTTTCTTATATTTTTTTGAATTTTTACTTGCATATTAAAATTAAAAATTTGCATTAAATTTTAAAATTCAATAGTAATTTCAAAAAAAAAATATTTTTCTCAAAACCCTGGATGCACATACTAGGTCCTATTCAATCAAGCATTTTTAAATAATTTTTTGAATTTTTAGTTGAATATTTAAATCAGAAATTCACTTTCATTTTCAAAATTACATAGTATTTTGCAAAAATATCATTGTCAAAACCCTAGTTTCATTTAATAGCTCCTATTTGATTTTGAGGTATCACCTTACATCTAAAAATCATATTGCAAAGATGGATCTTACTTATTTACAAATTCTTCTTACATTCCTTGAAAATAATAAGAAGGCCATACTTGGTCCTATCATGTACATGACTGACGAAGTTTATCATATGTTAGTACAAAGATTCATTCTTTCCCGTTCGTGCTTAATTTTCATAATAAGAGATGATATTACAAAATTCATTGATAAAAATACACAAGATTGCAATATTTATTTTGCATACTCTCTTTATCTCTCACATGGAATTTTTTTCAAGTTTATCATGCTAAACACATTAGAAATGTCATAGCACATGTCAAAAATATTTATGAATTCTTGCACAAATTCATTCTCTCTATCCCTTGCTTGCTATCTCTCATGTGGAATATTCTGTATAAACATATTGCTATAAAACTTATAACTCCACTTACATGTTATCTCTCTATTATGTATAATTAAATGAAGAATAAAATCCTCACATATTTAGAGGATCCATTGCATATGCCAACAACTACCTGTCAAGTTTCAATGTCATATCTTATGCATAGAAACAAATTTCCTTCTCCTCCTCTCCCCCAAGAGGGTGATAGCTACTTTCCCTCTAACTAGGTCCATGTTATCACCTCTCCAAAAGGTAAGGCAGCCTATACTATTGTTCCTAATGCATACATTCAACCTATAGCTTCTTCAATCCCTCTTCAATATATGTGGTTACATGTTCAATCAAAAGCAACTAGGGTTTTCACTTATGAGACTCTAAGGGATCAAATCACTAGTATGAGCAAGTTAATTTTAGATTTAAAAATGCAGAATCAACTATTACATGAAAAGATCACAACATTGGAAAATTAGATTATAATACAAAAAACTTAATGACACCCTAGTGTTAATCATGTATATGCACCTTCACCTAGTCAATTGGCTACAAGCAATGTTACATATCAAAATAATAAATCACAAGAAAGTAACTCTACAACTAGTGATTCAAAAAGTATTCAAATATCAAATAAGATTTCAAGTGAGGTACTATGGGAAATTATTAAATCTAAGTTGATCAAACTAACTCCTCTACATCCAAAGATAATATTTAGATATTATTATGCATATCATAGAATGCATGGGCATCACCCAGATTCATGTTTGGCATTGAAAAATAATATACAACAAATAATTGATAATGAGGACACTATACAAGGTAAATTAGTCAAGCACTCCACAATGACATAGGAACACATTCACAAAGAGTCAAATTTAGAAACAATACAAAAGTGGTTACCAAAGTATAACTCAGAACAATAAAAAGATCAAAAAGCAAAATTAGATCAAGAAAAAGTACCACAAGCATAAATAAAACACAAAAAAGATGCAAATATACTTATCCAACATGAGTCTCAACTTTCAAAGTAGTATGGGTTTGGTCAAAAATATCTAAAATAGTTTAATTATCAAGGTCAAGGGTTGGGCAAGCATTCTCGAGGCATCACTACTATTTTATCAATTGATAATGTTTGTCACTAAGGTTTAGGATTTACTAAACATCCTAAAGCAAATCATTCATAGACATAATTTATCAATGGAAAAGATCCAAATATAGCAAAATTAAACACTAGCATTCCATTGGTTCAAAATCAAGATGATAATGATGAATGGAATAATACAGGGTATTATGATTTCCAAGATACTAACAATGAATCCAAATATTTATAATCATATTCACAACCATTTATTCATACTTCACAATCATGCATGATTCCTTTATTTGATATAGGACACCATGATAGGGAGTCTCCATGAGACTCATCAGTTAGTATCATCTTTCCTTAGCCTTGCCTATACATAGTTTCCTTTGCTTGATTGTACATAGTCTTATTGTGATTGATTGTACATAGTTCAAATATTCTAAAAATACAAAAACAATATAACATTCCAAAATCCAAAAATATTCAAATATGTCATAAACACCAAAAACATTTTGATTGTATGTATTATCCATGCTTTACATTTCTAATATCATAATTACACTTACATTTGATATTTTATGCTATTGTTTATTGATTTATCTACATTACCATGCTTCACTTGGTCTTTTTTGAGTGTGTGGAATGACTTCCAGATACTCAATTTCTTCACTCTACCCATTAAGGGGGCATCTTACTTATACATTTGAGACACACATCGATATATATACCCACTGGGGGCATTTTCTACACAACTAAAACATCTAGGTTATGTCATTCTTATACCTCACACTCTAGTTATCATGTTGAGGTACATTAATTACTAGCTTATATAGATTATTCTATCAACATTTTACTAATATTTAACACATGTGTCTTTCTTTGCATATACCTAGTCATGTACTAACATGTCTTGTATACTTTCACTCTTGCTTTGATTAGTTAGATGTGATTGTATTTTCTAGTCTTTACATGTTTTATCTTCTTACTTAGCATAGCTTGATATTACTGTGTTTCCAATTCTTGATTGTCTCCTATATGTGCTTTAAGACATTTGTCAATGTCCTTTTCTTTTATTCATGTGTGTGACTTAAGACATTTTCCAATGTCCTCTGTTTGTATTCTTCTATGTGATTTTGGTTCTCATGCAAACCTTTGATTATTTCCAATTGTATGTGTATGTGTCATTTGAACATGCCTTGTATGCTTGCTTTCCTATTTGAGTGACATGTGCCCATGTCCCTTGTTTTCTTGTCCCCTTGGCCACTCTTGTATGCTTTTTTCTTTGTGATTTGTGTGTTTATTACTTGATTACTTTTCAATTATTCACAATGTCATGATCCATATCATACATTCTCTTGCTTTTTTGGATGCTATGATAGATGTCATGCTCCATCCCTCCATGCCAACTAACAACTAACAACTAACACTTCTAGTTCTAGTCTAGTAAATTGCACATGATATTACATTGTTATATCTATCTAGGCATACACTTGTTGATATAACAATATCTCAATACAAACCATGTTATATCTTAAAATATCTTATCGATTATCATTGATACATCATGTATATTTATATAATAACACACTTTTAGGGCTCTTTCTTCTAAGAGCAGTCATTACAGGGTCTCCATTCCTACCCTCAGAAGAAGGAACACAAATAAGGGTTTTGCTATAGAGATTAGAGCTCCTACTGGTTAAAAAATCTAGTTTTAAGACACTCAAAATAGTAACCAAACATCAAACCTGTCAAAACAAATTAGGAAGATAGTGAAGATTCTAGAATAGTCATCAAATTTATCCAAGGAAAATACCATTGAGATTGAACTATAGTACTAGTGTTGTTACTATCCATTTTTGGTGCTCTTATCCAAACAACATAAAAACCAATTTTTCCAAAAGCAAGTAGAAAATTAGGTTTAGCTATAGTTTTACACTATCAAACCAACTTAGTATCATTAGTTTTTAGTTCAATTTTGCTCAAATAATCTAGACATAATGGCATCATGTATGGCATGATTGACTCTCACTTCTAGTTTTATATATGATAGTTGGTATAACATCTAGATCAAAATCCATGTTTATAACACTAGTGATTGGGGATAATATGCACAACACATATGTTTTCTTTTCTAACTAAGTTTAACATTACCCAAGCATTCTCAGTAGTTACATGCCTTATTACATCTACATGTGATTGGCATCATTTCAAAATGGATTTCATACAAGCCTAACCTTCACATTCTTGAGTTCTCAAGTAACTGAGTTCTCAAGTTCTTGAGTGGCTTCCATATAAGCCTAATTCTTAGTTTCGAAGTGGCTTTTACAAGCCTAATCTCCATATTTTAGAGTGGCCAAGAGTGGCCTAGTTTTTATCATACACTCAACTATCCATGCCAACATTATTAGATTACAAAGCATTCATGGGTTTCAGGATCCATCTCATATGACACACTTTTCATATTGGTATTAGTTTATAGCTTCACTTCACAGGGTAATAATGGAGCTAAAGGTCTAGCTAGCCTTTATATTTTTAAGCCACCTATTCATAGGGATTGGACACATAGTCTAAACATCAATCAAAACATGCATGACTACCTAGCTTTACTTAATAGGTGATGATGGAGCCAAAAGGCCAACCTTTGCATTCTTGAGCCACTTTTTGAGGAATTGAGCACTCAACTCCATTCATGATATTACTCTTGGTACAACAACATCTTATATTACTCATCATCACCCAATATCACAATAAGTTTTGTATTGGGTTGTGTACCTAGTGATGTGTATTCATTCCTTTCTTTGCCTTTCTATCTTACCCAGCTTTGTACATTCTTATTTTAGATATAGTATATCTAGTAAGAACTAATCTACTCTTTGTTTTCTCTTGCAGATTCACACTTCACAGTGTGCTCTCTCTATGCACACCCAACATCACATAGTTTCAACCTTGTAGGTAAGTTTAGGTGCTTTATATTGTTCCTTTATCCTATTATTTCATTTTGCTACATCACTAGAATAAATAGGGGGAAATGTAGTCATATAAAATACAAAAAATAGTAACTTGAGCATGGTTAATGACACATAACCATTAAGACCCTCTTGCTTACTCTCATGACCCTCATAGGCATCTTTTCATTGATTCCAAGTCATCTATAGCCTTTCAAACTTGATCCCAACTAAGTCATGACCCTCTTTTCTTGACCAATCCATTCCCCTAAGTCCCATAATCCCATGGCAATAGTGCCACACTTGGACTATAACATTGGTGCCACTGCTGTCTACTTTCAATTATATTATCCAAGATTATTTTTGGCCCCAATGGTCAATTTATTCTAGTTTCACATCCTTCTCTTTTTCATCCTAATGTGAGCACATTCAACCCATAACCAATAGATCCTTATAAAAGCTCATTCAAAGATAATTTGGAGAGAATTGGCAAATATCACTAAGTAAGAAAGAATAAAAGCATGACTATTCAAGCAATCTTCCCTATTCTCTACATATAGACAACCTATAGACTTCAAGTAAATTCAAATAATTACACTATTCCCTAGCCATTTCAAGCACATCTAGTTTAACATTTTGTATATTCATACACTTAATTACACAAAGCACATCAAGTGGGAGAACTATATATGGCTTGATCCCTCTTTAGAGTATTGATATGTAGGCAACGTGCTCACACAAGGGATATGGATCCAAATCTAGTGAATTTTACACACACTAACCCCCCCTCTTATTTTAAATTGGTTAAATAATTAAAAAAATAGGGTTTTAAAAGAAAATCTACTCTACAAGGAGATCCATAAACTTACAACTACCAAAACTTTAGAGATAGGGTCACACAGACTTGTCGAACAAAATGCAACAAACCTAGATCTTTAGGACAATAGAGAAAAAGGTGGACTATAGCACTAGTACCATTCTTATCCAATTTTGGTACTCTTGTCCAATCATAAAATGAAGTTTAGATCTTAGTTTGCAATAGCGTCCCAATCCTAAACAGTGAATTCCAGCCTCTATCTCAGTCAGCTCAACTAGTTTCCAACTAAGTCTTATTTTATTCCCTTTATTACTATTTTTAGAAAAGTTTGAATTACAATCAGTTTTCATAAATTAGTAGCTTGATAATTTCATATTTATTTTCTAATTTTATTACTCAAACCTTTTAACTAAATTAAGAATAAAATCCCATTATTCCTAAAATTATTAAATTAATGGGTACAAATACAAACCCAAGGATACATTTTTAGTTTAAACACCAATAAATATATATGGAATAATTACATAGATTATAATATATCTCTAGTTTGTATACAAATCAAAATATTTGCTAAAAATCATAAAACTCAAAGTAAAGTTTTTGCACATCAACCAATCAAGATTTTTACTTCAGAGTCTATACATCTACACACTAGTAATGTATCAAGTAATTATCTAGTGTTAAAGTCCCCTTCTACATTGACACAACATGCATAATATGGTCATTGGTTCTCCATGCCATCTAGGTTTAGACAGGCATACGATAGTCGTAGGATCTACAAACAAAAATCTTATGGAATATAAGAAAACCCTATACCAATAAATATAGAATCCTAATTCAATACACATAAGCCTAAAAATTTACACAAATTCATTAATTTTAATCCAATAAAAAAATGTATAAATATCATTATTTCAAACAATCAAACCAATTAAACACATATCAATATGTATAATATAACAAGATCCACTTACCAATACACATAGTGCCAACTTAAATAATAAACATTCATATATATCTCAAAATATAATTTCAATACAAATATACTACATCACTCAATGATGTAGACATGAATATAGGGACCACCTCCCTCACTCCCACTCTTAGATATATCAAAGCTCAAACTAGAGGCCCCCTATCTCTATGTGACCTAGATTAATGGCTCTACCTACTCTCTCTCATGATACATGCCCATTTCAGCCATACACTACATGATCTCATTAAAGATGTATGTATTCATATACTATTCGACTACTAGCCTCACCTAGAGCATCATGTGTGGTCATGGTATCCTATGAAGCTCAACATGTGACTCATCTCTATCCACTATTGCACGTCTATATGTAGGGTTATCTATCACCACTTAGTCAAATATATGGGCATGTACCTCAAACACATTAGTGTCCCTTTCCACCAATACATACTTCATAAAATCATTAGGAATATGCCATTTCAACTCATAAAGTGCTAAATCAATGGTGGTCTCCTGGTACTCATTGTCCCCTAAGCTTGCATACGTCCACATAGTTCATAATATTCCTCATCACATAAATATATAATTAGCTTCACATAAAGTATACAAACATATTACATTAACTTACCATGAACATCCCTAAGGGGATATACCTCTATTATTTCCTTTGGAATCATCCCACCTCTCAAAAATAGAGGTGCCCATCTATGATCACTCTACAAGGTTGTGTAGTCCTCAGTCACTCCAACATCATATATCTGGTATATCAATATCAGGGTCCCATTTTATTAATGGAGTATGAGATAACTCAATAATAGATGCCCTCAATATACTACCTAGCCTCTTAGGATCCCAATAATTTCTCAACCATATCATGGGTGTTGGGGGCACATCTTGCACCACACCAAACTGTCATATGACCCACTCATACTAAAATCACTCATATACATTGAACCAATGGTCATGTATCCAACAACTCACCTAAATCTATCTCAGCTAAATACTTTCCTTAGGCTACCCCTCTTATCTGCTATAGGGTCTTAAGATAAAATACCCCATTGTCAAACTATCTAATAACTATCAGCACTACATAGTGCTCATCTTAGGCATATGACCCATCCATGTCCATCTCTTTGAAAATAATTGTGGATGAGTCCAACCATCATATGCACACACAACTTGTGTACTTATAACTATATTCTTATATTACTAATAATGTAACAATATCAATTCTCCAATCTCTCCACCACACATCTCTTGTGTGAAATTATATAGATCCCTATACAAGTGAGTTAACATCATCTGACCTTAGGAATACATAGTATCATGCTCCTTGATATCCTAAACTATCTCATGCATCTTATAAGAAATCAAAACCCTACTCCCATCTACAACCACAATGAAGATATCAAAATATATAAGAACTTTCATAATTTTAGAACTTCAACATTCATAATTAGGGTCAACAATATGTCACTAAGACTTTTTGCATGATGGTTCCCAACTACCATGGTAGAGAAATATCTAGAAACCTATTATATAGTCTAAGTACCTGTATCCTTCTATAGTATAGATTTATACCTAGAGATCGATAATCATAGAATTTGGTAAATGTCCTCTAGTGTTATAGTCATCTCCCCATTGGGTAACCAAAACATGTATGTATCTACATACCATCTCTCACATGACGCAGTCATCATATACTTATCCTAAAGCATGGGCTTTAGGAATGTAACATATCTCAAAATTTATCTCTCAAACACATCCATCTCATCATTTGATAAGGGTATATCTCTTAAGGTATCCATCATCCATCTAGTATGAAACCCCCTCATATATGCATTAACCTACAAGAGTATAACCAAATCAAGCATCAATAAAGCAAAATTAAAACCAATAGACAACAACACACATAAGGAACTAGTTAACTATAGTCAACATCACATCTTAGGATTGATGGACACTATCATAGCATATAGGATAATATCACTAGATAGTAGCACCACATCTTGGACACTAGTGTTATGTCCTAGACAATAGTGCCCAAAATTGGACATTAGCACCATTTTTTGTGAAATAGGCCCTAAACTAGTTCATTTTTAGTAAAAGCAATAAAAATATAGCATAAATAACAAAAATAAGAAATAGTTTAGGTTCCTTACTAGGTGAACCTCCTTATCCTACATTTTTGCCTCGACCTCTTTGTAGCGAGTCAAGCTAACTCTTCATCTCCTCAACATATTTCTCTCAATCAGACACACAATTGATTTCAACTCAAATGCTCCAAATAAATTTCCAAATTAATCAAATGACCTATTTAGGTCATACTTACCCAATACCACCTTATTAAGGTTCACCTTATGCATGAATTTCACTGACTAATAAAAATCCCTTGTTAGTGCCATATCTCAAGAACCATATCTCTGATTTTCAAATTGTTTCTTACATGTGGGACTTGACATCAATGTGTAACACCCCATACTCATTAAACTAATCTTCTAATCATTTTCATCTCTACAAAATGACAAAAATGATATCACTATAATTCAACTCAAAATAGATAAAACATATATTCAATTACACATTCAATTATCAACTTTATCATAATAAATACACTATTCAAACTTATAACACATAATACCTACTAATAAACACTAGTATAATATATAATTAATACTTTTGGTTAGATACCCTCACTATAGTCTTGGTTCTCTCACCAAAAATAGGAGAAAATAAACATAGATTACTTTAGACATAAAAAGTTTCATACAAATTTAGATACACCTGTCTATACAAATATATAGTCAATTCAGATACATATATTTAGACTCATAGGTTTACATAAGTATTTAGATTCACAGGTTTTTAGATATACAAACACATAAGCCTATAGAGATATTTAAATTCATAGGTTTTTAGACATATAGATACACATGTTTACACTTGCATTAGATATATAGATACACAAGTTTACACATGCATTTAAATATACAAACACATAAATCTACATAGTTATTTAGACTCACAAGTTCTTAGACATATAAATACAAAGCTTTACACAAGAATTCAGATATATAGACACATTTTTACATAGGTTTTCAAATATATAGATATATAGGTTTACACAAGTATTTAGACATACAGTCCACATAGATATAGATATGCAAATATATAGTTTTGACTTAGGTACTAGTTTACTCATATATTCACATACACAACTACATTAATCCAATTTTAGGATTTAGAACATATTGTAAATCATTCATCTATGATCCCTATTTTTAGATTATAGTCAATATCATCACCAGTATCATCACTAGGTTTTTTCTAGTTTGGGTTATATGATCATCTATAGTGGTTGATCCATAACATTCCACCAAACCTAGTTCACATACTCAAATTCAATCTAGATATTAGAGTGGAGAAAATTAATCCTTATTTCTCTACAAATTCATTTTACATACTCAAATTTATTTTATATATCAGAGTGTGGTAAATTGAGCCTTGTTTCTCTAAACATTCATTTTACATACTTAGATTCAGTCTATTTATCAAAGTGGTGGAAAGTGAGCTTTATTTCCCCACACATTCAATTTACTTGCTTAGATTCAATATATGGGGCATCCACACCATGTGTCTCCTCTTCACATATTTCACTCCAATTTATATCCACTTATTTGGCCAAGAAGTGGGCCAAATCCATATTACATTCACATAGGTAAGTATAATAATGCATTCCTCTTTTTTTTAATCTAGTACTTTCATTTCATTGCATTAATTGAATAAAAGGGGGGCAAATGTAAACACCCTAATTTTGTCTAGCAACCATAAGTACTATGTATTTTATTTCTCTTTCACATGAATATCTTAGTGATGATTATAATCCTTGTTCACTTGGTCATTTTGAGTCTTTTGATCTTTTTTATGTCTTATTTTCCTTATTTGTGATGGTCCCAACAGTCACAAGTCACCTTTTCCTAATCGTAGGGTCCCCTAGCCCATCTTACCTAATTTTGGCTCTATTTTAAGCCTTATGACACTAGCACCACTTTTAGGATAGTAGTGCCACATGGAACTAGTGTTCACTTATGGATCTAGTGTTTGATAGGTCCTTTCTCCCATGTTTGAGTCCTAACTCCTCTATGATCCTTCTCTTATGTTAGTATCCCTCTTTTACAATTTAGCAGCCAATGAAAAAGGTTTTATATTCAAAACAAAGTTCCACCTATATAAATAGACTCACAAATCATTTTACATCTAGAAACTACTATTTTTTCACATATTTACATAAAATCAAGTAATAATACAACTCAACACTCTACATACTACTCAATCATCACACTTAAACATTGTATGCTTAATGAAAGAAGGGCCTAAGTGAAAATAATTTTATAATATCATGTAATTTTATATTTTATGTTCCCTAAGAGATAAATACATGCACTCTAAGATCCATAACATTAGGGTTAATGTAGGTAGTAGACAGAATAATATGATTTCTGCTTCATGTGATCATAATATCCCACAACCTAGTTTTTTTGCATTTGATCAATTTATTATTTCATGTGTGAAAGTATTCATTAGCATTTTAGAGGAGATTCAACCATAAAAGTGACACAAGTGAGCCCCCAAATGACATATACCCACCTATAGGACCTCTAGAACCTCCCATAACTTCCCTAAAAATTTTAGATAGTTTTTATAGGAAGGAAATTAGCACCCAAATTAGACACTAGCTCCACACAGTGTTAATATCCTAATATGGGCACGACTATCCTAAGCTACATTTTAACAAACAACCATAAGATGAAATGTTCTTACATGTCTACTTAGTCATTTTTATTTCCCTAATCTATGTAAAATTTTGTTTATCTCTAGATAAGTTCCTTTTTCCTCTCACTTGCTATTTTTGGAAAGTTTAATTAAATCAATAATTTCTAGTTTTCATTCTATATTAACAACATGCTCATCCATTTAACTACATAGAATTTATACTAGTAAGACCTAAAAGGTTAAAATGTTAACAAAAATATGTAATGTATAATGAGATTATTGGGAGGACAAAATTCTTATGATTCTCTAAGCATCATAATAAACTATAAATGTGTAATAAGATTTGTCCCATTTCAATTGGTCTATAGACTTGAGGAAGTAATGCCCATGGAATATATAGTTCCTAGTTTGCACATTTCTATTATAATAAGAATTAGTGATCAAGATTATATATAAACATGGTTAATGGATTTAACCAAAATGAAAGAAAATAGGCAAAAAGAGCAATGGATATAGTAAGTTAACAAGCTAAGTCAAAAAATGTGGCATAATCACAACCTATTATCTAAATAATTCTATCTAGAATAAGCAATCTTACTATATGATAGAATTTTTAGATCATTTATAGGAAAAACATTAGGTGGAAGGGACCTTATATCATTCATGATGTTTTGTAGTAAGGAATATATTTTTTGAAATATCTTTAGGGAACCATTTTATAAAAATGTGTATATGGTTGTAAGATTAAGCCTTACCATCAATAATCTTTATCATTTATTACATAAAATGAGAAAGGGTGTTGATTAACACCATGTAGTTTAGGACTTTTATTTAATGTTTTATTGTCCTATTTTTCTTTTAGGTTTGTGTGTGTTTGTATAGTGTGATTTATATATCATGAGACATCAAAATTATAATTGTTATGTTAAAGTCACATAGTGTGATTTGTGAACAATTTTAACCCAAAGGAAAGATAGCTAACAATAGGTACACATGGATCATTAATCAATCTTGAGAACAAGGTGATGATAATCTAAGCACAAAGATAGAATGAGCAATGGTCATTTAAAACTATTAATGATAATGCACTTGAAATATTGCATCTTTCCCAAAGCAAATAATATGTCAGAATGATAGAATGTACAATAAATGAAAGTGGATAGGTGAGAAGATGATGTGTCATATTAATACCTTCCATTAGCTGGATCAATGTTTTTAGATGTAAAATGGTAATTTTCTTATCATCAACAACCATTTGACATTATTTCTCTAGGAAAAATCATGTGTAGTTAATTCAACACATTTAAATCATTCTACCAGATGGATTTGAGTGACAAAAGCTATATAACACAGGATACAAATAACACAAATACATTAAAAACTATTTTAAATAAGGTATATATATGATTTATATCTAATTATGCGAAAAATTATTAATCCCACTCCCAGATATACATAAGGAAGAAATGGGGATTATCCTGACACTCAAAAAAAGAAAATACTATGATCCATATCCTTTCAATTTAATTGATATTATAGAATCCAATCTCTTTAGTCCATATCAATTGGAAGCAACATAGGTAGGAGCTCTGGTGATTCAATGCCCTCCACAAGGTTCTAATGTAGAGTGACTTATCAAGTTACCTATCTTTGGAAAATTGGATGAGGTAATGTTTACATTGATTAGAAGATATAATTAGGGTATTATCCATCTCTCCTATAATGTTACAATATTCATCAACCTTGAGACCACAATGATAGCAAAAAGACTTACAACTCAGGGAAAATTTACTTTGAATTATAAAACTATACCCCCTATACACTCAGACACAAAGGAGAAATATATTAGGGTAGGAAAGGGGATCCCCATTGACTCAATATAGGATATTTTGGTGTGAATTATTTTAGAGTGCATCACCAAATGATTTTGGTAGACCATAAAAAGTGTGAAACAAGTAACCAAAGGTATTTTTTACATTGCATATTAGATGATATAGATGCATGTGGATTTTAATTGGTTTATGTTTTTATCCTAATATATAATTATGAATATTAATAAGGTTCTCTCTAGAGAATTTAAGGAATTTCAATACCAATTTTTGGTCTTACTATATTTTACACAATGGAATTTAACAAAGGGCCCAATGAATCCCCATGAAGAATTTTAGCCCATGACTACATATACCAACATCACTTGGACTAAGATAGATCAATACTAAAATAAGTTTGGGAGATTTAATGTATGGTGGATTAAGATCCAATCCATGGTCATATTTCACCCTAGAGTACCCAAGGATGTTATGTAGTACCTAAGGCATTATGCATTGGTTACAAAGTTGTATAATGGGATTCAGATCAAATTTTATGAATCTCCCAAAGTAATAACAAATCCACTTACATTTTTCATCACCATTTTGGGTGCCCAGGAAAAAAATTCTATAGCATATATCCCTATATCCTCAAAATTTACAACTTGTGTGATCTATACGTCTAGGTGCATAATAACCTTTACCTACATAGTCACAAACTCAACCATAATCACCATATAAGATAAAATCAACTGCATCACAAGCTGATAAGGGAAATATGAAGGTAGCAACATGGTGAGCCTCAAAACCACCACCAAATAAGAGGACACATAATTCCAAATAATGGTTAGACAACAAACATGTTCCAAATATTTTTGTCAAATGTGACCTTACAGTTTTAGGTGTAGAGGAAAAATAAGTTATACAGTTAATGATCATAGATATTGAAAATGACATTTATGAGAAATAAGAGGGAAAATAATTATTTTTTTGAAAGGTAGTGCACACCTATTAGGTTTAGATTCAAGTGAGGATAGACTTGTGGGTTGATATTACCTAACCTCTTCCTTCCATCATAGTATACAATGTTGGGTAGGTAGTATTGCACTAATATTTTCAAGCATATATTTCATAGATGCATACAACTATAATATCTTCCAATGCATAGGAAATTGAATTTTAATTATAACAAAGTCCATATCCAACCTTACTGCATATGCCAAAGACCCATTCTACACCCAGACTCTCTCCAAAAATCAAGGACTAGATGGTGTCCTTTGAAGTATAAAGAAGGAGGTTAAAATGAAATAAACCTATGAATCTTTACAATAAACTCAAGAGATGGTATAGACTATAAATAGGTTAAATAATAATCTCACTCCTCCTCCATATTACAATAATAATGTGGATACATGAAGAGTTACTATTATTTAATCATCCTCTTATAAAGATTCATAATTAATTACAGTGCTCAATTCACCAACTCTTATGGAGGAGTCAAAAAAGACCATCTTACAATAGATAAGCAAAAAATTAAGTAAATAGGTATCGTAACATAATAAAAAGTTTATTAATAATAAGAGGATAAAATAAAGGCACAAAATGTCACTGAGAATAAAACTTGATAGGTGGTGAAAAATAAGAATAAGGAAGAGGTAAAGTGCAAGGATGCCAAGGAGGAAGAATAATGGAAGAAGTTGAAGAGGAGGAGAGTAGGAAAAGATCTAAGGAAGCTGAGGTAAAAAATAAAAGAGATGAATAAGTAGAGGTGAATAAGAATGAATAATAAGTAATGAGGAATAATAAAGAAAAAGAGAATCAAGAAGTGCAAGCAATGTAATAAAAGAAATATGCAGTAGAAGTAGTCACAAAGGCTCGATATGAGAAAAAAATGCTAAATAAGAATTGTGCACTAAAGAAGATAAATCCAAGAGGTAGGATAAGAATTAGCAAGCTAAATTTAAGGTTGAAGAGTAGGTTTACAAAGCCAAGACTAAGGCATAAACTAAAACTAAGGTTGAAGCCGATGCCAAAGATAAGGTTGATATAAAAGTTAAAGCCAAGGCTGAGGTAAAAGCTAAAACTAAGGCTGAAGTAGATTCCAAAGTTAAGGCTAAGGTAGAATCAAAATCCAAAGAAAAATTAGATCACATAACACTATTTTTAGTTACTAATAAAATAAGTAGTAGATACCACCAAGTCGATGGAAAAAATTGAGACCCAACAACCATTTCCCACATCTCAAGGTTAAAAATCATATCAAAGAGGTACACAGGAGGAGGCATCTCAACTTAGGCCTCCAATATCTAGCCAATGGCTATGGGATATCTATACATCATCCAACCATCACACAACCTTTTCCCTTTCCATGGCATAGATCAATAAGGCACCTATGATAGATGCAACTTCCTCTATAGCTCTAGATACAAAATTGCACAAAGCATCTCTAGATGTTTTTTAGCTTCTA
Organism: Torreya grandis; assembly: GCA_037957365.1. Lineage (NCBI taxonomy): Eukaryota > Viridiplantae > Streptophyta > Pinopsida > Cupressales > Taxaceae > Torreya > Torreya grandis. Next base: position 1,656,564 of record JARHVA010003383.1, on the reverse strand, counting down.
CTCACTAATCAAATTAAAGGTGTAACTAAATTTTAAAAATAAATTACATAGAAGGATTCCACCTTGGAGCATGAAGTCTTGCATATTTTGGATGACAATGAATATCTACACCTTCATTTCACTAATGCAAACCAAATCATTGATAATACTTATAGTGTTGGTCACCTAAGTCCTAGATGACCAAGTCAATTCATAAGAAAAACAATTCTTGACCCTATTATCACAACTAAAAAAGGAATGACTTGTGTAAAATATACAATCCATTTTCACTCAATGGTAGAACATCAAAGTAAATATGAAGGTAATTTGTGATATCTTAGAAAAATATGAGCAAGTCTTAGATACGGTTGCATTCCAAGCCAAGAAAATCACTTAAGGCATGTTTAATAAAATAAAAAACTCACCAATTTATTATATAAAGACAATACATAGTTATATATGGAAAAAATCCAAAATTATGATGGAATATCATTATACTACCTTTGCATCAATGGAAAATGCACTCAATTGGTTTCTTGAATCATGTGATAGTGTCATGTAGAAGCTACATACATGACAAAATATGATTATGTACAGTACATCTACTAGAATTAAAATTTAGAGGAATGTGGATTAGTTGGATGATCCATCCCATAATATACAACTCAAATTGTCAAATAATAGGGAACTCATCACCATCACAAAAGATGAATATATTTAGAATTTGATGGTGTCCCAAGCCCCACTACACACATTGCTCATTATGGTGCATAAATTTCTCATTGAATGGAAAATATTCAAACATTATTTATCACATCTAGATAGATCCATCACATAAATTATTAATCACCGCAATTTATTCTTCCTCATTAGATACAATAGGTGTTCTATTAGAGGAAAATAACTATAATTTGTTAGCCAATGATCCAACAACAACTACCTCCACTATTGGATTCTACATCACCAAATTATTTTTACATATCTCAATCAAAACCAACATCAAAACAACCTCTTTCATAGTCAATATAGGTCATGCCACCACCCTCTTAGTAGGTACTGCACACAATTATGATTTTTAAAATTTGAATAATTTTTGTATACTCTAGTAGGACTACTTTAAGCATTAGTAATAGGGCCAAGTTGGTTGAAAACCTACAAAGTACAACCACTTGGTTAGGCTAGTATATTTAAAATTTCAAAGGTAGTATAATAATATGATACTTAGTTTAAAATCTAAAAAAGTTATCTAATTAGTGTGCAAGGGGTGAAAATTGGTAAATGACACTTTGAGTGATCACCACAACTTATGTTTCTAGTTTAGTTTCTCAATGCAGAAATTTTTTTAGTTTCAACTCATGAAACTTTTTCTATGAATTTGTCTCAAAATGAGACACCTATTTAAGTATATGAAAGTGTTGGGATTAGAACAAGGATAAAAAATCATAGTGTAATGGTGGACATGTGTGCGACTCATACTATTTTGTCTTATGTATTCCCCTTTGTATGTATTTAGCTCTTGAAAGCATATTAGTAATCTACATAATGTGAAGAGTTTCCCTTTGGATGTATTAAAATGTTTAAATATGAAATGATAACACTTTATAAAAAATCTTTATATAGTGCTTAGTTATATTGTGAAATGGTTCTAATGTGATAGAGATTAACATACCATTCTTAAATAGTTTTCCCTATATGTATTTTATGATTATTTTTTGCACACTGAATTCTCTTGTTTCTAAATATGTAGTCATGTAAATTTTATCGAATGTTATGTAACTAATGTGTCTATGTTTTCTATGTCTCTATATCTATTCTAGTCAATAATTTAATAATTACAATCTGAATTGTGGTTTGTTGTATTATATTTTCACTTATCACATAACTATCCATGTATTAGATGTTCTAATGGGTTTCCTAGAAACCTCTTATAACACTAAAAATGAAGTGTAGAGCCTTGAGTGATATTTTCAAACATAAAAAATTATTTTAAAATATATAAATCCATATTTAAGCATCTACATTCTCACCCCACTTTAATCTAGTAATGCATAAATATGAAATTACTAGTTTAAAAGAAATAAAATGTGTATTGTGGTGTGTACAACACACCTTACTTTATGTGAGCCCTTTTTTATTTTTTTGTATGTGCATGAGTTGAAACCAAGAGAATGTTATAGGTGTAATTAGTGCATACAATATAAAAATGAAAAATATAAATTTCTTTGAAGAAACAAGAGTAAGGAAGGATTACATGTGTGTTGATATATCCATGTTTCCCCTTGATAGTTTACTTTGGGAATGATGATTCCTTATTGAATCATTGGAGAGAGGTTCAAAACTAAACCTTGGAGTTTTTAAGAGAGTAATTGGAGGGTGATCATGTCTCTAATATGATATAAGGGTGACTTGTGCTAAGTCCATTTAGAGCTCATAATATCCATTGCACAACTCAAATGTAACATAATTTAGCCAATCTTGCATGAGTTAAATGGTGTAAGCATATCAACCCATAATAGTATAATTAGCACCAAGTCTATCAATAGTGTATAATATTGATCTAAATATTCAAATAATCCAACTAGTATAATAGATAAATCTCAAATGGTGCATCTTGGTAGGGTCAGTGCATGAACATTGGTAAAATATGAATAATGTATCTATAATTTGGTGCATTTGCATGGCATATGCCCCTCAAAATGTGTCTCAAACTAAATTATTTGTTAAAAATTCACATATAATCTATTAAATGTGTATAATATGTATCAAAAATTTGAAAAATATGTCCTAAATACATAAAATTTTATCCCAAGTATATATCAAAATCATGTAAATTGAATCAAATTTTTTCAATTTTGTTAACTATATGTATGTGGAGTCATGTCTCTATGACATGCCCCTATTTATGTGACCATAATTTTGAGGTGATGTTAATGAAAAAAGTGATACTCACCTTATCTCAAAAGGATAAGATTACTATGTTGTATCTTTATGAACCATGTAGTAAAGAAGCATATAGTAGTATAATGTTGAAGAGGATATATCAATGAAACTTGTATGCATACAAGCTCTAAGATGCATGATATAGATCATAGAAATGACTAAAAGACAACAAGATTAAAATAAAATAAAAAACACATACAAGATCACTCAAAATTCACACAAATAGGGTTCTAAGGAGACTAGAAATAAGTGGCATGTTCAAATGCTACACACTTACGATGAGGACATATATAAATGTCCACCCAACAAAGATACAAGAAACATTTAGTGCACTATAGCCAATAAGTAAAAAACATGTTCAAATTTTACTCAAATAATAAAAAAAAAATTAATAAATACACTAAAGAAATCCATGTGAATAGATGAAGTAAATAAAATACATAAGCAACTAACATAGGCATATCATACTATTCCCTGCATACATATGTTATAAATAAATGTCATGTAGACTAACATACAAAGTTACATTGTATAAGATAGTAAAATGAGTATAGGAATGTGTAAATTTAAATATATAATATCAAATGGAAATGATCATAAAACAATAAAACATGTGTCAATCATGATCATATATAAGCAAGATGCTCCCAACATTGTGTGTCATGAAGGAATAGGAAAGTTACAACATCTACATGTGTATATATCATGGATCTAATGTATGCCTATATCAACTAAATTACCTAGGAAACATGTGTATAAATAAATTATATGCTATCTACTAGCGTAAAGTAAATAACATATGTAGAAATCTAGTAAACATGTGAAAACCTAAATATTTTTGTATTTACTTTTTATTTTTATTTTTTTGATATGTTTTGAAAATAAAGTGCTAGTCGATGATCCCATATAATAGATTCTAATAATATGATAGATATTGTGCATGTGTTAAATTGGTCATGTTTCTAAGGGTCATGTATATGTGCTAAATCTAGAAATATAGAATCTATAATACTTTATGTATGCCTCATAGGATTCTATGGTTATGAGGTAATATTAATATGTGTATTAGTTCATTGAACACATTGTTATATGATATGTGGGTTCTTTGGTGTAATATTAGGTCTCTATACCCATTATGAAACATGGTGCTTCATTGTCAATCATTGGCTAGGCTATGGATGTGTAATTGATTATCTTGAAGAATCCATTGTAGATCTATGATGTAATGACATCTGTAATCATACTTCCCATGAACTTACTCTTCCCTATGATTACACATCAAGTCACATATAGAATATCAACCCTAGTTATCCTACTTGGATATTTTATCACTTGTTTAAACATTTATTGCATCATATTCTCATCCCCTATACATCCATAGTTCATCTCAGTCCTTTTTCATGCCAAACATGCTCTCTAGGAACCCCCTAGGGCCCTTTCAAAGGCTTGTTGACTACCCTAGGTGGACTGTAGGCCTAGGTCATGGCTTATGAAGGAAACATGTGACTTAGACCACATGTTTTCTTCACAAAATTTGTGGTCTTAGGTCATGGCCTAAGCATAATGCATGAAAAAGTGCCCTGTTTGGGCCCAAATGGCTAGAAACCTCTAGTTTTTAGCTTGTTGATAGATTAAGGTTGAGATATATGCCTCTTTCTCATTCATTTGAGCTTCTCTATTGATCTATCTCATAGATTTATTTCTATAATATTATCACTTGATCATCACACTCAAATCTTGGATACCTTTTTGAATTTCTCTTGGTTCTTACTTGGAATAATAACTTTCATTATGACAAGGGATGCCCTACTACTTTGAAACTTATATTGGTGATTCACATTGATCTCTATAGTGTTCCTAAATCTTGTGTGTTTCTACTTAATTGCTCAAGACTCCATTTCACCTATCTCTTATGTTCCTTGGATTGGCTCTTTCATAGATTGGTAGATTTTCCTTCACCTTTTCCACAACTTTTGGCTCTTGGTCGAAACTTAGCTCACACACAACATGATCCTCTTCCTCTCTTGATTTATAACTTACATAATATGTCAGTATAAAGTATGAAAATCTCTCTTAATTTTTATATGAGGGTACTTTGTTATGCAAAGATAAATTATTGTTCGTTTGCATTAGTATACATGTTAGGTTTTGATTTGTTTTAGTGATCTAGCTTGCTAGGGCATTATCTAAGATAGTTTCTATAGTTTATGAATTTTTATGTGGTTAAATATTATCTTCATTGATTGAAATATATTTCATTACATGTCATGCTTACATTGGAAACATTTATCATTAAATAGTAGGATCCTATATGCTCAAAAATATGAAAATCTCTCTTAATTTTTATATGAGGGTACTTTGTTATGCAAAGGTAAATTATTGTTTTTTTGCATTAGTATACATGTTAGGTTTTGATTTGTTTTAGTGATCTAGCTTGCTAGGGCATTATCTAAGATAGTTTCTATAGTTTATGAATTTTTATGTGGTTAAAGATTATCTTCATTGATTGAAATATATTTCATTACATGTCATGCTTACATTGGAAACATTTATCATTAAATAGTAGGATCCTATATGCTCAAATATATATATATATATATAACTCTCTCTCTCTCTCTCTCTCTCTCTCTCTCTCTCTCTCTCTCTCTCTCTCTCTCTCTCTCTCTCTCTCTCTCTCTCTCTCTCTCTCTCTCTCTCTCTCTCTCTCTCTCTCTCTCTCTCTCGGTAAACTAGAAAATTACATTGTTAAAAAATAATAGTGTTGAAAGTAAAAGATAACTCAAAATTATAATAGGCATGCTCTTGAAACCTTACTTGAAAATGCATTTATTTATTAAAATGTCTTTCATTTATCCTAAAATTACCTTTGATTCTAAGTTTACATATCATTTTTAGCTCTCTTTATTCAACATTATTGTTTCCCTCTTTATTCAACATTATTATTTCTACAATTTATATGCAATCATTTGCCTAGTCTTAGTCTTATGTACTTACTTTACTATGGTTAGATCCTCTAAAGATAGATGCATCTTTTGTGTTCTTGATCATGCTAGCCCTAACCTAGTTTACAGGTCTATTTATAGTTTGGTGCAAGCTGACAAACTAGATGGCCACTATAGATCTCCTGTAGCCTATATAATCCACGAGCCTTCTATGTCAGGAATCTAGAACAAAAAATAGCTCTGATTCCACTATCAGGATTAGGAGCACAATTGATTACCTTGTATAAGCAACTATACACGAAATTTAACCAGAAGTAACAAGTAACTAGAAATCAGAAACAACATAGAATTTGAGAGACAATACAATCTTGTATTCAACTCATCCAGAAAGAAAATGCAATAAAGAAGATGCCACACTCTTATTACACCTCAAAGGCTTCCCACACCTCTAGGGCTCCCAGTAATTCTTGATCAAGAGTTATCTCTCTCAATTATGGTCACAATAATCAACTCAAACACAGAGTTGTTGTTCACCTCCAACCAGTCAGTAACAATACTGCCAATACACAAGTACTCAAAGTACTTCAAGTAGATCTCCCATGAACTTGCAACAACCTGCAACTCAAATGATCTTACTTACCATGTAGATATAACATGATCTTGCAACAATCTGTAGATCAACCTGGTCTTACACAATCTGCAAACCTAGATCTTACAATTGGAAGGATCTTTTCCTTGTCCTTAATTACAATACATCCCATGAGTATATTATATAGATCCCATGCAAAAAATAATTAGACACCTAATTACAATAATTAGACACACAAATCAAGACTAAAATTAGCCTTTTACATGCAAACAACCAGTTCGTTAAACAAACTATTCATGAACTGACAGTTTTGGAACCGCATAGGTGACCGACGTCGGTCACTGTTAGTCTGGAGATGACCAACGTCGACTGATTTTTGACTGATGTTGGTAGCTTCTTGTCTCACCCCTAACCGATGTCAGTTGGCCTGACCAATGCCGGTGACTGTGACACTCAGCAACCTCCTCTATGCTTGCATACAGTGAAGCTTTTAGCTCCATAACCTAACAATCTCCCACTTGGAGATAAACAACTGCATCTATACCTATACCTGTACATCATCTAATTTGTTTCTTGGCTTGTATCCCTCCTCAAGCTCAATATTAAAGACCAACCACCACACAACCTATGGTGCAACACCTGTCATCCAAGTCCCTTGCCACATCTGATTCTACATACGCATGTAGAGAAGTGCCTGACCCTGCATAGCATGTATACCTACTGCTGGTCCCTCTCAGATACCTGAGAATCCACTGAACAACTTTCTAGTGCTTCTTTCCTGGATTGACCCCAAACTCACTAACAACACCCACTGCTTGGGAAAACTTAGGTCTAGTACACATGTACTTAACCTCATCATGTGATTAGGGACCCTATTTTGTGAACTATCCATCCATAGGTGTGCTAACCAGTTCTGCATCTTGCATCTTGAACCTCACCACTATCTTATTCACACAATCATCTTGAGACAAGATCAACCTATGATCTTCCCTGTCTCTAGAAAAACTCATGCCAAAGAATCTTACTGCTCCCAGATTCTTCATGACACACCTCTGAACTAACTTTACCTTTAGCTCAACAACTCCCTGCATGTGTGACCCTAAAACAAGCATACACATCACATACAGTAACAGGATAATATAGATAATATTATCCAACTTGGTAAAGGAAACACAACAGTTACTATGACATTGACTAAAGCCCTGCTTTGTCATACACCTGTCAAACCTCCATTGTCCTGCAGCCTGCTCAAGACCATTGTGATGTCCCTTACTTAGGGGCTCTTTTGTCTCTACACAACTCTGATATATAGAAAATAAAGCTCTGATACCACTGTAATATCCCCTTCAAACAGGGAATATAACAACACAAAAACTCTGAACAAAGATATAATTTATATTGAATAAATTCAGAATGATAACAAAATATAATCTCTCAATAGCAAATCACCGATCTTATCACTTGTCCTTCTAAACTATTACAATCACAGTCCTCTCTTATGCATATAAAATATGAAATACAGTCTTGAAAAACCCTGGCTTTGCAAATCTGGCAATTGGGTTTGAATCTGGAAATTTTGTCTCAGCCTGCTGTGTTGAACACACAGTCACCAATGTCGGTTGATATACTGCCGATGTCGGTCACTGTAGGTCCTTCTCTATCGACTTCGGTCTCTAGTCGGCTGATGTTGGTCACTAGGGATCTCTGTTTGCTGAGGTCGGTGTCTGAGTGGATCTGTACGGACCTGTACAGACTTCGTACGACTGCCAATTAAGCACAACCTCCCTATTTTCAACCCTTGATCTGAAAATATATGTTTCTAGCATAGAAGATCTCTAGCTGTATAATTTATTGAATCAAAACATGAAGAAATAAATACCTAAAATATCTGTAATAAATTTTGTGTGAAGTTATCTCTCAACCCTATAAATTTTGTGATAACTTCTGGATGAAGCTATCTCTCAATTTGGCAATAGATCAGCTGATATTCCACAGCCTCTTAATTGCACACACTGAAGAGGGAACGTTCTCCAATGCAAATGGAATCTTGGAACCCTAGGCTCAGTCTTCACAGAAGAAATTCTTAAAATCAATATCAATAATCAATGGCTAATCCATAATGGCCTCCATGAGAAACCCTTATATCCTCAAAAATATATGCTTGCCCTAATTAGGGTTTCTTAAATTAGAATTAGGGTTTCTAATTAAAAATAGGCTAAATAATTAATATTTGATTAAATCAATCAAATATTAATATCTCCCTCAATACATGTCCATTTGAGCCCAAACGAAAGCCAACTGGAAAAACTCTGCTAAACGAAGCCACTCCAATCTCCATCAAGACTCTCTAACCATCCTATCAGCCTACGAGGGTCACATAATATGATAACCATGAACTTAGAACATGTCAACTAAAAAGGGGACATGACAATCCGCCCCTCCTGGAATTGCTTGCCCTTAAGCAATCGCTGAATGACAAATCAATCAATCCACCTAGATCCCAAATGTAGTTATGATCTCCACCACTGTCAATTAACACAAACCCCATGCCATGTCCATCCCAACTCTCATGTAATGGTGTCACATCATCTCTAGAACTAAGATAAGCACCCCAACATCCAATCCATAAATGAAAATCAGCAAGCAAACTCCTTACCTGAATAATATCTAAAACTGGATTGTGAAGGCTAGAAATAGTCATATCATCATCAACCTGTGACCTGACTATAACATAAAGTTGAGTCCTCACCACATGTGACAAATCCTAAACTGAACTCACCTCAAGACCAAGCTTTTCCTCATACCTCTCCTGTGTTGGTGCCAATGTGCAGTTGTCATCGCCCTCTATCATGTCATGTGGTATAGGTACCTCCATCCGATGAAAAAACATATATCTGAAGCTGTTGCCCCATATTGCCTTAAGAATATGTGTCTTCCCATCAACATTAAAGAGAACCTCCATGTCCTTGAGATGAAGAGTAACTTCCTCAAATTAATGAAGCCACTTCATACCCAAGACTAAGTCTATATCCCCCATGTTTACCACATAATAATCAGCCTTGAACTCATAGTTGTTCAAGCGCAATGGGAGGTCTCTAATCATACGCTCACACTTAAGAGTGTGACCATCGGCTACCTTAACTCTGATGCCCTCAAAATCTATGGTAGTGAGTCCACACTTCTCCACAAATCTAGCATCTATGAAATTATGTGTGGCTCCTGTATCAAGAAGGGTGATAACCTTTTGCCCTGCCAAAACTCCACAGAGTCTGAATGACTCATTCGACTAAATACTGGATAGGCATACCTCCTGTATGTGAAGCTCTAACTCTACCTCTGCCCCCTCAGAACTATTCTGTTGTTTGGAATCCTTAGAATCTGAATCCTCATAATATGCCCACATCACACGATTCGCCTTGCCCTTAAGCCTCAAAGGACAATCGTGATGGATATCATATGGACCTTTGTAATAGAAGCAAAGCTTCTTCCTGCATAGATCATTAAGCACCTCATGATCCAAAGGTGGTGCTACTGGATTGGCCTTTGAATCATTTTTAACCCCAGATTTATCTATGTTAAAATCTGGTCTCTCTGTATCCCCGTGGGAGTGCTTATGGTCTCTAGATGAAGAAGTACCTCTAGAGTTAAATTTATTGGAGGGGGCTACCATCTCCATACTACGTGCCTTATTCATAGCTACCTATAATGAAGGAGGATCAAAAGCTTTGATCCAACCTCTCAATGGCTCTGTCAATCCCTCTATGAAGAGAACTACCAATCTACACTCTGAAATATTGGGCACCATGACTGCCAAGCTCTGAAACTCACCAATGAAGGACTCCAAGTTACCTATTTGTCTCAACTATGCCAGATCTCAAAAGTAAACCTTGAGATCTTTCCTGTCAAACCACTCAACCAATCTATCCACAAAGTCCTGGTACTCTGTTACCTAATTATGCTGAAGTGTTACCATACCATGGTACCACCAATCATGTGCTACTCCATCCAAGTGCAAAGTAGCGTATTTGATGGCCTCTATCTCTGACATTGGTCTCAATGCCAAAAATGTGTCAAGCTTATGAACCCAAGCTTGAGCTGTCATCTTGCCATTGCCATCAAAAGTAGTCAAAGAAAGCTTACCAGTAGCCTTCTTCAGCGCACTGAATTAAACTCTAGGCCTCCTGTCCTGTCTAACCAATCTGTAGTGCTCTCTCCTCAGATTAACAAAATGATCAAAGGATGTCCTCTCTTGAACATGAGGAGGTAATAAGTCCCACTCATCATTTTTAGCCATGTAAACATCTACAAATGGGGAATTCCCTGCCTCCTCCTCTACTGGTGCCTCTGGTTCTTCTTGAACAAATGTAGGATGTGTAGGTCTATCAACTGTCCTGGAGTGAGTCTATTGTGGTCTCTGATTAACCGTAGCACTCCTATCATCTCTTTGGTCCCTATTTTATCCATCAGGTGTGTTCATCCCCCTTATCATAGTCATTAGTGCCTGTAGTGTCTGATTCATCTGTTGTTGGCTTGTCATCATAGCACGGTGAAATTCTCTGGTGTCCTGATCAGCATCATACCTGTGGCCCCTGGGTGGGCTGCCCTCATGTCTGTCACTCATGATGATCGGTATCTGATCTAACACCTGGGTACCTTCAAGCAAGGCTCTGCTGCATGTGTTATACTTGTGTGGTCCCAACTCTTGTGGCTGCATAAGATCTATAAACCCTCAGGCTGGCAGGATTTAGCTCTAATACCACTGTGATGTCCCTTACTTAGGGGCTCTTTTGTCTCTACACAACTCTGATATATAGAAAATAAAGCTCTGATACCACTATAATATCCCCTTCAAACAGGGAATATAGCAACACAAAAACTCTAAACAAAGATATAATTTATGTTGAATAAATTCAGAATGATAACAAAATATAGTCTCTCAATAGCAAATCACTGATATTATCACTTGTCCTTATAAACTATTACAATCATAGTCCTCTCTTATGCATATAAAATATGAAATATAGTCTTGAAAAACCCTGTCTTTGCAAATCTGGAAATTGGGTTTGAATCTGGAAATTCTATCTCAGCCTGCTGTGTCAAACACACAGTCACCGGCGTCAGTCGATATACTACCGACGTTGGTCACTGTAGGTCCTTCTCTACTGATGTCAGTCTCCAGTCGGCTGATGTCAGTCACTGGGGATCTCTGTTTGCCAAGGTCGGTGTCTGAGTGGATTTGTACGGACCTATACGGACTTCGTATGGCTGCCAATTAAGCACAACCTCCCTATTTTCAACCCCTGATCTGAAAATATATGTTTCTAACATAGAAGATCTCTAGCTGTATAATTTATTGAATCAAAACATGAAGAAATAAATACCTAGAATATCTGTAATAACTTTTGTGTGAAGTTATCTCTCAACCCTGTAAATTCTATGATAACTTCTGGATGAAGCTATCTCTCAATTTGGCAATAGATCAACTGATATTCCATAGCCTCTTAATTGCACACACTGAAGAGGGAACGTTCTCCAATGCAAATGGAATCTTGGAACCCTAGGCTCAGTCTTCACAGAAGAAATTTTTAAAATCAATATCAATAATCAATGGCTAATCCATAATGGCCTCCATGAGAAACCCTTATATCCTCAAAAAGATATGCTTGCCCTAATTAGGGTTTCTAATTAAAAATAGGCTAAATAATTAATATTTGATTAAATCAATCAAATATTAATATCTCCCTCAATACATGTCCAATCGAGCCCAAACGAAAGCCAACTGGAAAAACTCTACTAAACAAAGCCACTCCAATCTCCATCAAGACCCTCTAACCATCCTATCAGCCTACGAGGGTTGCATAATAGGCTAACCATGAACTTAGAACATGTCAACTGAAAAGGGGACATGACAACCATATACCCTGGCCTTCTGTCTCATGTGTCCATTCTCTCTCTTCTTTGACTTGGGAATCTATTCATCTTTTAGTGCTTTTTCTCTGGCTGGCAACTCTACCAAATCTCCCATTTGGTTCTCATCCAAGGAATCAAATTCCTCATTCATGCCATGCTCCCACTATTTCTTGGATTCTACCTACTCTACTTTTTCAAAACTTCTTGGTTCTTAACCATCAGTGAGCAACAAGTAATCTAAAGAAGGTGAATAATGAATTTGAGGCCTACTTACCCTTTCAATCCTCCATATGGGCATTTGAGACTCCTTGACAACTTGTTGTCTACCCAAAATCTATTCCAATGACTAATGTCAGTCACCACCCAGTTTGCATCTGACTGACATTGGTTCCATACAACTAACCTGATTGTCGATGCCATTTCCCTGACTAATGTCAGTGTCCCCCTGGTTGCTGATGCTAGTTCCCTGATCGACATTGGTCACCACCTGCCTGACACCACCAACTCTGGTCTACACATGACCAATGTCAGTACCTATCTATTCAACATCGATTCTCCCTGATCGATGTCGGTACTTGTGTTTACCTGTGAGTGATGAATTTTTGCCCATGATCTTACTTTAAATCATTCCCTTGTTCAAATTTCCCTACTCAAAATTATTCAACCCCTGTGACTGATCTCTATCCATCATCTCCTCCTTGAACACCAAGGCTTTCCTATTCTTGTCAAAAATATTAGATTTCCTCTTTGTGTAATAAACCCGATCCTTTCTTGTAGCTTCAGTATCAAGAAACCTCACTTTCTTATGTTGCTTATAGAAATCTTGATCTATGCTATCCAGATTTGAACTCTTACACTTTGAATCAAGAACATGCATCCCATTTTTATTCATTTGACCAAGCCTATGAAGCCACATCTTTGAATCTACAATTGAAGTAGATAAACCAGAAGGAGAATCAGTAATACAAGTAGATAGATAAAGAGTACCTACTTTCTTACCTCTTGCTAAAACAAGTGCACCCTTGGTAACTTTCCAAGAGTCCACTATGAGAGTTATTGTGCATCCCTCATCACCCAACTTTCCTACAAAAATTAAATTCCACTTTAGGACTGGGACATGCATGACCTCCTTCAACACCCATGTGTTGCTTGTCTACAATTTTAGCTGCACTTTCCCTTTGCCAACCATTTGACAAGGCTTACCATCTCCTAAATAAATCTCTCCAAAGTCTCCTTGGACATATTCATGGAAAAATTCTCTATTTGGGGTTGCATGGAAAGAGGCACCAAAATCTAAAACCCAAGATTCCACTTTATCCAAGGAACATACAAGAGCATCCTATGCAACAATATCTGCAACATCTGCTTCTTCATTTCCTTCATGCTGATCTTCAACCAACCTAAAATATTTCTTTTCGTGCCCTTCTTTTCCACAATTCTAGCAGATAATTTTGCCATACCTGGATTTGGATCTCCTACCTATCTTTGACCTTGATCTCCCTTGCTTGATCTTCTCTCTTTGCCTTCCCCTGCTTTCAACACTTAAAGCATTCCCTGATGATTCACCTATGCTTTTCCTATGAATTTCTTCATTCAAGATTACACTAACAACATCATCCACTTTCAAGATATTAGAAGCAAACGTAGTATTACTAACTGTCATCACCAAATTATCCCAACTTTCAAGTAATGAGCATAAGATTAAGAGAGCCTTAATTTCATCATCAAAAACAATATTGACTGAAACTAACTAGTTTACCAAACCATGGAAATCACTAAGATGACTGTGTACAGATCCACCTTCCAACATTTGCAAATTAAATAACTACTTCATAAGAAATACGTTATTTGAACCTGAGGGTTTTTCATATAAATTTTCCAAAGATCCCATTAAATCTATCATTGTCTTAGCCTATGATAAGCTGGAAATCACAGACGATGCTAGGCTCAACCTTATAGATCCCAAAGCCTTCCAATCAAGAACCTTCCATTCTTCATCTTTCATATCCATGGGCTTATATGCAACCCCACCAAACGGTAAGTATAGATATTTTTGATACAGATAATCTTCTATCTGCACCCTCCATAATTGATAATTCTTGCCATTAAACTTCTCCATTCTTAGCTTACTTTCTTCTGCCATTGCTATACTCCCACTCAATCAGAAACCCCTGAGAGTGACCTGTAATCAAACACAAACCTGCTCCCTGCAACCTTGCTCTGATACCACTTTGTCAAGAACCTAGAAAAACAAATAGCTCTGATTCCACTATCAGGATTAGGAGCACAATTGATTACCTTGTATAAGCAACTAAACATGGAATTTAACCAGAAGTAACAAGTAACTAGAAATCAGAAACAACACATAATTTGAGAGATAATACAATCTTGTATTAAACTCATCCAGAAAGAAAATACAATAAAGAAGATGCCACACTGTTCTTACACCTCAAAGGCTTCCCACACCTTTAGGGCTCCCAGTAATTCTTGATCAAGAGTTCTCTCTCTCAATTACGGTCACTACAATCAACTCAAACACAGAGTTGTTGTTCACCTCCAACTAGTCAGTAACAATACTACCAGTACACAAGTACTCAAAGTACTTCAAGTATATCTCCCATGAACTTACAACAACTTGCAACTCAAATGATCTTACTTACCATGTAGATCTAACATGATCTTTCAACAACCTACAGATCAACCTGGTCTTGCACAACCTGCAAACCTAGATCTTACAATTGGAAGGATCTCTTCCTTGTCCTTAATTACAATACAACCCATGAGTCTATTATATAGATCCCATGCAAACAATAATTAGACACCTAATTACAATAATTAGACACATAACTCAAGACTAAAATTAGCCTTTTACATGCAAACAACTGGTTCGTTAAACAAACTATTCATGAACTGACAGTTCTGGAATTGCACAGGTGATCGACATCGATCGCTGTTAGTCTGGAGATGACCGACATCGACCGATTCTTGACCGATGTTGGTAGCTTCCTGTCTAACCCCTAACCAATGTTAGTTGGCCTGATCGACGTCGGTGACTGTGACACTCAGCAACCTCCTCCATGTTTACATACAATGAAGCTTTTAGCTCCACAACCTCACATTCTAGCCTCCTAGTTGTTTATTTAAATACCTTGTATACCCCTCTACTAAATACTAGTGGTTCCATTCAAATTCTTGGAGCTACATTCTGGAATGCCTAGTGGGACCTCACATATAGTCTCATGTTAGTTCTATCCCATTTAGAGCTCTCTTAGCCAACTACCCTATATTAGTTATTAGGCTTTGCTTTTAGTTGTGATTTAGATCTCACCTTGGTTATTTTCTCTTGATTTAGTTTTGTGTCATTATTTCTATTGTTTATCCATCAATTTGCATTTTTTATTGTCTTCTATGTTTCTCTTACTTCATTGCATCCATGGATAGTCCCCCACACTTGGGATGCCAATCCCATAAAATTTAAGGTCTCATCTTTGAGCTCACCCATAAGCAAGACATATTTGTAATGATATGCCATAGACACCATAGGATTTAAGAGGTTCCATCGACCCAACATGGTGGTCTACACCCTCTCACATTCTAAATGGAATAAGATGGTTGGACTATAACCAACATACTCAATCTCCTTTTCACCAGTTTGTCTTCATTCATCTGAGGATATTTTTTCTTTGCTTCATATCACATCTCATTCACCAATTCAAGGTGATGAGGATCCCCTTTTATGACTATGACCTAATGAGATGTATGTGATCATTGATGGTTTCTATAGATGCCTTTATGTGAATAAAGTGCATCCTTCTCCCCTTAGGAGTTGGTAGAATGATTCCTCTAGAGATATAGGTTACACCCACTCAGTTTCAAGTGATTCAACCAATTCTCACATGAGTTCCCCACCTCTTTCTTGATAGGAGACTCTACAGTAAGAAAAACATTATATCTATGTTATGGGTCTT
Source organism: Torreya grandis (assembly GCA_037957365.1). NCBI lineage: Eukaryota > Viridiplantae > Streptophyta > Pinopsida > Cupressales > Taxaceae > Torreya > Torreya grandis. The sequence continues at coordinate 1,640,236 of JARHVA010003383.1, read as the reverse complement.
AGGTATTCTAACTTGGTAAGGTATCTCTGGCATGAGGAGTCTTCTCATCCTCCTAGATATTATTTTAAAGTTTTAGATGAGTGTGCTAATTTTGATCACCACCTATGGACTAGAGATATGTGGGATGCCTATCATAAGCATCAACACCCTTCAATTGACCCTTGTTTGATGGAATAGGACCAACATTAAGGAGACTTAGGTCATCATGACCATTTCTATGAGTATGCCATGTCATCCCATCATCCTTGTGGGAAACATTATCCTTACCATGGTCATTCCCCACCCCATGGTAAATATTATTTCCACTATGAGAATCCTCCCTATCAAGATCTACCTTGATATCACCCTCCCCATAGTCATGGCTATGATGATGTTTATGGGCATAGGCAATATCATTACCATCACGAGCCTCCTCTTGGAGATTGTCACCATCCTAATAACAATCATGCCTATGAGGATCTCCATTGGAATCCTTTATCCCCTTGGGTACATGTTATTCCCCTTCCTACTCCTATCCATGAACTGATTAAGTTTAATGGGACTAGGGACTCTAGTCCAATAGAGCATATTATGACATTTATGATGGTGTGTATGGATTTTGAACATGATAAAGGCATGATGTTGAATCTCTTTGCTCATTCTCTACAAGCTAAAGCTCTTGTTTGGTTTCAAAAACTACATCTAGATTCTCTCTAGTTTCTATTTCCTTCTGAATGATTTCCTCCAATAATTTGATATCTCATGGATATTCAACCTCAACATCCAATCACTCACCTCCATGGCCCAAGCCAAGGGTGAGTCACATTTTTATTTTATGCATAGGTGGCATTCAACTTTCCATAGATGCATAACAAGGTTCTCAGATGATCAACTTTATGATATGTTCATGTGAGCATTGAGGTAAGAGGTTCACCTTGAGGTCCCCAAGAATGATCTTACCTCATATGATGAAGATATTAATGAGTGTCTAAATATTGAAGTATTTGAGGTACATGTGGGCATGTGGCCCATACCAACCCAAAATTCATCCTCTTTATGTGATCATAATCATAATGTGATCAAAGATGGTGTTACTGAGTCTCCTCTTAAGAAGAAGGACAATCATGAGGTGAATGTTTTGAGCAAGAATCCAACTAAAAATAAGGATTTTGAATCAATAAAAACAAAATAATAGATGGTTTTTCCTTATGACCCCACCAAATTTTACAATTACCATTGGATGAAGGGGCATCTTGATGTTAATTATGCTACCCAAAAGTCTAGTGCACAAGCTTTGCCTCTGTCTTAGAGTTCTCCTCTTTCAAAACCTAACCATAAGTTGAATGTGTTTAAGGAGCCTCTCCCTAAACATAATAAGGAAAAAAAGAAGAATAAAAAAAGAAATAAAAGGCTAAGGCCCATCATTCCCCTTATTGATCTTTCACCTCTTCTAAATCTTCTTCCCAAGCTAACTTGAGAGGGAAATACAAGCACAAGAGTAGCAAGGTCATTGTTGCTATTGACATAGCCTCTTCTAGGTATGAGTGATTTATCAACATGTGCTCAGATCAGGTCACTAACCTTATTGTAGATACTAGTGTCACTAGGCCTCTTATCCATCCCATGAGGGTAGGGAATCCAAAATTCATATTTGACTTTTGACGTAACATCCCTTCTCAAGATAGACAACATCCTTACTCCATCATAGAGGAGTTTTAGGGCATCTTAATTGGGATCTCCATTTGGTACCTTCTTTAAATTTGCCCTAAGTATAGGGGCCTTATCTTTGATGAGCTTGGTCTCTCTCATGAGGGTCCACTAAGGGATGATGTTGAAGATTTGTTCAACTCTAATGCATCTAAGCACCCTCATCCTCCTATCTTATCTTTTAACCCCACCTCTTTACTAGATTATTTAGTTCTTACAAAGAGGGATTGGTTCCTTCTCTATATTGAGACCTCCATCAATGAATTTCATGTTAAGAGATGCATCATTAATGAAGGATCTAAATTGAATATCATGCCCCTGTGTTAGTTTAATGAGCTTGGGATTAGTTAGAAGAAGCTCTCCAATTCTTGCCATAATTGTGTTGGTTTCAACAACATGGTTATACCAGTGGGGAACATGAAGATCTAGGTCAAGTTTCACCCCAAGATAATGATGATTGAATTTTATGTGTTAGACTTGGATATTTCATACAACATGATTCTTGGACATCCATGGACCTATACCATGTAGGCCATCATGTCAACCATGTTTTGCATGGTTCATTTCACGCATGAAGGTGAGGTTCATACCATAGAGGCTAACCCAAATCCCTAAGAATTACTATACATAAAGAAAAATCCATTAAGTAAGGCTTTGGATATATCCTTATGGGGATCTATGGAATCCCACACCCCCCTAATTTTGAGTCTCAATTTCTCAAGGATGAAGATTGTGATCTAGTTGAGTATCAGGGTACGTTATCTCCTTTGGATTTTTACACATGTTAGCTAACTCTCTCTCCTACCCCACATCTTTGGGGTGGATATCCTATTTTTTTAGACCTCTTTCAAGATGTTTTCCCAAATGTTGAACTTTCCATCTCATCATGCTTCTCCCATTAGAGTGTTATCTCTCTCAATATATTTCCTACTGAGGCCACTAGTGTATTTGAGTCTGATCTTGAGTGTTATTCCATCCATGGTATAACATACAACCCAATAAATGAGAGGAAAGCTTATAATAAGATCATTTATATGCATCTCCCACACTATCATCCTCTTACTTATTTATGTTTAAAGGTCTCATTCACCAATAATCACCCCACCTTCAACACTATTGTGTTTTGGGTCATGACTGGTTAACTTAAGGATGTGGATTCTCCATCTCCTTCCAAAATTTTCCCTATTGTTTGGACTCTTCATAGGATAACCAATGTCATGCCTTAGGGGAAAGCCTATAGTTAGGGTGAAGTGGTGGCCTGCCCTCAGGGGTAGGGATGGGCTTGGGCCTGTGGTGCTTTGGTGACCCTCAAAACTTATTAGAACACCCTTCCCAGGCCCCTATTTGGGGGATTTCACCTTTCATGGTATCCATCATCATACCCTTATGGGGATGCACCTTGGGATAGAATCAAAGTGTTTTTATTATTTTAATTGGTTAGGCTACTATTTATTGGTATCTATCCCTTTACCAACTTCCTCTCTCTTTCTCTACAATGCTTGTAAATGGTGTGGGTTAGTGGCTGTGGTTGCTTGCAACTTGATATAGCCTTCCTTGGATGGTTTTTGTTTATCATAGGCCTCATACCACCCCTCCTTGCCTCTCATTGCAGTTGGCATTAAGGTGATATCTTATGGTTAACCACTGCACAAAGTGATGGTTCTATCTATTGAGATGTCTTTCTTGCCTCTAGTAATTATAATCCTCCTCACATCTACATGAGAGAAAAATGTGACCCTAGATCAGCTATACATGAATTATAATAACAAAAACATGTTTTGACAATCTCAAAAAATATTTCTCTTATCTCCCTCCCTTCTTAGCTTTTCTAGGCAAGTTTTGGGCCTTATTAGGCTCTTTGGGTCTATTTTTGGCCATTTTCATCCCAGGCCATAGGTTTATAGGAAAAGTCATGCCCTGGGCTTGGGGCCTTCTTTTGGCCCTCTTTTGACCTCTACTTTTCTCCATTTTTACTCTTAAAACCACAAAACCTTCATCTTAGGGGGTTTGGCCCATTTTGGATGTAATGGCAGATTCCATTTCACTCTTTAAGGTTTCCTTGGGTGTGTTTTAGGATTATTCTGGTCTCTTAGACCCCTAGGTCCTCTAGAATATCAGGCCCATTTACTCCTTACTAGATACACCTTGGGATAGAAGTTGATCTCTATTCTTATTTCAATCAGTAGTTTTTTAACTCATTCATAGCTGATCCTTACTGACTCCCTCTCCCTCTTTCATTATGGTTATTGTAGGTGTGGGTTCATAGTTTTGGTTTCCCTAGGAATTTTTCTAGTCTTCATCAACCATTCTTCATCCCTTTATAGACATTATAACACCCTTCATCATATTATCCCATAGTTAGTGTTGGTCTTTTCCCCTTAGTTATGACTTGATTCTATTTTTTATCTACCTTGTAAAACTCACTTATCCTACATCATGTCAAGATGATCTTTTCACATTGGCCTCTTGCATCCCTAACCGCCATGATGGTTCACCTCTTAGTGGTGATTCATGTAGATGGTGGTAGTCAAGGTAACCTAGGACTTGTCACTACCACTTAGATTATCGATGACCCATGGGACTATGAACTTATTATAGTTGGTTACCTCCTTACTAGTAAGATGACTAATGCATCCACATATCACACAATCATTAGTGATTTAAATAACACTCATGTTTTGGGTACATGTTATGTTTAGTTTTTCTCTAACTCACTCTTAGCTGTCTCATCTCATCGGTACTTGAGCCAGCCTTAGATCTGAGTTGATCCCCCTTTTTAAGGTGGTGTTTGATTTAATTTCCTTCTTAAAGGACATCTAGTTCACCCATATCCATTGTAAGGAGAATAATAGGGCTAATGTCTTCGTGAATGTCATTTTTTATGGTATGATTTGATTTGATATCACTTGTGTCACTTATTTTTAGAAGCTAGAGCTGGAGCTAGAACTAGAGTTGGATATTGGGATTACATAGCATTTACACTCTCACCCATGGATCATGTCATCAACTTATTTCACCACCATCCTTATCTGGTAAGTGTAGGTAATGTTCTCTTTTATCTTTTTAGTTCATGTTTTTCTTTGCTTTTGTGTAGCTTTTAGGTAATACACAACACTCCTTGTTCATTTAAACACTGACTACTTGTACCTCGAGGGCATATGTAATCATACTTCTCATGATTATACTTTTCCCTATGATTGCACATTAGCTCAAATGTAGATTATTGAAGCTGGTGTTTGGAGACATTTTCCACTCACTTGGATCTTTCCTACATCATATTCTCATCCCCTATACATCCTTAGTCCATCTTGGTCCTTTTTCACACTAGATAGGCTCTTTAAGGATCCCTTAGGGCCCTTTCATAGGCTTGTTGACCACCCTAAGTGGCCTATACACCTAGGCCATGGCTTAGGAAGGAAACCCATGGCCTATTACACATTTTTCCTTCATGAAATCCATGGCCTAGGCATAATGCATGAAAAAGTGCCCTGTTTAAGCCAAAATAGGTAGAAACAACTACTTTTTGGATTATTGGTAGATTAGGGTTGAGATATATGCCTCTTTCTCATTCATTTGATCCTTTCTCAATATATATCCTATATATTTTTTCTTTTATCTTCTCACTTGATCATCACACTCAAATATTGGTTGCCTTCTTAAATCTCTCTTGGTTCTTGCTTGGCACAATAGCTTTCATTATGACAGGGGATGCCCTACTACTATGCATCTTATCTTGGTGATTCACATTTCTCTCTATAGTGTTCCTAAATATTGTGGGTTACTACTTTATCCCTCAATACTCCATTGCACCTATCTCTTATGCTCCTTGCATTGGCTCTCTCATAGATTGGTAGCTTCTCCTTCACCTCTTCCATAACTTTTAGCTCTTGGTCTGGACTCAGCTCACACATATCTTGATCCTCTTCATCTCTTGCTTCCTATCTTGGATAATCAGTTGGTATAAAGTCTACACATTTCTCTTAAGTTTGATATTAGGGTACTTTTCTATGAAAATTGAAATTCTTGTTTTTTATAATAGTATACATGTTAGAGTTTTATTTGTTTTAGTGATCTATCTTGCTAGGGCATTATCTAGGATAATTTATAAATTTTATGCATTTGTATGTGGTTAAATATTATCTTCATTGATTTAAATATCTTTCATTACATGTCATGATTGTATTTAAAACATATTTAATTACATATTAGGGCCTTATATGCTCAAAACAATCTATACAACTTACTTAAACAATCTCTCTCTCTCTCTCTCTCTCTCTCTCTCTCTCTCTCTCTCTCTCTCTCTCTCTCTCTCTCTCTCTCTCTCTCTCTCTCTCTCTCTCTCTCACACACACACACACACACACACACACACACACACACACACACACACACACACACACACACACACACACACACACACACACACACACACACACACACACACACACACACACACACACACAGACACACACACACACACACAAAACTAGAAAATTGTATTGTTAGAAAACAACAATGTTGAAAGTAAAAGATAACTCAAACTTATACTAGGCATGCTCTTGTACCCTTGATTGAAAATGTATTTATTTATTAAAACCTCTTTCATTTTTCCTAAAATTAAATTTGATTCTAAGTTTACATATTATTTGTTAGCTCTCTTTATTTGACATTATTATTTTCATAATTTGTATACAATCAGTTGTCTATTCTTATCTACTTGCTTTACTATGGTTAGATCCAATAGAGATACATTAATCCTTTGTGCACTTGATTGTGTTAGCCCTAACTTGGTTTATAAGTCTATATATATCTTAGTGTAATCTAACAAAATGGATAGCCATTATAGATCTCCTATAGCCTATAAAAGCCCTGAGCCTTATAGCCTCTTAGTTGTTTGTTTAAATACCCTGTGTACCCCCTGCCAAACATTAGTAGTTCCATTCATATTTTTAGAGCTACATTATCTTAATGGGTGCATGAGAAAGGGTATTTCCTATTTATTACCCATTCATGCATGATCAAACTTATTAGGTTGTATAATTAGCTATCTTGGGAAACAAATTGCCTATTACAAATGATATTCATATTGAAACCCTAAAATTGTAATTATCCTATTGTAATTAATATACTTAATACAACCATATAATGTGGAAGGTACCACATAGATTTTATGAATTGAAGGTCATACAAATAACATATAAAATACCCCCATATGTTGTATAACTATTTTTTTGGTCACATGTATTGGATCAACCTAGAGAGGTAAATCAATCTCACTAAAACCTTTTTATATATTCCCATAGAATGATTTAACTATTTTTTAAAAAGGGAATAAATCATCCTATGCATAATCCAAATGTGTGAGTAATGTCATGGTGCATACATTATCACTAGAACCATTATCAACTATAACATTATGTATAGGTTAATGATCAATATGTGCTTTGATAAATAAGAAATGAAGATTTGAGTCATCATCGACAACCTCACTATCATCAAATGAAATGGAAGGCCTATAAACCATAGGAGGTATCTCACATGTAAGTGTACTAATAATACCATCTAATTGGTTCCCATAATGTGGTAGAGGAGGATGTGAATGATATGCCATTTTTGTTTCCAATTTTTTCCTTAGAGTGATATTTTAATGGATTGTTGAATATATTTTGATTTTGATGATAATTAGGTTGTGACCCTAAATCCTTTGGAGAATCCTCAAAGGTGATTTATTCATTATCACTAATTTAATGTATTTTATGCTTCAATTAAAAAAATTTGTTCCTATAATGCCCTACACATTAGTGATAGTCACAATAAACATTGACATCATATCATTTTGGTAGAGGTTGACTCATATAAACCACCATAAGAGGATGGAGAGATATGAGGTGACACTTCACAATATTTAGAAGTATTGATCCTAGAGACTTAGGTAATCATGTAAATTATCTGATAGGTTCATTGGATACCATAATCTGATTAGGTTAATGTGGCATTGTATTAACCATGGTGGTTGTTTCATTTTTAACCTCATTAGGTTTGACCTTATAACTTGGTTTGATATGAATCTTAGACTTGGATGTAGTCAGTGTGTTTGCTACATACTTATGCTTGTTTAATGAAATAAGTTTCATTTATCTATCTCAAAAAATATTTCATAAGTCATTAAAATATTTGAACTTATTAAAAAAAATAGACTCATGTAAGGGAACAAGTAAAATTTGTTTAAATATATCCTTAAGCTCTTTATTTTCCATCAAATTTTTCATTTTGGCCAACATTATCTTATACCTCAACACATATTCATTAATATGCTCATTGGTTCCTTGTTTTATCTTAAAAATTTGTGCATATGACATCTTTTCTCTAATGTTGATTGAAAAATGTGTTGAAAAATGATTTGCCAAAGGCTTGAATGTTCTTATGAATTATATTGGTAAATCAAAGAACCATCTCAAAACATAGTCATTTAGACTTCTTAGAAATAATTTGGTCAAAATATTATCATTTTTAGTTTAATCAAGGCATTATTTATAGAAATATTGAATATGTTTTTCAAGATCACCCTTAACATCATAAAGTGTGAAATTGGGTACAACAAAACTAGTTGGAAAAGGTTGAAAAAATATCTCAAACATTAAAGGATTATACAATACATATTATTAATCAATAGCATGAGTTGATTTCATATCATTTTACTTGATGTTGTTAACCTTAGATTCTAAAGCTTGCATAACTTATAAAATAGTGTGCATAGTAGACCCATTGGGATTTGGAGTTGAGATTTGAGAAGTCACCAAAGGGGATGAAAACACCACTTGTGTTGATGCAGACATCAAAACTAATAATTGAGTTGAAGTATTAATTGTTCTCATGGAAGATGTAGAAATAAGTTTACCATATAAGGGTTCCCCATTATTATATGTGGATGCACTAGCCTTAGCATGTTTATTAATTTCATCTCATGTAACTTAAACAAATGCATAAATTAATTATTGGTTTATATTTAGCTGGTTAATTAATGCTTCCTTGTATTCCATTTTAGAATGATCTTTTTGAACATTTTCTATATTTGATAAATGTAAATAAAAATGAAAAAGGTAATGAAATAATTTAGATATTCTAGTTATGGAAATCATAAACCCTAGAAGTATAAAACCCTAGAGTAACCTAAGATTTGCATAGAAATACTCAGAGGTCATGTTCACCAAATATTTAACCCTTTTTAGAAATAAGGATTAAATAAGATAAATTAGACTGATCAAAAAAGGAGTAGGATACTCTTTAAAAGTGGTTTAATTAATGAATTTAGATTCTAAAAATATTATAATAATAAATATTGAATTTTATGCATGTGCCAAATATATAGAGTACAAACTTCAATATTATAATAATAAAAATATAAAGGATATATTTTACTTTGCTTATACACTAATGTGTAGGTGGATTTAAGCAAGACAAGTGTAGAAATATACTATTTGAGGATTCTAACCAAGTCATCAAATTATGAAAATTATATTTTATAAACACAAACACTTGTGTCACCCTAGGGACACTTGTGTCGATGTTATTATCCATGATTCAATAAATCTATCCTATAAAAAATATTATTTATTGATTGAAACTTTCACTTAGGTATTTTTAGGCTTTTTGTCACCATTTATATTGTGTCATGAGATCACACACACTAGCTCTTTATAACACAATATAGTTAAAAACCTATCTCTTCATTCTAGGTTAGATTACCTTACCAAAAATGGCTTAGTGGGTTCATATTGCTGCCTTAACCTCAAAGTCCCCTATGTCAATCAATTTTGCCTACATAGCCATAACACTAAAAGAGTGCCTTAAATATATGTAGTTGTCTCTAATGTGTTGGCTTGTGTACAAGGGTGATATATTATATGCAAGTGCATGCAAATGATCTAGATGTAAATTGATAAATATGGCCCATGGGTTGTTCCTTGAATGCTTCAGACCTATAATATGACTAGTCCTATGAATAATATATAAATAGATAAGAATAAAGAAATATAACTTAGTTGTGAAACTGATTGAATGAAATTGAATATCAAGTAGCTTGGTATATTATATATGAATAATGAGTTGGATTTACCTTGTATTTATACCACATTTTTTTGGAAATTTCCTCATAGAAGTACAAATGAAACATAAAATGCCAACCATAAATTTCTAAATATTTGAAAATTTGAGTGTTTAAAAGGTATGGACACTTGTGTTAGACAACAAATAGTCTCATTGATGTTACTCTCCAAGTTTGAATGCAACTATCCAAGAATAAAAAAGGTTTTTAGAGTTATGTAATTGATAGTGAAGGACATATATCATAATTTCAAGCATATTGTGGACTAAAGGTGACCTAGGTAATGAAAATATTGGAGTCAAAGTACTGTAAACACTATTTCTAAATTATATATCACCTTAGTCTTATACACTTGGAAAATACATATCATGGATGTACCTTTAGCTTCTAGACCTTTCCCACTGCCATAAGGCTTGCATACATTATCTCTTTGTGCCAAATTACTTATCTCTTAGCTTGACCAATTTTATTTTAACTATTTAGACCTACTATATTTTCCAAAATGTTATAAACTTACTTATATTCCATATTTGTAAGTTTTAGACATGCACCTATTTTATAACTACCCAAACACTTGCATCCCAGTTAGATGCCTATGTCAATGCAAGTGTCCTACCCCAATGAAGTGTCCAATTCCCTAAAGTCATCTAATTTTCCAATGAAACATATTATTATGGTTGAACTAAGTTATTTAATATAGGATATTATCTAAATGGATTGCTATAAATGTAAGATCAACCAACATTCATTCTTCACATAGAAAATACCTATCAAATACCAAGGAAACTTACCAAAAGCATTCTATCTAGTACTTAAGAGAGCAAAGATTCATATTTTATCCTATTTCCATATAATTAATAGGGAAAACACATTTATAAGTTTTAATTATTGAATGATAAACCCAAAATCTATTTCCCAAGTTACAGGCTAGGTCATTATTATACTTGATTATCACACATTGTATTATTCACACATAATCCAACATGTAGGAGAGAACTACATAAATATGAGACCATATTTAGACTATTGGATATGTAGGCATCACTCATTAATAAAGGGTTATTTTAGGTATCTCAACACTATATGCCCACTAACCCATTTTTCCCTAGCCACTATGAAGATGGAGAAATAGGGTTTTATCATTTGACAAAGAGAGACAATCCATAACCCAAATATGAATGCACCAAAGATAATGTGACACATAACCTAGAATCATCCAAGTGGTCACGTCTAGTTTCAAAAGGCATTTCATATTTCATAGTTGTATTTGATCTAGATAGAAACATCAATGAAACCATCCTAATTTGATATAAGTGTCTACAAATATAGAGGCACACTTTCTAGAATCAGATAATTGTTCCAGAATCTAGATCCATCCCACTTTCTATTTTTTTCAAATTAAGATTGGTATTATCATAAAAACCATCTAAGTATCTTGTGTTTATTATCATTACACTATCTATCATAGTTTAAATTTTTATATTTAGCATCTCAATATAATAATTTTAGTATATGCTATACTTTAGTTTCACAAAAAATTGGCCTTATTTAGAGACTATCTACCATCCTTGTGCCCTAGGATATCTCTACCCCTTTAACCCTAGATTTTTCTTAGTCTATACTTTAGGGTTAAATGAGGACAAAAAAGTGAAAATGGCATATAATTCACACCCTCTTCTATTCATGACATACACCTCCTATGGTTTAGAGACCCTCCATTACCTTTGATGATGGTAAGATTAGGGATGATGACTCTGATATTCATTACTTATTCATTTGATCATACCTTGACCACAAACCTATACACAATTTTATGATTTATAATGGTACAAGTGATGACATTTGTACCATGACATTACTTATGTATTTGGGTTATACAAATCATGATTTACATCCTTCAAATAGATCAATTAGAGCATTTGATTGGACCTCACAATAGGTTCTTGGTGAGATTGAATTACATTTATAGGTGGGTCATGCCCATGTGGTTACATTTATAGGTGGCTAGTAATTGAGAAACCATTGTATCAAATATCCATAATAGGTTCCACAAAATCCTCATCTACTACACACCATATTAAAATATCTAGAGCACCTACACAAGTTACTATTAATATTATTCAAAACAAACCTCAGAACACTCAATGATGGGTTCCATGAACCCCTAATACTACTGTTTATATTACACAACCACAAAGTCCTTTTTTATATACATAAAGCATCACAAATACTAAAATGGCATATATTTTACCTATAAATTCTCCTCAATAGTGTCACTAATTTACTACACCAGGTTCATAGTGAGGAGATATCTATGATCATCCTTTGGATGAGATCATATGATAGTATTTTCCTTTCAAATATTACAAAATTATGAAAAAATAAAAAAATATGTTCTGCATTTACATATCTCATTAGCTTATTAACATTTATGTTATTGGTTACATGTTGGTAGATGTCATATCAATATTTAATATATACATTGTTTCACACATATTTTTAGTGTAATACAAACATACACATATACATGATCTATGCACTTTTGGATGTTAAGCTTTCCCTCTACTCACATCACCAAGATGTTGGGGCACCCACCTCCTTGATCATGATACATACAAATAATATTATTTTATGGTCATTTTACATTATCATGTTTGAGCTCATATATATACTTACACATGTCTTTATCCATGATTATATATTTTTAAATAGACTTGATATGATATGTAATTAGTGTTTTTTGCTAACACATGTCATCCATGGATTAGTATGATATGTTTATGAATGTAGTTTATGATTTTATTTCTGTACTTCCTTGAGTGTCTTACCTTGTTATTATATTTCTTGTTTAAGCATTTCAAAATGCTCCATTATTTGCATCCCCCATGCCTTTATTTTCCTCTTTAACATTTGATTATGTCATTAATTTTTGTATGTTGACATTTGAATATGTCATTTCTTACTTTGTGAACATTTTACTAAATCATGTCCCTTTGATTGTGTGGAATTTGAATATGCCCCTTGTTTGTGGTCTCCTTGGACCTTTGTCTCTTGATTTACTTTTTGAGTGATATTATGTGTGTTTCTTATTTCTTGTTAATCTTGTAATATTATTATCTAGACATTTTCATGATTCACATCATGCATCTTAGGACTTGGTGTGACCACATTCTATGTATTTTCATGATATATCTACCTAGACATGTTATATTTATATGCTACATGGTACATTCATAGGTTACATAGTTGACTTATCCTTTTGGGGTAAGGTAACTACCAATTTCTACTTTTCCTCACCTAAAAAATGGGGTAATATTAGAGGGGGAATGCCATAGAGGCATGATTTACACATTTATTCACAAATTTAGATTATAGTGAGGGAATGTTTTAGAAACAAGTTATCCACACTTACACTAGTTTTTAGTTTTATATTGGAGTGGAGGCATGTTTTGGAAACATGTTCTCCACACTCACACCAATTTTTTAGTTTTAGATTATAGTGGGGTAATATTTTGAAAACATGATCTCCACACTTACACCAATTTTTAGTTTCATATTATAGTGGGGCATGTTTTCCACACTTCATAACTAAAAATTGGCCAAAAATCATAGTTATATGATTCAAATACACATTTGTGGTAAAATTATATACATTAGTACCATTTTTATAAACATTTTCAACATGAGACATATATAAGGTGTATATGATATGTAATGTACACTTAATATTACAAAATCAAATTAGTTTTAGATTTCAAACACTTTCAAGGACTATCAACACCCACTAGGTTGGACTTTTATGAACTATTTTCAGCCAATATACTATAGTAGTTGGTTTGGTTTTTGGTATTGTTGAGGTGATAAAACCACTCACTCTTTTCAAGTTCATATGTTGGACTTGATTACATCATCTATCCTTACCATTTTTATAGTGTGAGTTGACTTAGTTCACTTACACTCATCAGGTTAAAAGTAAGATTGGGTTACACAGTTGAGATACTCTCAACTGCCAGGTGGAAAATCATATTTTCTCAAAGGTTGGAAGGAATGGGTCCTAAAATATCTCTTTATATATTTATATATATGGACTTTCCAAATTTATATTTATCCTAATATTAATTTCATTGATTTATAATGATACATATTTCAATTTAAATTTCCAAAAGGAAAGATAGTTGCATCAATACACATGTGTACCCCTAAACTTTGATCTCTTTCAATTTCAATAATTTCAATGCTTAAAATTTTAGATTATATGCATTGATTAATTACTGTAACATGATCTTGGTTGAAGGTCAGTCAACATCAAGGCACTCAAGTTGTACTCAAGCAAAGACAAGGTGTGTTATACAACCATGTGTATATTTATTATCCTTTAAACCAATAATTTCATTACTAGATTAAAAGGGGGAATTTAGAAATTATATAATACCTTAGTATTTTACACTTCAAAAATACATATCATGGATGTACCTTCTATTGATGCAGTGGATTACACCTGAGGCAAGGAGGCCAAGCTCCTACCTTCCACACGCAACAATGGAAACTCCCCTCTCGCCTGTGGGACTGGTGAAGCAGGAGGGGAGAGTCTCTAGGTAAGGGATAGCTCCCTTTGATGCATCTGATTTGTTCCAATAAGTGATAACATATATATATATATATATATATATATATATATATATATATATATGGGGGGGATGAAAAGGGAGAAAGATTCCAGGAAAACAAATTTACTCTAAAGGAGGTGATGCACCAAAATAAATTGACCTTCTCACACTCACACTTAAAATTAGACAAACACATTCATACACTTCAAACTTGGCAGAAGGACAAGGCTGCAAGAAACTTGGTAGGGAGGCTTTAATGGAAAACACACAAAATAGAGATTCACCAAAGGTGCTGTGAAATGCACACTGTAAGGTAATTTTTTCTATTTTTGCACTTCCAAATATAGCTCTCCTTGTCAGCTGTAGAAATGGCACCTTGTAGATGCCAAGTATGTTGGTGTTGAACCTGTGAAATCATCAAGAAATAATGACTAAACACAAACTAACACTCAAGACATACACAGAGATATCTAACCAAGATAGAGGTAAAAAATGTGTTTATTGATTCAAGTGAAATTTTGCTAGGGCTACGCCTTACAAATGTAGAAGATGATTACAAAAATGACAAGTATCCAATATATAGAAGAAGAAAGGAGGACTTTTGGCACCTCTTTTATAAGTGACCCATGTGCCTTGTGAGCATTGGGAAGAGCAGGCCACTTAAACATAAATGTGCTGCACCCTTTGTCTACTTGTAAGGCCACTTCTTCAAGGTGATTACATAGTTTGTCTACTCATAAATACAAAATGAAGAAAACTAGTTGCACTGCTAGTTGTTTGCACCTCCCAATGTTTAATTCATAGGCACTATTTCATCTACTAAAATAACTTCTTGAATCAGTGCTTCCCTTTGCCACTTGGACTTTCTGCCTGCTCCTACACTTGGCACTTTTGTCTTTTCCCTACCTTGTCTTCTTCCTAGCTCTTTTGGCCCTCAGTCTATCTTTGGATGGGTCACTACATTCCTTGGGCTTTTTCCATACTTGATGTTCAAATAGTTCTAAAAAAAATGGATATTTCACTGCATTAAATTTGACATTCACATAGCCGTCACCCAACAGCTAGTTCACTTGCTTACATTTGATGGCTTTTAGGACGTCACCGTCCTTAGCAAAAGTCATCAGGTCCTTTTATTGAATCATCCATTAAACCAAAGCATTGAACTAAATTATTGAACCAATCCATTGAACCGGTTCAATGATTCAATGAAGCGCACCGAGCTGCTTGAACCAAAGCCAAATGATCTGAGTGATGAACTCCTGCATTGAACCAAAGGCCGTTGAACCACTGAACTAAAATAAAGCATCGAACCTAAGCCTTTGAACTTAGCATTGAAATTTGTGGAAGCATTAAACTGAAGCCTTAAACTAGTGCATTGAACCAACTAATGAACTTTTCCAATGAATCTTGTGTTGCACTTGAATTGATTAAACCAAGCGTTGAATGATCCTTCATGCGCCAAAGGACTAACCTGCTGAGTCCATAGAAATCCAAAACCTATAGAGTCCATATAAATTATGTAGAGTCCATATAAATTGGTAGATTCATGCCAAATTGAAAATGAAAATGGCCTCGCACAGCAGGGGCAGAGGGTGACCAATTTTTGGCCTGTTGGGCAAAAAATGGTCAATAAATTGGCAATTCCTAGGGGAAAAAGACTAGTTGCCTTGTATTCCATTGGGCATAAAGTTAGATGTAGCTTGAAAAAAGTTAAAAACAACCCCAAAATATCCAAGAATCAAATACAGAGCCTCTTACCCCACACGCAAAGGGAAACACACAAGGCTAAAAAACACTACCTATGCAAACTGCACTCAGGGAAAGTAAGAAAGAAACTGAAAGAAAAATACTATATACAACTAACCATGAATATTTGCTTCCCCCCTAGATCAAAGGGAAAATTTCTTAAGTCCCCTTCCTGGAAAGAAGACTTATGGTGGCAGGCAAGTAGCTAAATGAAAAGGAGATTTGGTGACTTGTTCCTCTTGCCTGTCACCTAGTTTGGCTGGTATTCGAGTGGATCAAATTCAAACATGCCTCCAAAATACATGTATTATTCTTATCCCTAGAGGCTTTTTGAATGCTATTGCTCTTCACCAAGAAATCTATGGCTACTGGCTCATCACCATAAGCCCTTTGATATGCACATTCCCTCTGCAATGCATCATGGTCTGACTTGTTTCCTTCTGCCTCATGCTCGGGTTCCATGGTATGACCATCCTCCTTGATGATTTAAAAGAAGATATCTTCAGATTCACTAACCTCTTGAAGGGGTAAATCTAAAAAATTGTAGCTTCTTTGCATGCTTGTTTGAATCCCAATGCTGCCTTCTCTGCTCTTATCCAGCTCATAGCCTCCTTGAAGAATAGTGCAACCTACCTCAATGACTTCAAAAGAATCATTAAAAACATGAACAAGAGATTGTCCATGCTCCTCCATGTCACCTAAGGTGATTTCCTCCTCATCTATACTCATGAAGTCTCCTTGATCAGTCATACACTGAGCATAATCTATATCAGGGAAGGCTTGATAGCTTTCTTGGAGGTGTATGGATGGAGTGTATTCAAACAAAAAATCTACTATTTGGTCTAAAACATCCATCACATGTTTGATGAGGAGACCTACTCTAGAATTTAACTCTGCAATCTACTTATCCATATTTTCTTGGAAAAGCCTTTCTCAGAAGTCACAATCATCATCGAGAGCAGGAGCAGCCCCATCTTCTTCAAGGTTTTGAGTAAAACCTTTCTCTTGCTCTTCCTTTTTGCCCCAAGATTCCACTATTTGCTTCCAACTCATGATCTTGGGATTGGAATATTGCTCTTGTGAATAGGTAGTAACTTTATCCTCTTCAAGGTCCTAAGCTGGTTCATGATGTTCCTTCTTCTAGTTCAAAATTTGGAGATCATGTCAAAAGACTTGAGGAGGTTGGGGAAGATTTGGGAGGGTTTGCTCATGCACAGGAAAAGCTATCTGAAAAGAGGCATGCTGAAAAGCTAGGCACATGGGATTGAGGGTAGGATTGATTGATGCATCAGATGAGTCAAAATGAGCAAGTGCCATCTGATAAAAAGGATTTGGCATACAAGAGGGAGTTTTCTCTAGAATAGGAGAGGGTAGACCTTGGGCCAAGATTTCTTGATTTTCATCCCTCCACTTTACCAACACTTCATCAATATTGAAATTAGCTTATGGATTGGTGGAAGGGGTGATTTTTGGCATCGGATCCTCTGTAGGGTCTAAAATCTCCATCTCTCTTTCTTTAAGCAGTCTCATCCTAGCTTCCAATTCCTCAATCCGCTTGGCCAGATCATCCTCATTTTGTACTTCTTGGAGCTTGTGGGAAACACCATAGAGATGGGGAGTGCATGAAGATTGCCATGAAATGCAAGGAGATTCCTAAGGAAGGGTGGGGGAACTTGAAAAGGACTAACCTCATCTTGTACCTCAAACTCTTGGGTAATGTCTTTTGCTCCCTTACTGTTCCATGACTCAACCACTTTATTCCAGCTCAAGATATTCAGACTGGGCATCTCCTTTGGGGGGGGTGGGGCCATAATGTGAGAGGGTAGTGAAGATTTAGATTCCACTTCCCTTACTGCCAAAATGGACTACTACATTTGAAGATTTTCCAATTCGATCTATCTATCAAGATTAGCTTTAAACATAAGGTTTGTTATTTCAGAACTCTCCTCAACATAATTGGGGAAAGGACTTTGACAGGATTGACTTGGCTTATAAGCAGGGGATGTATATGACTGATATGATGCTTGGGGTAGTGAGTATGTAGGTTGATAGACATGGTAAGGCTGCCTCTCATAAATACTCAGCTTCTCCTCCAAAGATGCAATCAAACCACTCACATCCAGCATCTCATTTGTAAGCCTGTGCCAATTGGCTCTTTGAATAGGAGCCCATCCCTTCTTAACTTGATCTAGTACATTCCTCACTTGATGGATGATATGATTAGGAATTTCTTGGCCACATCCCCTTCTGGTGTCAAGATCTATTACATACTTTTTGTATCCCAGCAGTGCTCATTTGAAGGTAGAAATGGGTTGATTGGCAAAGAGACTGGGTTGAGTAGGAGAAGTGACATATTGAGAAGACTGGGCATAAGGCTAATATAGCTTATGGTAGGGTTGAGACTGGCCATATTGAACCTAATAAGGATCAAAATAAGGCTGGTAAGGATCATAGCCATGTTGGCCAAGGAAAATAGGGTCCATGGCTCTGAATGATGGGGGTATACATACCAGAATATTGTTTCTTGATGGTATGGTACTATAACTACTTAACCAATTGATTTAACTCAGAGTCACCATTGGTGTTTGATGTGAAAGCCTCCAAAAGTTGATTGGTCAAAGAACACACCAAAATTCTTCAACTCTGTGGACATAACTTGTCCTAGTTGGTCCCACCAAGCATGCCAAAAACTGTTGACGCAGTGGATTGCACCCAGGGCAAGGAGGCTGAGCTCGTACCTTCCACACGCAACAATAGAAAATCCCCTCACCTATGGGACTGATGAATTAGGAGGGGAGAGTCTCTAGGTAAGGGCTATCACCCTTTGATGCATCTAATTTGTTCTAGTAAGTGCTAACACACACACACACACACATAGATATATAATGGGGGGATGAGAAGTTTGATTCATTTTGGTGCATCACCTCCTTTAGAGTAGATTTGTTTTCCTACAATCATTCTCCCTTTTCATCCCCCCATTATATATAATTATATATATATATATATATATATATATATATATATGTTAGCACTTACTGGAACAAATTAGATGCATCAAAGGGAGCTAGCCCTTACCTAGAGACTCTCCCCTCCTGCTTTGCCAGTCCAAATATATATATATATATATATATATATATATATATGTTAGCACTTACTGGAACAAATTAGATGCATCAAAGGGAGCTATCCCTTACCTAGAGACTCTCCCCTCCTACTTCGCCGGTCCAATAGGTGAGAGGGGAATTTCCATTGTTGCGTGTGGAAGGCAGGAGCTTGGCCTCCTTGCCTCAGGTGCAATCCACTACATCAACACCTTCAACATGTATACCTTTCTTGCTACCAAAATTATCACATACACTATCTCTTTGTACCAAATTACTTATATCTTAGTCTAACCAATATTATTCTAATGACTCAGACCTTCTATCTTGCCTATAATGTTATAAACCTATTTATCTTCCATCTTTGCAAGTTATGGACCAAAAACTATTTTTCAACTACATAGAAACTTGCATCCTAGTTAGCTGTATACATCAACACAAGTGTCCTACCTCAATGCAAGTGTCCAATGTCCTAAATTCATCTAATTTTTAAACAAAACATATTCCTATGGTCATCCTAAATTATTTAATGCAATATATTCTCCAAAGGGATTGGTATCAATATAAAATAAACCCACATTCATTCATCACCTAGAAAATAACTAATAAAGACCAAGGTAACTTACCAAAAGCATTCTATCAAGCACTCAAGTGAACAAATCTTCCTTATTTTCTCTTATTTCCATATTAGTCATAGGGACAACACGTATACAAGTTTGAAGTAATGAAGGAGTATCTAAAGAGCTATATTTTCTAAGTTACAAGATAGGTTACTATTGTACTTGATTATCACACATTAAATGATTGACACATAATCCAACACATAGGGGAAAACTACATAAATATGAGGCCTTATTTATCATAATGGATATGTAGACAACACTCATTGATATAGGGGTCTTTGGGGTAGTTCAACACACTACCCCATTTTTCACACAACCACTATAAAGATGGAGAACTAGGGTTTGTTCATTTTATAAGGAGTGATAGTC